>CAJQUN010000238.1:0-600000 GCA_907163345.1 Haberlea rhodopensis | reverse complement strand
CACCCTGGACACCAAGTCCCATTAAAAACCCAATTCATAGGTTTTCCACCGAAATGAGAATACAATCTCAACCTTTGGATCCAGCGATCCCAAATGCCCGATTAAGCAATCCCAGGGGATGCCAAACTGCAATTACTTCCTAATTGCCACAATTAAAAATCCATCAAGGATTATTACCATACCGGGATTAACACCATTAATCTCCGGACATCACACTTATGGATTTAACCATGGCCACTGGTGAAAAGGTTTCATCATAGTCAAGACCATGAATTTGTTTGAATCCTTTTGCAACCAGCCGACCTTTATAGGTTTGTACATTACCATCCATATCGGTCTTTTTCTTGAAAATCCCTTTGCACCCTATGGGTCGTACCCCTTCAGGTGGATCAACCAAAGTCCATACTTGGTTTGCATACATGGATTCCATCTCAGATTTCATGGCTTCTTGCCATTTCTCAGAATCATTGCCCATTATAGCTTGTTGATAAGATGACGGCTCATCCTCATCAATAAGTAGTAAGTCACCTTGTTGAGTCACAAGAAATCCATATCTCTGTGGCTCCCGGTGTTCTCTTACAGACCTACGCTGGGCTTGTGTCTCTTGAGCATGTACTTCTTCCACAACAGCTTGCGGTGCCTGCTCTGTTTCCATCTCAATCTCAGGTTCAGTGTTTTCTTGTGGTTGAACTTCACTAAGTTCTATTTTTCTCCCACTGGTTTTCTAGAAATAAATTCTCTTTCAAGAAATACACCAGTCCGAGCAACAACTACTTTGTTCTCGGTGGGATAATAGAAATAGTATCCTTTCGTTTCCTTAGGATACCCCACAAATAAACACTTATCAGATTTGGGTCCAAGTTTGTTAGTGGCGTCAGTGACGTCTAACGAAAGCCTCACAACCCCAAATCTTCATAAAAGACATACTAGGACGCTTCCCAGTCCATATCTCATATGGTGTCTTTTCCACTGATTTAGATGGAACACGGTTCAGTAAGAAAATCGCTGTTTCTAGAGCGTGTCCCCAAAACGATATCGGAAGATCTGCATGACTCATCATTGATCTAACCATGTCTAACAAGGTTCGATTTCTCCTCTCGGATACACCATTCCATTGTGGAGTATACGGAGGAGTGAGTTGTGGGACTATCCCACACTCCTTTAGATAGTCATGAAACTCTTGGCTTAAGTATTCACCTCCTCGATCTGATCGAAGGATTTTGATACTTTTGCCAAGTTGGTTTTGTACTTCATTCTTGAAATCTTTGAACTTTTCAAAGGTTTCATGCTTATGCTTCATTAGGTACACATACCCATATCTACTGAGGTCATCAGTAAATGTAACGAAGTATTGAAAACCACCTCTAGCTTGTGTACTTATTGGTCCACATACATCACTATGTATTAGTCACAATAAAACATTTGCCCTTTCAACATGTCCATTGAAAGGGGCTTTAGTCATCTTGCCCATTAAACAAGATTCGCATGTTTCATATGATTCAAAATCAAATGAATCTAATACTCCATCCTTATGAAGTTTAGATATGAGGTTCTCGTTTATGTGGCCCAAGCGACAGTGCCAGAGATAAGTCGGATTACAATCATTATTTTTAATCCTTTTAGTATTTATGTTATAGATAGGCATATCAAGATTTAATAAATAAAGACCATTCACCATTTGTGCACTAGCATAAAACATATCATTTAAATAAATAGAACAACAGTTGTCCTTTATTATAAATGAAAACCCACACTTGTCTAAACAAGAAATAGAAATTATGTTTTTGGTAATTGATGGCACAAAATAACAGTCTTTTAAAATCAATGATAAACCAGAAGGCAAAGATAAATAATAATCTCCTATAGCTAATGCAGCAACTCTTGCTCCATTTCCCACTCGGAGATCAACTTCGCCTTTCGCCAACAATCTACTCTTTTTGAGGTCCTGCACATTTACACAAATGTGAGATCCACATCCAGTATCTAATACCCATGATGAAGAAGTAGATAAATTGACTTCTATAACAAAAATACCTGAAGTGGAAGTCACACTTCCTTTCTTTAGATCCTCCAGATATACTTTGCAGTTTCTTTTCCAATGGCCGGTCTAACCGCAATGGAAACAGTTCCCTTCCTTCGCTATCCCTCCCTTTGGTTTCAGTGCAGATGACTTTGGCTTAGATTTAACAAAGACCTTCTTGTTCTTCTTGAAGTTCTTAGCTTTAGTCTTTCCTTTGTTCTTATTCACAATAAGAACATTTGTAGGTTTAGACTTCTTGCTATTTGCTTCAAAAGTTCTAAGCATGCCAAGTAACTGTGGTAGTGTCTTTTCAATTTCAATCATATTGTAATTTAAGAAAAATTGACTGAAGCTTTCAGGCAACGATTGCAAGATCACGTCAGTGGCCAACTCTTGGTCCAAAGGAAAACCCAGCTTCTCCAGATTCTCAATATACCCAATCATCTTGAGTACATGAGTTCCAACCAGACTTCCTTCTACCATTCTACACTGGAATAACGCCTTAGAGACGTCATACCTCTCTTGTCTTGCTTGTTGTTGGTACAGTTGCTTAAGATGCTCGATCATATCAAACGCCTCCATTTCCTAATGTTGCTTCTGAAGCTCAGAGTTCATGGTGGCAAACACAAGGCACCCAACATCAAGTGCGTCACTTTGATGCTTCTTGTAAGCATCTTTATCGGCTCTTGTAGCCGTTAGGGGAGGTTCCTCAGCAGGTAAGGGTTCCTCTATGACATATTGTTTCTTTTCTTGTTTGAGGACTATCCTCAAGTTCCTATGCCAGTCTAGGAAATTTATCCTAATTTGTCCTTCTCAAGGACCGATCGCAGTGATAAAGTGCTTGTTACGTTGTTAGTTGCCATGGATATCTACAATATAAATATGCAAAATAAATTTATGATTTAATCATTTAACATGGTCTTATATTAAATGATACTCCCACTATTTTGTTTAAAAAATATCAACCCTCGAAACCTTTAGTGGGCCAAGATCCATATTTTGCCTAATCTTGAGTTAGCTTTGGCTAACCGCCCAAGACTCGGTTATTTAGGTAGACAACACTTTGTCAATTACATCACATGTAATTCTTGGATAGTTGGACGAACAACACTTTGTTCAATTCATCAAATGAATTATAATCCAACCCATGCCTCTAAGTTCCCAATCCTATTGAGATAACCTAGTTAAGTCGTACCCAATTTAAAAGTATAACGGATATCACTTTTATCCTTTCGCGCCTTACTAAGATTGCCACAGTGCTTTGCTTTGGCAAACCCACACATGTACAATCGAAGTTTTTGACGAGTACTTTTAATTTTGGAAGGCATCTAAAACTTAATATTTTAGAGGGATTTATTGATCTCATGATTAGTTTGATAATTTAAAATACGTCCACTACATATAGTTGTATACATATCTACATATATGTGTAATACAATTATCAATCTAAAGCATAAGATAAATCATGCATCAACATACATAATTAAAACGTGACATGGTTATAGCCCCTACTAGCGATTTTCTCAAGCCAATGAGAAAATCCTAAGAGTCAACCTAAGGTAACTTCACAAGCACCTTCCTTTGGCTCCAATTTGTGAATGGCCTCCTCATCCCGGCACGATGCTCCATCTTCATTGATCACCATCAACAATTAAACTATACTATTTACAAGATATATAATTCCTCGATTCACATTCGAGGGGAACATAGGGGAGGGATAACATTTAGAATAAAAGAGAGAAGGCACGACACACAGGTCGTATTATAAATTACAAACATTCACAAATCCTATCTAATAGGTCAAAGGGCTATAACCACGCACCATGCTCAAACAACACATAAAGCATGCATTAACATTTAATTAATTAAATTCTAAACATTTTAAATTTAATTCTTATTAAAACTGCAAAATAAATTTCGAAAAATTATCGTACGCTCGGGACTTCACATGCCACGAACTAAAACGACCAAACCATGAACCATCATGATTCGAATCATCATAGACCATGGCTGGACCAATCATGGGCCTAGGGTTCGAAACCCTAGCCCATGGCCGAACCATGGCTCGGGTGCGGCGCCGCTAGGGTTCCAAACCCTAGCCGCCAAGCACCATTTTGTTTTTCCATCGAGCCAACATGGTTCGAAACGCCAGCAAAAGGGCGACGATGGCCGAGCCCATGCACGGCTACTAGGGTTCGAAACCCTAGCCGTCATGAGCTAGCCGTCACGAGCCAATGGGTTCTAAACCCTAATCAAGTTTCGACACTTCCATGCACAATTATTAGCCACAACGGCTAAACCATCTCGAGCCAAGGGTTCGAAAACCCTAGCCCTCATGTGGCAGCCGTGTGTCATTTGTGATGGTGGTGGTCGAACCATCTCATGCTTTGGGCTCGGTTTTGCGCCTTCATGTATCGTATACAACAAAAATCAATTATATCAAATATAATTTCATGATAATTTCACAAACTTAATATTAACATATCATATATGTTCATACAGTTTTAAATAGCATGCAATACTAATCTAAATATGATTAAACTATTTAACCACATAAATCCGATATGAGCCTTGTACACGGCTCTGATACCACTGTAAGTAATCCTTAAAGCATACAACGCAGCGGAATAAAATTTTGGATTACTAAACCGTGGATCTATACATAGGTTATCATATCGGATAAAGGATTTACGAAGGCCTCACCCTTGTAGCGTGTTTGAGCAGATTCCACGGAGCAGCACCACGTCCGACGTCTCCTTCGAGTCACTAGCAAAACTTGTCAAGTTTTGCCTCAACGGTATCCACACGATCAAATCGAACGAAGGAAAAGCTTAAGAACAAAGTGCTAGATTTGTTCTTAAACTAAAACAAGAAGCACACTTGATTCACAATCAAAAGATGGCACAAAATCACCAAGAACCACACGGCTATGAAGAAGCCGAGAGCTCAAGTTGGTGCGGCCGTGAGCTTGCTTGTAAGCTAGGTTTTATGATTATAAAATGTTATCAAGGAATAATTAACAATTAATCACCTTGTTATTTTATATATGATTTAATTAAAGGCTTTCTTAAAGCCTCATGGGCCCAAACCCATGATTTAATTAAAACCTTTTAATCACTTAATTAAGACTCTTCTTAATTAATTAATTCATCCAATGAATTTAATTTCCCTTCTCGATTTAATCTTTTGTGCGACCCGATAGGATCTTGTATTGTTGGTAGTGACATAAAATCTCATTTTACATTACAAGCAAAGAGCGGTGTCTAGCAACACATCAAGGCTACCCAAATTACAAGAATGTCAATGACTCGACATAACCTTTAGAACTTGTGATAATATTAACCATGTAACTTAATCCCTTTGTCCTTTGTGTTTAGATTGAACACGAGTCATGGAATAGTCATACTCGTATATTCAATCTTTATTTCTTGATCCCCAAGTAGAACTAGAATAAACGAATAAGCTCGATATCTCATATCGACTCATTCGAGCATGGCCATGCATTTTAGTTCTCACTTGATCAAGGGCCAAACACATCTCCTGTTATATAGGAGGGACAAATCCTATCTCGACCAGTCAACATCCCTCTACATAATTCGTAGTGTATCCAATAGTCGCCATTATAGTTTACCCTGTTACGGGTAACGTTTGACAATATCAAGATACATAACTCCTTATGTTGGGATCTCTGATGATCACAAGGCGTAAGGATTACATACATTATTATCACTATGAGAATTGCATATGACAATCATATAACTATCCATGTTGCATTCTCATGGTGGGTCTGTCCAGTACATCGTTCTCTAACATGTACCCATGTGTTGATTTGATATCTCATATCAATGAACAGTTCATCAATCAACACATACTAGTCTCTACGTATTATCATTATCCCTATTCATGATAATACTTGACTAGTGACATCTTTAAGAATAATACAATATTATTCTAAGGACATTAACATATATATTAATTCACATTGCACAGTTAAAAGAATAATATATAATAATGAATTGCCATTCATAAAATCATATTACATTGTATGTCATAAACAATCATCTAATGATATGTCTTTGGGCATATCCCAACAATTAATAGGTGAGTTATGTTGTGTTGTGTGAGATAAATCTGATTTTAACTATATCTTGTCACCTTTAACTCCAAATGCACATTCACATGTAATTTCTCTCACATGCATGGTAAATATATAACCAATTTCACATCCCACTACACTCCTCATGCTTTTAGTTCTCTTGCCTATGCACATACACCAACATTCCAAGTCAATAGACACATATGATCTATGTTCTCAATTCACATCTCTAATATGTTTCTCATATATCAATATGTATGATACCAATGCTATACAATTGGTCCTCTTTCATGCCATTTCATACAATACTTGATTTATCATATATGTTTTATCACACATGAACATAATTTCATTGTTTCCCCATGTCATCATTCCTACTCGGTTCAAACCGAACCCGACTCCACATCGTACTGTAATTACTCATAATTACACTATACCCATAGTACACATGTATACGTCATATCGAGGCATGACATTTCTCCCCTACTCATTGAATTTCGTCCTCGAAATTGCACATACATATAACATGAACATATATGCAATTTTATAATCCTACTGCAATAGGACAAGAAACATAAGCCTATAAATAACATTGCAGTACTTACCAACAGTATCATAAAGCTGTAAGGTCATACCAGTAAATAATTCAGGATACTGTTTTATCATATGCTGCTCCGTCTCCCACGTTGCCTCATCAACACCCCGTCGATCCCACTGTACTTTTACCATTGGTATCACTTTGTTACGCAAAGTCCGCTCAGCTCTGTCTAGAATCTTCACTGGTCGTTCCACATACGACACGTCTGTATCCAACTGTACTTCAAATGGTGGCAATACATGACCTGGATCTGGTTCATATTTCCTCAATAGTGCAACATGAAACACATCGTGGATACTACTCAATGCTGGCGGTAGTGCTAATCGATATGCCAACGTACCAATACTTTGCAATATCTCATACGGACCAATGTATCGTGGAGACAACTTCCCACATTTACCAAATCGTACCACACCTTTAAAAGGTGAGATTTTTAAGAATACTCGATCACCAACTTGGAATTCAAGTGGTCTACGTCGGTTATTGGCATAAGCAGTCTGTCTATCCTGAGCAGCTTGTAATTTCAATCTGATCAGTTTCACTTTCTCCTCCATCTCACGTAGCATTTCTGGTCCATGGAGTGCAGTCTAATCAACATCATCCCAATATAATGGCGATCTACAGCGTCGCCCATACAATGCCTCAAATGGTGCCATCTGGATACTAGTTTGATAACTGTTATTGTATGAAAATTCCACTGACTCTTGCCACGAGTTATCAAACTCCAATACATAGGCACACAACATATCCTCAAGTGTCTGTATTGTACGCTTTGTTTGTCCATCTGTTTGAGGATGATATGCTGTACTCAACGTACTTCCGTCCCTAGTGCTGACTGTAATCCTTCCCAAAAATGAGAAGCAAATCTCGGATCTCTATCCGATACAATTGAATCTGGTATGCCATGTAGTCTCACTACATTTTGAATGTATAATTGTGCCATTTTCAAATAATTAAACGTCATACTGTAAGGTATGAAGTAGCTACTTTCGTCAATCTATCAACATTGACCCAAATCGCATCAAAGCCAGAGGAAGTCCATGGCAAATGGGTAACAAAATCCATTGTCACATGTTCCCATTTCCATTGAGGAATCTCCAAACTCCTCAATTCACCTCCTGGTCTTTGTCGTTCTGCTTTTACCTGTTGACAGATCAAACACCGTTTCACAAAGTTCAGCACATCCTGTTTCATGCGTTTCCACCAAAATTGGGTACGCAAATCCTTATACATTTTCTTTCCTCCAGGATGGATACTATAGCGACTACAATGTGCACGTTGTAGTATTTCTTGGTGTAGTCCTAATGTAGCAGTACTACCCAACAGTTTCTATACTTCAAAGTTCCATCATTTGCAAGTACAAATTGAAATGTTTGTCCTTGACCTATCATTTTCTTCCAGTGTTGTACCTCATCATCAGTACATTGTGCTGTTCTGATTTTCTCAAAGATATCGGGTTCAACCAACAGTGTTGATACCCGTACTGGCACTGTTTAAATATCATAGTCATAACCCAAGGTACAACAAGAAGTCATCAAAGCTGATAAATGCATTATCTCATCAGCAGTAGTATGAACTTTTCGACTTAAGGCATCTGCTGTGAGATTAGCCTTTCCTGGATGATATTCGATCTCACAA
The DNA here is from genome assembly GCA_907163345.1 of Haberlea rhodopensis. Taxonomy (NCBI): domain Eukaryota; kingdom Viridiplantae; phylum Streptophyta; class Magnoliopsida; order Lamiales; family Gesneriaceae; genus Haberlea; species Haberlea rhodopensis. The sequence continues at coordinate 591,648 of CAJQUN010000238.1, read as the reverse complement.
TCATAATCCTTTAAGAGATCCATCCATCTCCTTTGCCTCATACTCAACTCTGCTTGAGTGAATAAAAACTTTAAACTTTTATGATCAGTATATATGGTAAACGATGTACCATATAAATAGTGTCGCCATATCTTCAAGGCAAAGACAATGGCAGCCAACTCTAAATCATGTACTGGATATTTCATTTCATGTGGCTTCAACTGTCGTGATGCATCCACTACATGTTTATCCTGCATCAAAACACAACCCAAACCAAGTAATGATGCATCGGTGTAAAGAGCAAACCTGTCATGTTCTGATGGAATAATCAACACTGGAGCAGTAGTTAACCGATGTTTCAATTCTTGAAAACTATGCTCACATGCGTCTGACCATCTAAATGGTACTATCTTCTGTGTCACCTGTGTAAGTGGTTTGGCAATTGCTGAAAAACCTTCAACAAATCGTCTATAATATCCAGCCAAACCCAAGAAATTACGAATCTCTGGCACAGAAGTAGGTGATGACCAATTCAACACCGCTTCGATCTTTCTCGGATCAACTGATATGCCATCTTTAGAGATCACATGTCCCAAAAATCCTACACTGGTCAAACAAAACTCACACTTACTGAGTTTGGCATATAACTGATGTGTTCTCAATAACTGTAAAACCAGATGCAAATGTTGGACATGTCCGGTTTCACTCCGAGAATAGATCAATATATCATCAATGAACACTATGACAAATTGATCAATGTAGTCCTGGAAAAATCGATTCATCAAGCTCATGAAGACAGCTGGAGCATTCGTTACACCAAATGGCAATACTAGAAACTCATAATGTCCATAGCGAGTTCTAAATGATGTCTTCTGTACATCTTCTTCCGTCACACGTATCTGATGATAACCTGATCTCAAATCAATCTTAGAATAGATCATAGATCCCTGTAACTGATCAAACAAATCATCAATACGAGGAAGAGGATATTTATTCTTTATAGTTACCTTGTTCAACTGTCTATAGTCAATGCAAAGTCGCATTGAACCATCCTTCTTCTTAACAAACAATATCGGAGCACCCCAAGGCGATACACTAGGACGTATGTACCCCTTGTCTAATAGATCTTGTAATTGCGTTTTCAACTCTCTCAATTCCTAAGGTGCCCTTCGATATGGTGCCCGTGAAATTGCAGAAGTACCAGGCACTAACTCAATACCAAAGTCTACTTCTCGACTTGGTGGAAATCCAGGAATCTCATCTGGAAATACATCTGCATACTCTGCAACCACTGGTATATCCTCCACTCTTCTTTCTACCTTCTTATCTGTGACATCCACAGCATAAATGACATATCCCGTATGTTCACTTTCTAACAAACGAGACATTCTAAGAGCATATATCAATGGAATCTTAGCACGTGATCCTTGTCCATAGAATATCCATTGATTTCCAGTATCAGACTGAAATTTCACTGTCTTCTGACAACAATCTACAACAGTTTTATAACTGTTCAACACATCAATACCCAAAATACAATCAAAATCCATCATGTCTAAAACAATCAAATCAGCCTGTATTCCATACTCAGTATCAAACTGAATAACAGAATCAGACACACTCTGACAAGCCATCACAGTAGTTCCCATGGGTGTCGAGACATAGAGAGGCATCAACAGTGGAGACGAGCATATATGATACCAGTCAATAAACACTTGTGCAACAAATGAATGTGATGCACCAGTATCAATCAAAAGTAAAGCAGGATAAGTAAATAAATTACACTTACCCGCAATCACATCATCAGGAGCTGCCTCTGCTTGCTCCTTGTTCAGTGCATACACCTGAGCCTGAGGTGGTCCTGCTTTCTGTCCTCCACCAGTCTGTGGAACACCTTGTGGTCTCTACTGCACTGTACTCTCTGATATATTCCCTCTCACCTGTTGTCCCCCATCTTGAGGACAATCTCTGATCATGTGTCCTGTCCTCCCACAGCGGAAACAAACTGGAGTATCAAGTTGTGGACAATCTCGTTTAAAATGTGGCCCTCCACATTTAAAACATTGTAGTCCTCGACCACTGCTACTACTACTACCTTGGGACTGTCCCTTTAAACATTGGTCACCACCCTTTCGCTGAACATATCGTTTCCCACTAAATTTAGAGGAAGATGCACCACCTCGTGATGATTTAAATGGTTCTCCTCTAGGTCTCATACTTTCTGATGTAGGTGGTTGGGATTGTCCTACATCCTTGTACACTCCAACTGCAAACTCAGCCATCTCGGCTCTAGTCAATGCTTCTTCATATGATGTAGGGTTATTGGAAATTACCCTATCAAACAATTCAGGCCTCAAGCCCTTCACAAACTGTCTGATCTTTGCCTTTATATTTGCAGCAATATGTGGTACATACCATAGAAATGAAGAATACCGTACCGCATAATCAGACGCTGTCATTGACCCCTGTCTCAAATTTGTGAATTCATCTTCGTTCCTCTGCCTTGCAGCAACATAGAAATAGTGATCAAGAAACCTAGTTCTGAACACATCCCAATTCACTGTCTGTCCTTGAGCTCTCAGCTCAATCAATGTGGCTTTCCACCACATCATGGCTTTCTTCGCCAATTGAAATTCTGCCAAACGTATCCAGGCGGACTTGGCACATGGTGCTGACACAAAGATCTGTTCAACACGTTCCAACCATTCTTCTGCTTGTTCCCCTGATTCAGTACCCTCAAAGTGAGGTGGCTGATAACTTAAAAAGTGTGTCAAAGTCAACTCCCCAGGTAACAGTACCTGTTCTACAGGCCCTTGCCCAAATGATGGTGGTGGCACAGGCGCTAAACCAACACTAGCGTTGCCACTCATGGCATCACCAACTTCATCTGTGGTACTCTGTCTGTCATCACTGCAATTACAGGTTACCCACAATAACAAATATATAAAGAATGTCAGTATAACATTATATCATGACGCATAACATGCTTTCAACGTATTAGGTAACTCCCTAATACCTTCCTCTACCCTTGTTCACCCCGTTTCGAACCACTACTCTGATACCACTAATGTGGGGTCCTCGTTCCTTAATCCATTATGTATTAATTGATTATACATATGTGAGAAAGAATTAAGTAAAAACATACACTGATTAAGAGTTTAGTTATGTAGGTTGTTACAAGTTGACAAAAACATGTCATAATACACAACATATATACAACCTAGACCAAAAACTCCTAAGCAGTGGTTCAGCTCGCAGTGGAATAGACTCACAATCCCATCCTCCCACGTCTATGAGTCCCTACAGAAACAATCACACAACATGAGTACAGATAAACAAACATCCCAGTGCAATATCAATAAAAACATAAACGATAAAGCACTATAACATCAAATGTGATTGTCCTGTATCATGCATCATCAAATGCAAATATGTCATGACATGTCTCACTCCTCAACCTGTTATAACCAGACCAATATGATATGCCTATCTCAGCTCAATATGTCAGTGGAACCTCCTCACATCTTCATATTAGCAGCTCATAACATAGTACCATCCTTACATGTTATAACAGCCAGAGTATATACCCAACCGGCGTATATCTCTCATGCCAAAGCATATGTAGCATACCTATCATGGCAACAATCCCAGCCAAAGAATATGCCCAACACTGGCACCGATCTCAGCCAAAGCATATACTACACATCTATCGTGGCATCCCTCTCAACAATATATAATATCATGAATGCACATGCATATGATGTCAATAATCATATGATACCATGCTCACATCATCATCACAACAATTGTGATGCCCCGAAATTAATTATATGCAATTTGGGCATTAATGATGTTTATATGATTAATTATGGTGATAATTGTTTATGTGTTGAAATTAATTATCTTGTTGAAATGCTTAGTCGCATGGTAGGCGTGACCTGGGGGTTGCATTTCAGGGTGAATGTTATGCATGTTAGAAAATGGGGTGTTAACATGATTTGTTTGTATTGGTTGTTAATTATGTGGAAGATATGAATTTAGTGGAAGTTTGTTGCATTTTTGTAAAATGCTTTTAAAATACCATGTTCGGGTATTTTATACATCATGTTAATTTTGGGGTACAATTTTTAATTAACCTTTATAACCCCTTTACCCCACTATACCCACCTCACTTTACCCATCACTTTTAAATCCCCAATTTCACTCTCAAACCCTAACCCACCTCTCATTTTTGATTTTGAGCAAAAGAGGAAGGAGAAATCTTCTTAAAACCTTTGTTTGTGAGATATTTGTTAGGATTTGGAGCCCTCGAGAGGTATGGAACCCTCCCTAAAGTTTTAATGATGTTTAGTTTTGAAATGGGTTAGCATTTTGGGATTTTTGTAGATTTGTTTTTGGGTATATGTTGTATGTGGTTGGGGTATGATTTTTGAAGTGTTTTATGTGGGTTTTAGTGAGTTATGATGATATTTGTTATGTTGGAATGTTTGGGTTTGAAGGGTGTGATGACCAGGGATTATAGGTGTTAATCCCGTAGTGTTAATAATCCCTAAAGTGGTTTTACGTAGCGATTTGGAGTTTAATCGCGATGTTGGGCCTTCTGGGCTCGTTTATTTGGGTAGTTGGGATCGTTGGATCCAGAGGTTGAGATTGTATTCACATTACGGTGTAAAACCTAAGAGTTGGGTTTTTGATGTTTCTCGGGATCTCGGGTGCTATGTGAGCACCGGTAGAGGGTTTTGGAGTTAGAGAGAGAGTTTTTGAAAACAGATGATTTTTAAGGAATCATGATGTATTTGTGGGGCTATTAATTTTTCGGGGTATTTTTGCTATAAATACCAATTGAACCCAAAATTTTAAATAAGAATTTCATTTCAGCCCTCACATTTTCTCTCTCTCTCCCGCGCGCCCTCTTCCCGTCAGCCCTGCACCCCGCGCGCAAAAGCGCTTCGGCCGCCGCCGTCCCGCCGCCGATCGGCGCGTCCGACCTACCCACGGCTTCGTCTCGTCCAGGCGCTCATTTCCCCTCCGTCAATTTGAAGTTTCATCGCGATTTGAAGTCGAATTTTAAAGAAGTGCGCCGATCCCCAAATTCTAGGGTTCATCGGATTTCGTCCGATTTTGCTTCCGATTTCGTTGGGTAACGTTCCTTACCCCTTTTCCATGCTTATGATGTATTTTCCCTACCTATTGTGAATTATTGTGTTCGAATTTTGAGGATTGAGTTCGAATTTGTGGAGGTTGGTTCGAATTTCATGATGTGTGGGGGATTTATGTTCGATTTTGGGGATTGTTGGCATGAGGATGATAATTCTTGTTATGATTCGATTTATTCATGTTTAAATGAATTATGATGCTTAAGGGGGATTGAATTAAGATGTTATGGTTCGATTTTGCCCTAATTGGTGAGGGTTGATTTCGAATTTGGGGATTTTGACTATGGGTTGATGATTCATGTTAAGGATCGTTCATTACATGTTTTAGATGATTTATAATGCTTGGTTGGGTTCAAATTGTGATGCCAGGGTTCGAATTTTGTAGGATGTTCTTGAACAATTTTCGATATTATCGCATTCGTTTTCCCTCCCTGCATGTACCCTGCCCCGGGTCTTTTAAATGATTTATTGTCGTGTGTTGACGATATTTTGAATGTTATGGATGTGCTTGAGCATGGGTTACATGTTCGTAAATAATTGTGAATTATTTATCGTGTTAGCACATCGTTCCTCGGGGCATGGAACTCGAGCAAGGTTTGGCTCGGACTTCGAGGATTTCAGGTACGTTTAGCGTACGAGCATAGTTTAAATGATGTTTTACAAGTATGATGCATGATTTAAGATATATGATATGTTTTACTATGATGGTATCGGGACTCGGTTACGATATGTTGTTTCACATGGTGGAATGCTCAGTGCCGCTATGAAGCGAGCCAATGATGAGGTGTGGTTGCTACGGAGCAAACACCCATAGTATGACGTTACCTTGAAGTAAGAAATGAAAATGTGGTATTTGATTAGATATCTAGGATATCTGTATTTTATTCCCTATGGGTAATAATAGGAACAGAGACGTAGTTAATCAGAGAAGTGATTAACCAATATCGGAAGTTAAGAAAATCTCAATACCATATCTAGAATTATGATCATTGCTAGATTAAGTAAGATGTTATGAAACGATGTTATGAAACGATGTTATGAAAAGATGTTATGAAAAGATATTATGAAACGATGTTATGAAACGATGTTATGAAAAGATGTTATGAAACGATGTTATGAAAAGATGTTATGAAACGATGTTATGAAATGATGTTATGAAATGTTACCAATCATTGCCAAATAAAGTAAGACGTTATGAAAGGTTACTGATTTGAGACTGGCTAGGGTTAACCAATATGATGATTAACTGCATATTCAAGATTTGATGATTTATCTGTTTTGAGAACAGGGTTATACAGGGGTACGCTATGATGAGGATGATACCATCCAGGAAGTATCACATATGTTCCACAATATTTACATTTTCGTAAATTATGTATTATGTCATTATGATTATGAAATTGTGGAATTGGTATGCTCACCCCGTTGGGGGCTGTCTCTGTTGGGGCAGGTGAACAGGTACATCGATGGCTTTGGATATGAGCTCAAGCTGTTGATTGGATGTACTCCCAGGATCGTGGTACCAGGGCTCGATGAAGCACGGTATCGTATAAAGTACTCATACGCCCATGAGGGTTATATACATATTCATGATGCTCGCATGTGAGCAAGATTATGCTTGTATATGGGTTGTATGTGAAGGCATGAGCCTTTCTCTCTCTTTCATTCCATGTTGCATGCAATTAGAGGTAGAATTGCTAAATGATAAGAGAGTCATTAGTGTATTGTGGGTGTTGAAACCCACTTTTGTTGTCATGTGTGTGGTGTCTTCCCTGGCTGGGAATTTACTTGACATTACTGTATTCTGATGAGTATTATGTTTTCCCTGGCCGGGAATTATGTTATGTGCTGTACTTTTATTTCGGGATAGCTCTATTTATGGGGAGACTCTGCCCAAATTTTTATAAAAGTCCACAAGTAAAAAGTGGTGTAATGGGCAAGCTCTATGAGTCTATTGTTGTTAGGATGAGAGCTTATAACACTGTATGTTAAAGAAAATTTTGTGTTGCCATTCAATGGTAAGGTATCATCTGTGTTTCCCGAATAATTTTATTGAAAGCTTATGACACACATTAATGATTAGTACACTAATAAAGGGTTAAGTATACAGGGTCCTTACATTAGTGGTATCAGAGCAGTGGTTGCTCATTGGGGCTGTTGAGGGCCTAGGAAGTTATTGATAGCACATATTTATGCATGATGGCATTAATGTTATACGACATGACTAATTGTTTATGTGCTTATATGATATGAAAAGTGGTATTGCTAACCATTGTGGTTGCAGGAATCGTGTGGAACACGATAGGATGGCATTAATAGCGATGTCTAACACTCTATATGCTACGTGCCAAGGAATCTGATTTTGGAAGAAAATCAGGGAAAAGAAAGATATGACGTATTGTCCGAGGACAGACTAAGTAGACCACCGACAGTGGAATACTTCGGTATGGTCTCAATTATTATTGAATATACTAATGCGTTTGTTCATGTAATGTTCAAGCAAGGAATGTACGTAAGAGACGTACGGGCATCGGACGGTAACATATTCTTACACTATGACTATGCTATGATTACAGAAGTAATTACGATGTTTATGATGATGATGTCTATGATGAATAAAGATGACAAGATGTTTACGATGATGTTATTACAAATAAGTTTATGATGATAATGATAAGTAAGTTATGATAATGTTTATGATAAGTAAAGATGATATGATGTTTATGATGATGATTATGATAAGTAAGTTATGATGATGTTTACGATGAGTAAAGATGATAAGATGTTTATGATGATGATAATGATAAGTAAGTTATGATAATGTTTATGATAAGTAAAGATGATATGATGTTTATGATGATGATTATGATAAGTAAGTTATGATGATGTTTACGATGAGTAAAGATGATAAGATGTTTATGATGATGATAATGATAAGTAAGTTATGATGATGTTTACGATGAGTAAATATGATAAGATGTTTATGATGATGATAATGATAAGTAAGTTATGATAATGCTTATGATAAGTAAAGATGATATGATGTTTATGATAATGATTATGATGATGATTATGAGGAATAAGATTATAATGATGATGTTTATGCGATGTTTATATATGATGATGTGCATAAGATGTTTATATGATGACGTGCATACGATGTTTATATGATGATGTGCATACGATGTTTATATGATGATGTTTATACGATGTTATTGTGGTAAGGTGCCACGGGGGTAAGGTGCCCCACATGGTAAGTAGCCATGCGATGTTATTGTGGTAAGGTGCCACGGGGTAAGGTGCCCCACATGGTAAGTAGCCATGCGATGTTATTGTGGTAAGGTGCCACGGGGTAAGGTTGCCCCACATGGTAAGTAGCCATGCGATGTTATTGTGGTAAGGTGCCACGGGGTAAGGTGCCCCACATGGTAAGTAGCCATGCGATGTTATTGTGGTAAGGTGCCACGGGGTAAGGTGCCCCATATGGTGAGAGGCCATACGATATTATTATGAGGATTTACGATGACTCATTCTTTTATGAGGACTGGCGATGGTTCTTTCCGCCAGATGTACGATAGCGATGCCTCATTCCGCTATATTGATTGGCGATGGTTCTTTCCGCCAGATGTATGATAGCGATGCCTCATTCCGCTATATTGATTGGCGATGATTCTTTCCGCCAGATGTATTGATAGCGATGCCTCTTTCCGCTATTATGTGGACGACGATTCATGCTCAGGTGTATAGCGAGGTTTCATGCCACCTATTATATGACGAGGTATCATACCGTCGATTCTATAGCGATGGACTGTACCACTATACATTCAGCACAGGATTTTGGCCGCCTTCGAGCGATGGGTGCTGATTACGTATTATTATGGAGCGACGGAGATAGGTATGCCGCTATCTTGTCAGCGATGAGGTATGAGATATTGCTATTTTATTAGCATTATTATTGCTGGTATGCGTTGATATGCATGTTTTATTATGACTATTTACTAGCATGATGATGGATGACATATGTTGATGTACATGGACCGTCACGAGTTGACTAGGTCATTTAGATGTCATTGTTGACTTGTATCGTCACTAGTTGACGATACCTTAGATGCCATGAGTGGGCATGTGTCGTCACGGAATGGCGATGACGATGGTGCAGGAGATGTCTTATTAGACATGCATCATCGTTACGATGAGCAATGCGTTAAGTATATGTTTTCAGTTGTATGCCTTGGGTGCCAGTGTCGGGCACAAGGAGACGTGTGCGTCACCGATTGACGTGACCCTTATACCGAGCGGGTTGCTCGAAGAATGGATGGACACGCTGTACATGTGATTGTACCGCAGAAATTGTTTGAGGTAATCATATTTCGAGTGGTGGTACCCTTGGGGTATGCTCGTTGGAATGGCTTTTTGGCCATGTTTATTTGACGACAGGAGTAATCGTGGAGGAATTTCTCGCTTCCATTGATATGACATGTGGTAGACATGGTCACACCACCCATGAGGGTGTAAGATGGGTCCTAAGGGAATAGGATCAGGTTATGTTAGGTACATGGGGACATTGAAGTGTCCAAGGTATGTCAGTATTGGAGGAATGTTGGGTAAAGACCCACTACTCTATCGATTGTTCTTCCCAGGGTATGGTATGCCGTGCGGAAACGTCCATCTGATTGGTAGGTTTGAGGTGAACCTAGTGAGGCAGCGACTAGTTCGTCTGCCGCGTGTGTGCAGCACCATGATGGGCTTGCTAGAGCCGTTATACTGCTCGTTGGAACCAAGTTTGGCAAATCGTAAAGTGATACGAGGTGGATTGTAGTGGACTCTGGTAGTCACCACGTCATTTGAAGTTGAGGTTGAGTATGCCTCACAGAAACGTATATATGTTTATGTTTAAATCTTGGGGAGACTTGTCTGGGACAGCTCATGATGTGAAGTACCAACGAGAGAGTCGTCAAGTCGTCGTTGATTCGATCTGAGAATCCATGTATTTGAGCTGCAATGATGCGACTGCTCCTTCGATAGAGGAGGTTTGAAAGTGGAAACCAGGTTTGGTATGTGTACACCGTGGAATACTAGTGTTTCCCTCGTAACGATGTATGTTGGACATCGTGAGTCATGATAAGAGATGTCAAGGAATAAAATCTACGATGGAATCAGGAACGATTCGAATCCTTACAGTTTCAGTTGACTAACTGCTTTTGGATTATTAGCGTTGAGCTGTGCTGATGCTCTTTGACGTTATGATGGATTGGGAAGTCTGTTCCACTCCAGAGTTTGACACGAGGTCAACGTTCTCACGGTTGATGTGTCATTCAGGATGCGTTCTTACTGGTTGTATTAGAACGAAGGATGACTGTCCGATCTACAGTCGTAAATATAGGTTGTTTTTCAGTCATGAGAGACTGACTTTTAGGATGACCCGCATCGAGGTACGTTTTACCCCCCTAAGTGATATGTTGGTTTTGGTAAGTCGCTCTGTTTCAGAGTTTGAAGAGAAGTAAGTATCCTCGCGTTTATTAATACGATTCTGATATGGTCAGGAATCGAGGTTATGGCTTCATGTTGTTGTGTAGCCGGGGTGTTACGTGATACACCAGTACTAATTTCGAGGACGAAATTCTTTTGGTGGGGGATATTGTGATGACCAGGGATTATAGGTGTTAATCCCGTAGTGTTAATAATCCCTAAAGTGGTTTTACGTAGCGATTTGGAGTTTAATCGCGATGTTGGGCCTTCTGGGCTCGTTTATTTGGGTAGTTGGGATCGTTGGATCCAGAGGTTGAGATTGTATTCACATTACGGTGTAAAACCTAAGAGTTGGGTTTTTGATGTTTCTCGGGATCTCGGGTGCTATGTGAGCACCGGTAGAGGGTTTTGGAGTTAGAGAGAGAGTTTTTGAAAACAGATGATTTTTAAGGAATCATGATGTATTTGTGGGGCTATTAATTTTTCGGGGTATTTTTGCTATAAATACCAATTGAACCCAAAATTTTAAATAAGAATTTCATTTCAGCCCTCACATTTTCTCTCTCTCTCCCGCGCGCCCTCTTCCCGTCAGCCCTGCACCCCGCGCGCAAAAGCGCTTCGGCCGCCGCCGTCCCGCCGCCGATCGGCGCGTCCGACCTACCCACGGCTTCGTCTCGTCCAGGCGCTCATTTCCCCTCCGTCAATTTGAAGTTTCATCGCGATTTGAAGTCGAATTTTAAAGAAGTGCGCCGATCCCCAAATTCTAGGGTTCATCGGATTTCGTCCGATTTTGCTTCCGATTTCGTTGGGTAACGTTCCTTACCCCTTTTCCATGCTTATGATGTATTTTCCCTACCTATTGTGAATTATTGTGTTCGAATTTTGAGGATTGAGTTCGAATTTGTGGAGGTTGGTTCGAATTTCATGATGTGTGGGGGATTTATGTTCGATTTTGGGGATTGTTGGCATGAGGATGATAATTCTTGTTATGATTCGATTTATTCATGTTTAAATGAATTATGATGCTTAAGGGGGATTGAATTAAGATGTTATGGTTCGATTTTGCCCTAATTGGTGAGGGTTGATTTCGAATTTGGGGATTTTGACTATGGGTTGATGATTCATGTTAAGGATCGTTCATTACATGTTTTAGATGATTTATAATGCTTGGTTGGGTTCAAATTGTGATGCCAGGGTTCGAATTTTGTAGGATGTTCTTGAACAATTTTCGATATTATCGCATTCGTTTTCCCTCCCTGCATGTACCCTGCCCCGGGTCTTTTAAATGATTTATTGTCGTGTGTTGACGATATTTTGAATGTTATGGATGTGCTTGAGCATGGGTTACATGTTCGTAAATAATTGTGAATTATTTATCGTGTTAGCACATCGTTCCTCGGGGCATGGAACTCGAGCAAGGTTTGGCTCGGACTTCGAGGATTTCAGGTACGTTTAGCGTACGAGCATAGTTTAAATGATGTTTTACAAGTATGATGCATGATTTAAGATATATGATATGTTTTACTATGATGGTATCGGGACTCGGTTACGATATGTTGTTTCACATGGTGGAATGCTCAGTGCCGCTATGAAGCGAGCCAATGATGAGGTGTGGTTGCTACGGAGCAAACACCCATAGTATGACGTTACCTTGAAGTAAGAAATGAAAATGTGGTATTTGATTAGATATCTAGGATATCTGTATTTTATTCCCTATGGGTAATAATAGGAACAGAGACGTAGTTAATCAGAGAAGTGATTAACCAATATCGGAAGTTAAGAAAATCTCAATACCATATCTAGAATTATGATCATTGCTAGATTAAGTAAGATGTTATGAAACGATGTTATGAAACGATGTTATGAAAAGATGTTATGAAAAGATATTATGAAACGATGTTATGAAACGATGTTATGAAAAGATGTTATGAAACGATGTTATGAAAAGATGTTATGAAACGATGTTATGAAAAGATGTTATGAAACGATGTTATGAAATGATGTTATGAAATGTTACCAATCATTGCCAAATAAAGTAAGACGTTATGAAAGGTTACTGATTTGAGACTGGCTAGGGTTAACCAATATGATGATTAACTGCATATTCAAGATTTGATGATTTATCTGTTTTGAGAACAGGGTTATACAGGGGTACGCTATGATGAGGATGATACCATCCAGGAAGTATCACATATGTTCCACAATATTTACATTTTCGTAAATTATGTATTATGTCATTATGATTATGAAATTGTGGAATTGGTATGCTCACCCCGTTGGGGGCTGTCTCTGTTGGGGCAGGTGAACAGGTACATCGATGGCTTTGGATATGAGCTCAAGCTGTTGATTGGATGTACTCCCAGGATCGTGGTACCAGGGCTCGATGAAGCACGGTATCGTATAAAGTACTCATACGCCCATGAGGGTTATATACATATTCATGATGCTCGCATGTGAGCAAGATTATGCTTGTATATGGGTTGTATGTGAAGGCATGAGCCTTTCTCTCTCTTTCATTCCATGTTGCATGCAATTAGAGGTAGAATTGCTAAATGATAAGAGAGTCATTAGTGTATTGTGGGTGTTGAAACCCACTTTTGTTGTCATGTGTGTGGTGTCTTCCCTGGCTGGGAATTTACTTGACATTACTGTATTCTGATGAGTATTATGTTTTCCCTGGCCGGGAATTATGTTATGTGCTGTACTTTTATTTCGGGATAGCTCTATTTATGGGGAGACTCTGCCCAAATTTTTATAAAAGTCCACAAGTAAAAAGTGGTGTAATGGGCAAGCTCTATGAGTCTATTGTTGTTAGGATGAGAGCTTATAACACTGTATGTTAAAGAAAATTTTGTGTTGCCATTCAATGGTAAGGTATCATCTGTGTTTCCCGAATAATTTTATTGAAAGCTTATGACACACATTAATGATTAGTACACTAATAAAGGGTTAAGTATACAGGGTCCTTACAAAGGGTATGAGATTGTGCTTGAAAAATGCTCAAAAATGGTGAAGGATCGCGCACATAGCAGGTGGCGATCGATCGCTACAAATGCAGCGATCGATCGCCGAAGACAAGTGGCAAAAAATGTGGCAGGCGATCGATCGCCATATATGGCGCGATCGATCGCCGCGAGGCAGAAGGGTCAGGCGATCGATCGCTACATCGAAGCGATCGATCGGTAAGGCTCGCGATCGATCGCCTCGATGCAGCGATCGATCGCCAGCAGCTTAAAAGTGGCAAATGATGTTTTTTGTTGAATTTTTGGTATTGGGACTATAATTGGCTTCTAATATTGATTTGTATGGTTGTGTAGAACCATCCCAGGTACCAACAACATCAAGGAGATAAAGTACTTCAACTTCTCCACTTTTGGAATTAAGGTACGTAAGAGACGTATGGGCATCGGACGGTAAAACACACCCTATACTATGACTACGCAATGATTGCATAAGTATTTATGATGTTTATGATGATGATTATGATAAGTAAAGATATGATGATGTCTATGATGAGTAAATATGATATGATGTTTACGATGATGTTTATGATAAGTGAAGATGATGTTTATGATGAGTAAAGATGCTATGATGTTTATGATGTATGTTAAACTATGTTATTAGAAATGTTAGAATGTTCTGGTAGTTGTTATGGGCAAGCGAGGAAGGTACTTGAAGCTGACATAGCTAGCGAGGAGATATATCCGCTATCAAGGTGTAGCGAGGGATATCACAGTACCGCTATATGTCGTAGCGAGGGGGCCAATTGTGCCGCTGCCATAGCAGGACCAGAACAGTCACATTTCTAATTAACATTGTTGATTATGAGCATATATGTGAAGTATGATTTTAATTATTTATGTCAAGAACTAATGATTACATGCATGACTATGAAACAGGGACAACAAAAGTGGGTTAATGCGATTAACAAGGAAGTATATGTTAACGATTATTTCATGCATTTATTTATATGCCATTATTTTATGATGTTAAGTAATGATGTACATGCTCATGATGGGTGTTCCTATAGGTACACTTTTGGACTTAAGGGCTAAGGGTCGGGTTGAGGCAGTGAACTACAAGGAGCACATAAAGGAATAGGATTCAGGATGATAGTATCTACTCTAGGAGTAGTATAAACCTATAATGTTAGCATTCGTTTTTGGGAATGCAATTATTAAGTTTTGAAATTTTATTTTTGGCCTACAATCCCGTTAGCTCATGTGACAACCGGTACCCTAAGATGTCATTAATGCATGTTTAGTCCATAATACGTTATTATGATGATGTTAAGGTAGGAAGACCCTACAACAATATCATATACTCGTACGTCAAAACGTACCTGTTCTGCGACACAAACGATATAAAGTAAGCGTCACTGTCTAACTGCCTCGTTGTCTTGTCCCCTATGATGATGTTACAACAATGCCAATAATGTATCATGTTATCATAGGCATTAATATCAAAAGCTATAAAAATATAACATTTTAAGTCTACCGATCGATCGGTCACTCTAGCGATCGATCGGTCCAAACAGACAACCTGTAACGCCCGATGCTAATTAATCCGGATTAACGATGATTAAGCAAACCCGGATAATTAAAAGTGCAAATTTGAAATAAGGAATTCCGGACCACGATAGGTTAATCAACTAGTGGAACATGTTTTAGTGCATGAGCATGTGCATGATCACATGGCACTTGGAGAACACATGCCACTAATTAAATTAACTCATGTTTAATACATGATTTTGAGCCATTAATCTTGTAAGATAATGATGTATTGACACATGGAGTCCACAATACATCAAAGAATTAAACATTAATGCTAAAATACACTTTGATTTTCGGCCACCACTCACTTTGCAAGACAAAACCTCTCTCATCCCACTCAAACACAAAAAGACATTCCAAACAAGGCTCTCTCTCTCCAATTCAACAATTTCTCCTCCATCTCTCTATCATTTCGAATTTTCAGCCTATTTTAGCTCCCAAATTCTTGTGAATTTGTGGATGCATGTTGCATGCAATATAAATTTTAGAAGCTACAAGGCTAGGGAAGAAGAACCCATCAAGAATTTTCTAAATTGGAGCGAATTGGAGAGGTGAATGCTTGGATTGAGCTAGGTTGATGGTTTGTGCATCAAATCTTCAAGAGGAGTGAAGGTATAACACTTTTATTGAGTTTTATATACCTTGGTGTTGTTTAAGGATCGAAATTTATGAGTCTTGGCATGAGAAATGTAGAGATAACTTGCTGTCAAAAAGTGTGCAACAGATTTCAGCATGCATGTATCTGTCATTTCGAATTTTGGGTTTAGTTAAGTTTCGAATTTGAGGTTGTGGTTCAAACATAAGTTGTAGCTTGTTGGAATACCTTCGATTTGACAGTAGAGTCGACTAATTTGGAATTCGGATGAAAAAGTTATGAACATTTTACCAATATGTGTAAAATCTGGAAATTTAGTGCATGCGAGTTTTATGCATCGAGTTCTTCGAGTTTCTGGGTAAATGGTTTTCCGAATTTGATGTTGGTATTCAAATAAAAGTTGTAGATATATGTGTTTTCGTCCTGTGGTTAAAATATTAGAGGATGTGGACTTAACATGAATGAGTTATGATGTTTTTACCACAAGGTGCACAATCTGGAACATGCATGTAGGCGGGTTGCACATGCAGTGTGTTCTTGGTAAATCTGGGCAACATGTGCTACGTTTTTGACCTTGGTGTCTGAATAAAAGTTGTAAAACTTTGAGTTATCTTGCATTAGAAACTAGCCTCACATGATTTGGAGTTTATTTGTGCAAGATATACACTTTTTTCTAAAACTGCTCACTCTGCCAAAACAGAGTGTATAAGTATTTTTAAAACTGCCATACTTTGTTTTGCATGTGCCTCTAGATGAGCGAACTAGCTTCTGGACATCAAATATGAACTGTAGTACTTTGGGTTTTCGTGATTTTACCACTAGCCTCAAGTATTTTGGACTTCATATGAATTTATTATGATTTGTATACAAAAATGGGTCAGGCTGGAATTTGGTAAATTGTCCTGTTTTTCCAGCAGATTGTTCTTGGCCATTTTACCTAGGCTAAATGAACGAATTTGAAGATGAGTTGAACTGATGAAATGTTCATTTTTGAGTTAGCTTTGAAAATAAATTAGACCCATGTGATTTTATTAAGTATCGGACAAGTTATGAGCCGATCTCTACGGTTGCGCAGGCTGAAATTTTGAGAATTGGTTTTGGGTCTAAGTTGAGTTTTATTTTGATATGTTTAAGGCTAGTATGTGACATTATGTTGTATTTGGAACTGTTATGGCCAGGTTTATTAATCCTAAGATTGAGTCGAGGATCACTTGGTAATTAGCTAACGGTTTGAGGTACGTTGAAATGAGTTGTATCATGACGTCTGGCAAAGGCGTGTAATGATACTACTGTATGACCTTGCTATTATTTGATTGATATGATTTTCTTGTCAATATATGATTCTGTGACTATCTGACATGATAAATGTCTTGGAGTACATGATATGTGAAATTACATGATTTGTATATACTCTCACATGAGATTGCATGATATATTGAGTTGCATATGTCATTAATGCATAATGATTCATGGGCATATCATATTGAGCTATCGTTTCCTTGATATCCATGATTTTGACTGAGTTGACTTACTCTGAGTGTCGGGTACGACGAGCATGGCGATGACAGGCAGTATAGGTAGTAACTGTAGTCACGTGCAGGTGCGAGCGGACCTAGACACGAGGGCTGGATGCAGTAACGTACATAGGATGAGTTTTCCTAGCGCAATGTACGTATACTGTCACCCTCTGCTCGAGCTATGATGATTTGATGATACCTTCCTTTGGACTCCGATTTTGGTATCTTGATTTCGATTCCCTTGTACCATTCATACATCGCATTCATACATGGTATGCATTGCATGATATTTTGTCATTTGACATGATTTATTTATTTCTCGTACTGGGGTACTGACCCCCTTTGTGGGGGCTGTCATGTCTTTTGTTGTTCGGACATGACAGGCTTTACAGGAGGACATAGTGACGACGCTTACAGCGACGCATCGAGAGATACCAGAGCTCCTTGAGAGCGAGCTCAGGTTTATATTTATGTTTTGCGTCCCAGTAGTTGTTAGATTATTTTTACTTATGTTTTAAATTACCGGGGTATATCCCGAGTATCTGTATTTTAATTATTCTACTACTGGTTGATGATATACTTGATAATCTATGTTATGATCAACATGTTGAATTGGAAACCGGAATTACATATTTTAAGTATCAGTATATATGTATCACCTAAAAGCGAAAAAAATTTAGGGCCGTTTGATAAGACCTTTGAAATAAATCTTCCGCTATTTACGCAAATTAATCAGTATGTGTTAATTAAACACCACATTAGGATCGGGCCCTCACATTATGGTATCAGAGCATGTATCTGGGATATGCTCGAACTAGAGTTAGGACACTGAGAATAGACACAAATGAATTGTTTGTGCATGTGCCTGACTATGTGATTTTATATGCTATTGCCTGCTATGATTACATGTTAGATAATGAAGTGTTAGTCATGTAATGGATTATTAAGCAAGGATAGCGAGATGTCATATCTCTGAATATTTTAATATGCTGATTTGCTTATAATGTAGAGAATTTGAATGCTGAGTTGCATATAATCTAGAGATGAATGCTGAGTTGCATATGTTCTAGAGAATTTGAGAATTTTATTTGTTAGCACTGATAGTTGCTGACCGGATGATGATGTAGAATAAGTGATGAGAACATCTCTGACTTGAGATTTTATATGATGTTTTGATTTTATGTTGGACAGTTAGTGTTTGGACAGGTAACAGTGGTATGAACTGTAATAGCTATCTATCGAACATGTAGGCACTGCAAACTGTTAATTGAATTATACCTTAGTGATAATGCGTTCATTATTGGGAATATTATTTATCACCTTGGGACTTAATCCTTGTGATTAGTGGGATGACACTAGAACTAACTAAAACGCTTTGTGTCGACTGACATCAGGAATTTAAGTCTGAAAGACCAAAGTTATACGTATGAGTTTACGTCAAATTCTGTGTACGTCGAGATGATGATTTAGAACTTGAGGATATTGAAAATAGTGATATTCAATTGAAGAATAGTATATAGTTGTTGTAAGAAATAACGAGATTTGGTTTGAATGAGGACTTGGATGTGGGGACTGTTGTAATTTAGTTCCAGTCTATGTGTCCGAACTATGAATAAAAACTTCACTCTGAACTCTTTTACATGAGAATATCCAGAGTAATGGTAGTGATGGAAGACGAGTTTTCCTCTTTTGTTACGGGAAAAGATGTTTACGAGAAGACCATGTTGATGACATGGAAAATGATAATTGATTATCGTGGACTTGAGAAATGGAATTATCTACTCAATCTCAATAGCTATTCACTAGTGAAGAGATTAGATTTTGACTAAGGAATAAGACACCAATGTGGTGCGAAGTAATTAGAACTGGATTAAAGATTAATGAAGTGACTATCATTGGGATAATCCAAGTAGTCCTGGAAAAGTTTCAGAAATATCACTCAAATTTATCCAGCTCTAGTAGTTCTAAAGGGACTATGAGGTTGTAGATTACCAAATCTTTTGAGGTCACTGTGGATGTAAATATTTACTCATCCATGTGAAAGAATAAGAAGAACTGATACAGATTGTGGCCAGTCAAAGCATGTCCGTTACGGAATAGATGCAGCCATAACAACAAATACCCTGAGTTAGGGGTAGATATCATGGTGGTTATTCTTTACGACCACTCAGTTTCAGCAGCAGTTAATTACCTGTAGACCAGAGAGTATACCTTGACAATGGGATTGAGATGTCTCCACGATATATAACCATTTCGATTTTGGCAATGATAGAGATACTAGTGATCACAGATACATGTCATGTATTTGATCACACTGCACAAGTGTTATTGAGACAAAAAGCTTTGTTTTCATACATTGCATCAAATGTGCATCAGTTATTATGATTTGGAAAATTAATCAGCAGTGCTAATTATACTATCCACACTTGTAATAGTGAACTGTAGCTTACAGTTTAATGATAGTGATGTGGATTCGAATTCAATGGTGTTGGCCATAGATGGTTTTGATTGTATCAAGGGCATAGACTGTGATAAGTTTCGAAGTATTAGAGATGATTTTATGGTGTAATGAATTTTCGACTGTTTTGTGACCCCAAAATGAAATATTTATAGCCACGAATAGCGAGCTAAGATACTGATAGTATCAGCTATGAAAATATTGTTGTTGCGATATTTGGAAAATGAAGGATATTTGATCATAAGCAGTTAATGCTGATCAGGAAGAATCGATGTTGACTGATATCTTAGTGGTAAGAAAACTTACCAAGATTTTTCTGAAGAAATAAAAGAATTTCCACTAGAGAAGGAAATCGATTTTAACTTCGTTGATGCCAAGGAATAGATTTGATATCGAAAGTACTGTATGAAATGTCATCAGCAAAGTTGACAGATACAGAAGAATAGTTGCAGAATCTCCTTGATGCGAGTATAAATGTCTGAGTATGTCACTTGAGGAAACATCAATATTGTTCGTGAAGAAGAAAGATGATATTATGAAGACGTGTATCGACTAAAGGTAGTCGAATCGGGCTATTGTCGAGAATAAATACCCACTGCCTAAGATCGAGAAGTAAATGATCAATTGTAAGAAACTTGAAGTATAAGAAGAACGATTTTTACTCTGATTACCATCAGTTTGAGTCAAAAGAGAAAATGTTCTCTAGGCAATTGGTCAACCAGATATAGACATTTTGAATTTTTGGAAATGTCGTGTGGTCTGACAACTATACCGATAGAGTTATGAATTTGATGGAAAAAAAAAAATATTCCGTAAATTTTGGGTGGAAGTGTAATCATATTCATCAGTGGTATACTAGTGTATACGAGATGCGAAAGGAACCACACAGAACACTTGTGATTGATTTTTCAGACGCTTCGTGAAGCACAAAGTGTGTACCAAGTTATCGAAATGTAAATCTTGGTTGAATCAAGTGTTGTTTTGGGATAGGTGATATTATCTCACCAGATACTTAAAGATAGTACTAATTTGGTCTAGACCAATCATTGTACTCAAGATGAAAAGTTTTATGAATTTTGGCAGATACTACAGGCTTTTACGGAAGGATATTCTAGGATAGCCTGACTTAAGAACCAATTGACCAAGAAGAAATTTGATATTCGTTTGGTCAGATGAATGAGAAAGCTGTTTTCATAACTGAAACTGAAATGGAAGTGAACTACAGCCCCAATGTTGATGTGGTTAACTGGTTCAGGGAGATATGTAGTTGTGCAAATACGTATGTTCAAATGTATCATGAAAAGATGATTGCATATTCTTGAGATATAAGCGATGACTGGATTTATTAAAGAATTTGACTTTGATAGTCAATATAAATCAAGGAAAATGAAACTAGTAGCAGATGCACTGAACCTAAAAGTGCAAGGTGCAATGGTAGCATCGATGTTTGCTTTGCAGTTTGATAACATCTGATTTTGACAATCGGAAAGACTCGAAGGACAGACACATACAGATATTGAGTTAAGAAATTGGTTCTGTCTTATCAACCAAGTAAATTTAGTATGCCATTTAGTGGTGGCTGCGAATGAAAAATCAGTATATAGCATCGAATTTTACTGATTTGAAAGACGTATTACAGCAGAAAGTATACTATAGAGAACATAGTGTTATTCTGGGAATGATTAGATGTATCATTCTCGAGATCCTATTTATGATGAGATGGTATAAAGAAAGAAATTTTTGAATTTTGTGGCAAATTGTTTGACATGCCAGCAGATCAAGATAAAAATACGAGACCTAATGGGATACTACAGGATTTGTAAGTACCACAATGAATTTGGGAAATTTCTAGTTTTGAGTTTTATAGCTCAAATATTTACAAACAGAGATTGTGAAACAAGTTGAATATAATTTATCGACTATTCAATACAAGATATTGATTTCATGTGATAGTCTATATGTCTATGAGAAGACGACATGTTTAAGATATGGATAATGTGGTTTAGTTACAGTGAGTTTCTGTAATAAATGTATCTGATTGAGATCCGATGATAATATCAGAATTCGAAACTATTTTCAGAATGTAATGGATACTAAGTTAGCAATGAGTATTGCTTAGCATACCCATACAGATGGATCAACTGAGAAAATATCCAGATCTTGGAAGTCATGTCTCGATCAATAGTGGTGATTTAGTGGGAATTGACAGAAATCATTATTCACCAGTATAATTTTTCTATAATTTAAGTTTTAGACAACTTTTGGGATGGCATCGGTCCAGGTTTTGTAGAGCCAGAATTACCGAACGCTGAATGATGATAGAAAATTGATAAGGAATTTTGGCATAACTTAAGATTTTTGAGAAAAATGCCAAGAACGATAAAAATTTCTGCGAAAACATTGAAATTTGGCTTGAGGTGAGCAGATTTGCTACGCCAAAGAGAATTAAATCGTTAGACTTCGAGTTGAGAATCAGGTAAATATGAAAATATTACATTTGCGATGATCAATAGGATTCGTAAGTGAGGTTTGATGTTGACTCGATATTTTGAACTTTGTGGAACCATAGAGAACTTTGATTAAGTGGTAGATCGTTGAGACGAACACAGCAGTTGTCATTGATACATGATGATCCTTAAGTATCTATGAATGAGATTGAGACATCTCATATGTTTTGATTTATTGAGTTATACTTGGTTTTGCGATTTCGAGGACGAAATCTTTTTAAGAGGGGAAGAAGTGTAACGCCCGATGCTAATTAATCCGGATTAACGATGATTAAGCAAACCCGGATAATTAAAAGTGCAAATTTGAAATAAGGAATTCCGGACCACGATAGGTTAATCAACTAGTGGAACATGTTTTAGTGCATGAGCATGTGCATGATCACATGGCACTTGGAGAACACATGCCACTAATTAAATTAACTCATGTTTAATACATGATTTTGAGCCATTAATCTTGTAAGATAATGATGTATTGACACATGGAGTCCACAATACATCAAAGAATTAAACATTAATGCTAAAATACACTTTGATTTTCGGCCACCACTCACTTTGCAAGACAAAACCTCTCTCATCCCACTCAAACACAAAAAGACATTCCAAACAAGGCTCTCTCTCTCCAATTCAACAATTTCTCCTCCATCTCTCTATCATTTCGAATTTTCAGCCTATTTTAGCTCCCAAATTCTTGTGAATTTGTGGATGCATGTTGCATGCAATATAAATTTTAGAAGCTACAAGGCTAGGGAAGAAGAACCCATCAAGAATTTTCTAAATTGGAGCGAATTGGAGAGGTGAATGCTTGGATTGAGCTAGGTTGATGGTTTGTGCATCAAATCTTCAAGAGGAGTGAAGGTATAACACTTTTATTGAGTTTTATATACCTTGGTGTTGTTTAAGGATCGAAATTTATGAGTCTTGGCATGAGAAATGTAGAGATAACTTGCTGTCAAAAAGTGTGCAACAGATTTCAGCATGCATGTATCTGTCATTTCGAATTTTGGGTTTAGTTAAGTTTCGAATTTGAGGTTGTGGTTCAAACATAAGTTGTAGCTTGTTGGAATACCTTCGATTTGACAGTAGAGTCGACTAATTTGGAATTCGGATGAAAAAGTTATGAACATTTTACCAATATGTGTAAAATCTGGAAATTTAGTGCATGCGAGTTTTATGCATCGAGTTCTTCGAGTTTCTGGGTAAATGGTTTTCCGAATTTGATGTTGGTATTCAAATAAAAGTTGTAGATATATGTGTTTTCGTCCTGTGGTTAAAATATTAGAGGATGTGGACTTAACATGAATGAGTTATGATGTTTTTACCACAAGGTGCACAATCTGGAACATGCATGTAGGCGGGTTGCACATGCAGTGTGTTCTTGGTAAATCTGGGCAACATGTGCTACGTTTTTGACCTTGGTGTCTGAATAAAAGTTGTAAAACTTTGAGTTATCTTGCATTAGAAACTAGCCTCACATGATTTGGAGTTTATTTGTGCAAGATATACACTTTTTTCTAAAACTGCTCACTCTGCCAAAACAGAGGTTATAAGTATTTTTAAAACTGCCATACTTTGTTTTGCATGTGCCTCTAGATGAGCGAACTAGCTTCTGGACATCAAATATGAACTGTAGTACTTTGGGTTTTCGTGATTTTACCACTAGCCTCAAGTATTTTGGACTTCATATGAATTTATTATGATTTGTATACAAAAATGGGTCAGGCTGGAATTTGGTAAATTGTCCTGTTTTTCCAGCAGATTGTTCTTGGCCATTTTACCTAGGCTAAATGAACGAATTTGAAGATGAGTTGAACTGATGAAATGTTCATTTTTGAGTTAGCTTTGAAAATAAATTAGACCCATGTGATTTTATTAAGTATCGGACAAGTTATGAGCCGATCTCTACGGTTGCGCAGGCTGAAATTTTGAGAATTGGTTTTGGGTCTAAGTTGAGTTTTATTTTGATATGTTTAAGGCTAGTATGTGACATTATGTTGTATTTGGAACTGTTATGGCCAGGTTTATTAATCCTAAGATTGAGTCGAGGATCACTTGGTAATTAGCTAACGGTTTGAGGTACGTTGAAATGAGTTGTATCATGACGTCTGGCAAAGGCGTGTAATGATACTACTGTATGACCTTGCTATTATTTGATTGATATGATTTTCTTGTCAATATATGATTCTGTGACTATCTGACATGATAAATGTCTTGGAGTACATGATATGTGAAATTACATGATTTGTATATACTCTCACATGAGATTGCATGATATATTGAGTTGCATATGTCATTAATGCATAATGATTCATGGGCATATCATATTGAGCTATCGTTTCCTTGATATCCATGATTTTGACTGAGTTGACTTACTCTGAGTGTCGGGTACGACGAGCATGGCGATGACAGGCAGTATAGGTAGTAACTGTAGTCACGTGCAGGTGCGAGCGGACCTAGACACGAGGGCTGGATGCAGTAACGTACATAGGATGAGTTTTCCTAGCGCAATGTACGTATACTGTCACCCTCTGCTCGAGCTATGATGATTTGATGATACCTTCCTTTGGACTCCGATTTTGGTATCTTGATTTCGATTCCCTTGTACCATTCATACATCGCATTCATACATGGTATGCATTGCATGATATTTTGTCATTTGACATGATTTATTTATTTCTCGTACTGGGGTACTGACCCCCTTTGTGGGGGCTGTCATGTCTTTTGTTGTTCGGACATGACAGGCTTTACAGGAGGACATAGTGACGACGCTTACAGCGACGCATCGAGAGATACCAGAGCTCCTTGAGAGCGAGCTCAGGTTTATATTTATGTTTTGCGTCCCAGTAGTTGTTAGATTATTTTTACTTATGTTTTAAATTACCGGGGTATATCCCGAGTATCTGTATTTTAATTATTCTACTACTGGTTGATGATATACTTGATAATCTATGTTATGATCAACATGTTGAATTGGAAACCGGAATTACATATTTTAAGTATCAGTATATATGTATCACCTAAAAGCGAAAAAAATTTAGGGCCGTTTGATAAGACCTTTGAAATAAATCTTCCGCTATTTACGCAAATTAATCAGTATGTGTTAATTAAACACCACATTAGGATCGGGCCCTCACACAACCCTAGCGATCTGTCGGTCGGAAGCTAGCGATCGATCGCTTTAAAGTCTGAATTTCTTAAAAATGCTATGGCATTTGAGCGATCGATCAGTTGTCTTCAGCGATCGATCGGTACATGAACCGCTTTACTTTCCCCTATCTCACTGATCGATCGATCGGTACGATCCTAGCGATCGATCGGTCGACAACATAATTTTTAAACAAAGGCGATTTTGATGCTTATCTTCATGGTTCTTCTCATACACCTAAATTCATACCATAACAACTTGAACACTAGATAAACTAGCATCATATACACAACTTTCCATCATTTTATACTTTCAAATGATTACTTGAAACTCATAGCAATTCATAGACAAGTATTCCTTCACATGCTTCAAGGTTGATACACTAAGCACATATATGCATCAATTATGATAACAAAGTATGAATTTCTACTTTCCTTACCAAATTATGCACTTCTTTGTTGTTCTTGCAAATCCAACTCCAACAACAATTCCAAGAGAATGAGAGAGAGTGTGTAGAGATTACTAGGTGAGTTATGGTGTGTTGTGTGAGATAAATCTGATTTTTACTATATCTTGTCACCTTTAACTCCAAATGCACATTCACATGTAATTCCTCTCACATGCATGGTAAATGTATAACCAAGTTCGCATCCCACTACACACCTCTTGCTTTTAGTTCTCTTGTCTATGCACATGCACCAACATTCCAAGTCAATAGACACATATGATCTATGTTCTAAATTCACATCTCTAATATGTTTCTCATATATCAATATGTATGATACCAATGCTATACAATTGGTCCTCTTTCATGCCATTTCATACAATACTTGATTTATCATATATGTTTTATCACACATGAACATAATTTCATTGTTCCCCATGTCATCATTCCTACTCGGTTCAACCTGAACCCGAGTCCACATCGTACTGTAATTACGCATAATTACACTATACCCATAGTACACATGTATACGTCATATCGAGGCATGACACATTCAAACACAATGGTGTTTCTGATGACGCCATCAGGTTACGTTTATTCCCATTTTCACTGAAAGATAAAGCTAAAGCTTGGTTAAATTCTTTACATGCAGGATCCATTACTACTTGGGAGGGGATGACACAAGTTTTCTTGTCTAAATATTTCTCACCTTCCAAAACTGCGAAGATGCGAAACGATATCACCACATTTGGGCAATATGATCCTGAAACTTTATACGAGGTGTGGGAACGTTTCAAGGACTTACGTAGGAGATGCCCACATCATGGTCTTCCTGTTGGCTCAAGGTACAAACTTTTTATAACGGTTTATTTTCTGCTAACCGTTATATGATTGATCCAAGCTCAGGAGGATCCATTATGAAAAAAAAAACGTCTGAAGCAGCCTATGAAGTTTTGGAGGAGATGACTTCTAATAGCTATCAATGGCAATCAGAGAGGAATGTGCCAAAGAAACCAAGTGGAGTTCATCAAATTGATGACATCACTACAATTTCGGCACAACTAGATGCATTGAACAAAAAATTGGATAGCATGAGAATGACAGCAATGCAAGCTCAAGTTATCATTTGTGAGTTATGTGGAAGCAATCATCCAAGCATCGATTGCCAGGCAGGTAATCTATTTACTCAGCCTAATGAATCTGCTAATTTTGTAGGAAACGGGCAGCCCAATAATCCTTACTCAAACACTTACAACCCGGGATGGAGGAATAATCCAAATCTGCAATTGTCCAACCAAAAGAACGTGTTGAACCCACAACCACCACTGGGATATGCACCTATATGGAGGAGCTTCTGACCAAGTTCATATCATCGACAGAAACTATGATGCAAAATCAGGATGAATCGGTAAAGAACTTGGAAGTACAAGTGGGCCAACTTGCAACATTGATTTTCGGATGAACTCAAGGGACAGTACCAAGTGATACATTGAAGAATCCGAAGGAGCAAGCAAATTTGGACATCTGAGAAATAGAGATGACAGTTCAGCTTGAGACTATAAATTAAGAACTTTTCTAATCATCCATATCCTTTGTTTGTTTTTCATTTTTAGTTTATCCGTTTAAGTTTGTTATTTTTCCGAGCCTAACTCCGTGTGTACTTTTTAGATGCAAGAAATGGGGTGGATCAAATTTTGGTGGGGTGGATGGAGCAAAATATTTTTTTATTTTTTCTGTGGGTGGCGATCAATTGCCACCACCCCTCAATCGATCGAGCAATGTTTACAAAGGGAAAAAAATTCTAGCACTCTCGATCGATCGAGAGGCCGAGCTCGATCAGTCGAGCGAGGTTTACAAAGAAAATTTTTTTGTCATTCTCGATCAATCGAGAGGTCCAGCTCGATCGATTGAGCGACATAAATTTTTGTTTTTAAAAACACGAAGCCTACAGAACAAAACACACAACTCATTTGGAGATTCAAAGCTAATTTGGAGCAAGTACATCCCAAGGAGGAAGGTCAAACCAAGTCTACAACATCCTCACAATTTTCAAAATTGCTATGGTATTTGGCTTAATTCTTCTTGCATATTAATAGTCAAGTGCATAATTTTGTTTTGGACATACAAAGTTGAGATCTTTGAGGTATTTGGTGGTATTGAGGTAGTTGAATAGATAAGTTTGGGGGAATTGGTGGAATTGATTGGTGCTTAGTTGTTGATTGTGGAAAATTGTTTGTTGTGAATTATCATTTGCTGTGGATCTCTGTTCTTTGGATTAGAGCGGGGTGGTTTGTGAACTTGAAAAAGATGGCTCCAAAGAAAAAACAAAAGCAAGCCGAAGCCGCGTCCTCTTCGCAAGAATATGACGGAATTAGATTTGTGAACCAAGTAGTGGTGGATTTATATCCCAGCTACCATCGGAAACCCCTCAGTCGCGAAAGAGGAATGGACATTAATACTATTGAATGTCATGTGATTCAGGAAGAGGGGGGTTTGGATTTATTCAGCAGCCAATTGATGCAGCGGTCCCTCTTGTGAGGGAATTCTACCCGAACTTCAGGACTCTCAGCAAGGCTCAACTAGTTATGTGTATGTACGGGGAAAGAATGTTGAGTTTAGTCACCTCGAAATTAATAACCACTATCGGATGCCTTCAATCCAGGATAGTGAATACATCACCCTGAAGGACAGTCCAATATGATGAGGTACTTTTTGTTATCGGCGTTGAGGGGACAGATTGGCAAAGGACCAACCATGGAGAGCCCCAGTTGGTCCTTAAGAAACAGTTGAAACCGAAGGCACATGCGTGGTTCTCTTTCATAGCCTCACGGCTCATGCCATCGACCCACACTTTTGAAGTTACCAAAGAGAGAGCGGCCTTGGTATATGCCATCCTCACTGGGAAAATGGTAGACCTAGGGGATATCATAAATGATCATATCCGAGACATCGGAACACGTCCACCCACTTCGGCATTACCCTTTCCTTCTATCATCACTGCACTGTGCAATAAACATGGAGTTGAACGGGGCGCCGATGAAGAACTCCTACCACCCAAGGGCCCCATAGTGGTTGATGGACCACCACCTCCTACTGGCCGACGTAGGGCACAACCACAACCTTCAAGTAGTCGTCCTACTGTACCATCATCATCTTCTGCTGCAGTACCTATATCTGTCACACTGGACTCCCTCCACCGACATCTCCAAGACATACGCCTGGAACAGAGGACATCCACGAACAAAGGGACATTCAAAATGTGCAAAGGGAAATCCGCTTGGACCAACAGCAGATGAATCATCGCCATATGGAGTTCATGCAATATCAATGTGCATGGAACACTGCCTTGGCCCAGGGTTTCCTAGCTATCCACTTCCCACCTCAACCAAATTTTGTACCATACCCGCCATACCAGCCATACCATCTGGAGGAGCTGTACTACCTAGTTCCCCCACCGGAGCATGATGAGGATGACGATCACTGACGATCATCGTCGAGGTATGTGTTTTGCTATTGCGTTTATTGATTAATGTACATTAAGGGCCATGCACGTACTAAGTTTGGGAAGGTGTTTGATAACTGCTGTGTTTATTACTTCTTGAATATTTTGATCTATCACCATCTCAAATAGAATCTTGAATATTGTTGACTTGTTTGTGAATATCTTTGGTTGAGTTAATACTTCAAAATTGAGGAATATTTGGGCACTTTTGAGTCATGATTGAGTGAAGTATATATTGGAAAGTGAAAATTTTGTTAACTATGATTTGTCTTGAGCATCTTAGAGCACTCTAGAACGTATTTGAGGGCACTTTAAGGTGAAATTTTATAATTATGAACTTGACTTGGACATGATTTAGGCGATCTTTGGAACATTTGAGCATTTCAAGCCTACCCTGTATATTTACCGCTAGTGTCTACTTTTTAGCTTAATTGAATAAGAATAGAAATTAACCACCATTCGACTTTTATTGATAAAACTCATTATATCTACCTTCAATTGAGCCTAAAATTTTTTTTATCCTTACCTTAAGGGAGTATAATGAATTTCATGAGCGTATTATGTTTTGGGCAATTATGTTATGAACGAACTATGTTTTGGGCTATTACAAGAAAAAAATTCAATGCCTATTGAATAAGGAAAAAGAAAGGTATAGTAAGAAAATAGCATAGTTACGTGATGATGAACCATGTGGAGGTCCTACATTGACCATGTATCGTAAAATCTAATCAAGCCCATGGTCACCAAAGCATTGAAAAAAAGAGGGGAGGGGATTGAAGATGTACTAAGTTGAAATTTACCAATTATACTCTCTTCTTTGATTTTCTTACCTTTTCTTTGAACCCGACACCAAAGACATGACATTATAAGCTTAAAAAGACCTTCTGATCCAAGTCTAGTGAATAATTACATTAGTGGAGAAGTGTTTGAAAAATAGGCTTATGAAGTGCTTGATAGTAATCTTGACTTTGAGTTTATTAGCATTATTTGATCCTGAAGATATGTATGAAACTCAAGATTGACAATAGCACACACGCATGTTCCGATTTTGCGATTTATTGCTTGGCTTAGGAGAAAACACTTCTTGTTGATTTTTGGATTGACTCTTGTTGACGTGTTAGTGGGATTTCTGAGCTTTTACATTTGAGTTGCTAAGTTAATTCTTTTAAAATATTGATGATGAACTCTACAATTTGATCTTATTGCTTGCTCGAGGACGATCAAGTCTAAGTTTGGGGGAGTTGATATGTGTTACTTTTACACTTATTTTGCTATGAATTTATATTAATTTTCGTGTTGATTCGTGGACGATTTTACGCTTTTTGGTATATATTTTTGTTGAGTTTCAGGACTCTAGGTGAAAGTACATAGAAGTGGAGAAAATGAGCTAGAATGATGAAAAAAGACCAAATCGAGGAAACCAACGAAGAAATTGGAAATTCACATTCTCGATCGATCGAGAAGAAGAGCTCGATTGATCGAGTGAGACAGAGAATTTAGCCAACGAGAAGGAACATTGCTCGATCGATCAGTAGAAGAGCTCAATCGATCGAGCGTGGTAGGAAATTTCATGGACGAAAATGTTGAAAGCTCGATCGATCGGCCAATAGAAGTTTCAGAAAAAAAAAAAAAAAGACTTTTTGCGTTTGGTCAATTGAGAACACTTCATCCAACCCTTCTCCTATATATATCAGACCTAGGGAACGAAATTTAGTTGTGCAACACCTTATAAACACCATATAGCAGCTTTTCATCCTCCTCCAACATCCACAAACCTTAAGGAAAATCATTGAAGTGCAAGAAGGAAGCAAGATAAGAAGATACGTTGCAACGCATGGATTTGACTCCTATCGTTTTATTGTACTTCTAAACCTTTGTTTTTGAATATTTTAGAATTCATGATGTTTATTTGGTTGAGAAACACTTTACATCTAGTTATTTTGATTTAGACATGAACTAAGTTTATTTTATCAAGATTAGGGGAACTTGTGTTTGAGTTGATTTGAATGTTCTTTAGTGGATTGATTCTTTTCTGCATGATCTACAATCTTAATGCTTTCAAAGCTTTGCTAACTTTGATTGATTTGTGAGAATTAGATTGAGAGATTAAATTTTAATACGCTATAGTAATTCATGTTGTATGTTCAAGATTGAGATCGAGAGATGAAATCACATACGTGATAACTTTAGATTGGAAGATCTAACATTAGAGGTTTTCATAGAGATTTTTGCAATATCAATTTTGTATTAAGTGAACGAAAGTTACTTGTTTCAATTTGATATTAGTTTCAATATAGCTTGAGAAAGTGTATTTGATATTTTAAGGGTACCCGTCACCTTAAGAATTAATTGGATAGTAATTGTTCTCACAAACGAATCATTGACGATAACATAAGTGAACCGATGTCTTGATAAATTTCTTGAGTGGAATTCATTCGCATCTTCAAAGTAGTTGATTTAGATTTCAAATTTTAAGTATTTTATTTTGTTTGGTTAATTATTCCTATATTTTGTAGGCTATATATATTTCGTAGGTTAATTAATCTACGACATCCCTACTTTTCTATCATTATACTAAAACTTGACACGGTGCACTTGCGCTTAAATCGAGCTACACTCTGATATTTTATTGTTCAAATAAATAGCGATCAATAAGTACACATACTATTTTGCTTTTAAATGAGTAAACAAGATTTCAATCAAGTTATTGACTGAAATCTATTATCTCAATATGTACTACTTCATCGACAACTTGCGAGTGCGGAATTTGACTAATAAAGCAGTAAACTGCTTCGATTGTTTGAAAATAAAAATGCAATAGTGTAAAACACGAAAGTTTGTTTATGGAAGTTCGAAACATGATAGTCACTTTTTTAAACAATAAAATACCAGTAGTGATCCATTAATCCGCAAGTGCACGGTTGTCAAGTTTTAGTATAGATAATAAGAAGTACAGTATCGAACCCACATGGACTAACTGTAAGTACCAAATAAGACATTTTTAACTATATTTAATTTACGACGATTATCATTCAATAAAATACTAATAGTTAAATTACTATTAATGATCCAACCAAGTAAATCAAAGATGACAAGAAAAATCCAATAGAGAAGATTGGTTCACCAATTTAATCCCTATAACCCTCGATTGAATATCCAAATATCTCTAAGGTGACGAGTTCTCCGAGATTATCTAATATACTCTCTCGGGCTATATTAAACCTAATACCAAATTGCAGTAAGTTGTCGTGCACTTATTTAACAATTCAATATTGCATAAAACTTTGTAGGAACTTCTAGCTTTCGATTACTAGATATCTATGGCTATCACACGTGTATTTGATCTCATCTCTCGATCTCAATATGAAATTCACAACACTATTTACTATGTCGTATAACAATATCATCTATCAATCTCAATCATGATAGCTAACATCAATTCAAAGGTAGCTACTTCCTTGAAAGAACTTAAACCATGCACATAGGATATAAGAATTCAATCAAAGTTTAATAGAAAAGTCATATGATCAAATCAATGGATCCCCTAGTCTTGATAAATAACTTTAGTTCATAATTGAGTTGAAAAACAAAACACAACAAATATTAAAAAGTAATAATTAACTCCTGGCATCCCTTTTCAGATCCTCGCTTTCTTCTCTTGCTTCATTCTCGATCGTTTCCGTCAATTTCCTTATTGGGGGTGTTCTAATTCCTAGGATGTTTGATGGATTGTGGATGTATGTTAGATGAACGATGGAGTGGAGGCTTGTCCTAGGGAAAATCTGGTATGTAAAAGCTGATAATTTCATGCCTCGTGTATTTATATATGGAGAGGACTAAGTAGATTCCCAGTAGGACTCAAAGTAATTTTTTTTCCATATTTTCTCACCTACTGATCGATCACTATGATGCACCGGTCGATCGTTAATTCCTTTGAATTAAATCCTTTCAGCTGCGACATGCTTTCGATCGATCGGTCATGGCTACCAATCAATCAGTAGGCCTTCATTTTTAAACTCAACATACTGCCCTAGACCGATAGATCGGTGCAAGGCAACCGATCGATCGGTCACTTTTTTTGTCAAATGTCAAATTTTCGTCATTTTTCGATCAGTTCGCTCATTTTTCATCATTTTTCATCATTTTAAGCTCAATTTCTCCACTTTTATATAATTAGACCTTGATTCCTGAAACACAGAAAAACAACAGAAAAGCGCATAATATCGCCCATGACTAAAAAACCTATAAATATAAGTGTAAAAATCACACTTATCAACTCCCTCAAACTTATCACTTGATCGTCCTCGATCAAGCATTTGAATCAAAAAGTAGAGTTCATTCTTGATACTTGAAACAAATTAGTTCATGACTAGCATTTATCTTAGAAATCTCATTTACATACATACAAAAGTTGAACAAGACATGTTTTCTCCTAAATCAATCAACACACCTCAAAATTCGAACGTGTGTGTATGCTATTGTCAATCTCAAGTTTCATGCACATCTTTAAGATAAAATCATGCTAATCAACTCAAAGTCAAGATTACTATCAAGTACAACATAGGCCTATTTTCGAACAACTTTCTCAGTAATGTAGTCACTCCCTAGACTTGGATTAAAAGGACTTTGTAAGCTTTTAATGTCAGG
This sequence comes from Haberlea rhodopensis, assembly GCA_907163345.1. NCBI lineage: Eukaryota > Viridiplantae > Streptophyta > Magnoliopsida > Lamiales > Gesneriaceae > Haberlea > Haberlea rhodopensis. Next base: position 557,678 of record CAJQUN010000238.1, on the reverse strand, counting down.
CCTTTGGTGTCGGTTTCAAAGAAAATGTAGGATAAAGCACAAAGAAGATAGTATAACATGTAAAGTTCCCTTTTTAGCACATATCGAGCTTCTATTCTTTTCTTTTTTTCTAGCCTTGGCTACTTTGGGTCTTATTTATATAAATTTTTATTCAAGACTCTTTCTTTTCTTTTCTTTTTCCTTTTTCTCATTCATAATTTTTTTTTCCAACAAGCTCATCAAAGTATAACAATTTACGTGCATCGAATGAGAATCATTATACTCTCTTAAAATAAGGATAAAATTTTTCATTTATGATCGCGAGTGTAAGTATAATGAGTTTAAACAATATATTGAATGGGGGTTAATAGTATGCAAGAACATACACCATTCTTTTTCAATTAAGCTCAAATTAGGACACTAGGGAATGGTATAGACAAGGTAGGCTTAAAAGGCTCAGACATTCCAAAGATCTCCTAGATCATTTCCAAGTCGAGTTTGTAACTATAACATTTAACCTCAAAGTGTCATCAAATAGGTTCTAGAATAGCTCTAAGATGCTCAAGACAAATCATCAAGTTCACAAAAAAATTCACTATTCAACATGAAATCCACAAATATCATGACTCAATGTGCTCAATATATCCTCATTTTTGACATGTTAACTCAACAAAGGATATTCATGTACAAGTCTAACAATCATCTAAATTCAAGTTCATATGCATAGTGGGATCAAAATCCCCATTGAATAGTCACTAGTATAATTCATTCTTTTCTCAAGTTTGAACTCGTAATAAATTTTTTAGCTCATAATGATTGGACAATTCAAGTTCTCTTTTTCAACACACAAGATGCATATTAAATATGTAAAACATGCAAGCCACTCCCCCAAGCTTAAATCAAACTTTGTCCTCAATGTTTAAAAGAATCAAAAGGGAAAACATAAACTCCCACGATCAAGACGCTTGCGAGAGAGTTGAGGAAAAATTGGCTTTTGAAAGCTCCACTGTTGTGGAGATTTATCACTGCAACTGAGTACCTCGCAAGAGAAGAATGCAAAGAGTAAAATATTCGACTCGAGAGATAATAAAACTAAAATGCAAAAATTAAAAATCAAATAAACTAAATAACAAAGGATATGGCTTGGATTGCTTCCTAAAAAGCGCTTGATTTATAGTCTTAGGCTTGACCATTAGAATCAACCATCAAATAGTGTCTTCCGCCCATAGTAAGTATAATATGATACCACAATTGGGTCTTGATTCAGCATGCCCTCAAGCTTGGCATGATATGAACAGTGGAGGCTCGTCGCTCCAACAACTTTCTTCATGAATTGATAGGTATGTGAGAAAAATTCTTGGTTGGCTTCATCTCATGGAGGGTGTAATGTGGTGAAGTTTGCATCGATGGGAAAAATGGATCCACATATGTCATAGAACATGTCTTCATCGATGGGCTTATAACATGGTCGAAAATATCCTCCTTCTCTAGCATCACACTAGACTCATCTTTCCGTGGGAACTCCTCAGGTAACTTTTCTAAAGTAGACTTAATCATTTGAGGAGGCTCAAGTTCCCTTAACACTTCCACATGAGTAGGCTCACTCCTCCAAACTTGGTTGGTGGAGTACTCATCATCATATAAGCAATCTTGATTTGTCACCCATTGATTTGTAGATCTCATCTCATCCTCACGACAACTTACTGAAAGTGTTTTCATTAGGGTCACTAATTGCTGCTAAGGTGACGTCTAGAGTTGTTTTGGCTCTCCATATTACTATCGGATGATGCCATGAATCTAAGTAGTGTATCCTCCAACTGAGCCATGTCTCCTTCAGACTATCTCTCTTCTCTCCGTGATGTTCAAATGGTTGGTCTGTATAATGGGGCTGTTGAGGTCCGGTGGGTATTGGTGACTCCAACCTTGCAATGAAGGAACTCAATGCCAATGGTAGTCAAAGTCCGTCATATCATTAAATAGGTGCAACACGATGTTTTCATCTCTATCAAACAATGGACTACCAGTTGACAAAGCTCCAGTGAATACCCATACTTGTGTTTCTACATCAAACCATTACAGAAAAATAACAGAAGAGTATAATTCGAGAAATTATGATACTGGAATGTGTGTGCCAATTCATTAAATTTCTCCCACGCTGCATAGAACGGCTCTGAAAGTTGCTGGGCAAAGCTTGTGAAGACTTGTTGATGAAACATCACAAGTACCTAGCAAGAAAAATACTATTAAAACAATCAAATATATAAAAAGACTTGGTTAAATTACAGTCAAAGAATCTCGTATGATATTACTAAAATTAGTGCCAGCAACAGATCAAAAACTTGATCATCACTTTCTTAAGAAATAAAATACCAGTAATGATCGATTAATCCACAAGTGCACGATTGTCAAGTTTTAGTATAGATAATAAGAAGTACGAGTGTCGAACCCACATGGACTAACTGTAAGTACCAAATAAGATGCTTTTAACTATATTTAACTTATGATTATCAATTCAATAAAATATTAGTTAATTAAACTACTATTAATGATCCAACCAAGTAAACCAAATATGACGAAAAAATCCAATAGAGAAGATTATATAGACGTCGGCTCACCAATGTAATCTCATATAATCCTCGATTGAATTTCCAAATATCTCTAAGGTGACGAGTTCTCCATGATTATCTAATATACTATCTCAAGCTATATTAAGCCTAAAACAAAATTGCAGTAAGTTGTCGTGCACTTATTTAACAATTCAATATTGCATAAAACTTTGTATGAACTTCTAGCTTTCGATTACTAGATATATATGGCTATCACACGTGTATTTGATCTCATCTTGCGATCTCAATTTGAAATCCACGGCACAATTTACTACGTCGTATCACAATATCATCTTTCGATCTCAATCATGATAGCTAATATCAATTCAATTTTAGCTACTCCCTTGAAAACATAATGAACATAAACTATGCACATAGGATATAAGACTTCAATCAAAATTTAATAGAAAAAGTCATAGGATCAAACCAATGGATCCCCTAGTCTTTGATAAATAACTTTAGTTCATAATTGAATTGAAAAACAAAACAAAACAAATATGAAAAAGTAAGAATAAACTCCCGACGTCCCGTTTGTAGATCATCGCTTCCTTCTCTTGCTTCCTTATCGATCGTTTCATTCAATCTTCTTATTGGGGTGTTCCAATTCCTAGGATGTTTGATGGATTGTGATTGAATGTGAATGGATGATGGAGTGGAGGCTTGTCCTAGGGCAAATCTGGTGTGTAAAAGCTGATAATTTTGTGCATCACGTATTTATAGATGGGGAGGACTAAGTAGATTCTATGTAGGACTCAAACTCTAAATGTAAATTTTTTTTTCTTCAGATTTTCTTGTCTACCTATCGATTGCTAAATGTACCGATTGATAAGTAATTCCTTTTAATTAAATCCTTTTAGCTACGACATGCTACCGATCGATTGGTCATGGCTACCGATCGATCAATAGGCCTTCAACTTTAAACTCAATATACTACTTAAAAGTTGAGTTTTCGTCGTTTATTCGATCACTCATTTGAGTCATTTTTCATCATTTTAAGCTCAATTTCTCCACTTTTATATAATTCAACCATGATTCCTGGAATACATAAAAGTAACCGAAAAGTGGATAATATCATCCAGGAATCAGCCTAAGTATTAAAAATCTTATAAATATAAGTGTTAAAATTACACTTATCAAAGCATAAACTTCTACATCTCCCCTTCTTCCCAAACTAGGAAGAATGATCAATAGAAAGCTTTGATTAGTACAACTACTTGTACAAACTCACTCCAGCTAAGTCCACTTTGCTTAAACTCCTAGTCTACTCCAATTGTGATAACACATTCTGTTCAGTTATTAATTTAACAGTTACAAAGACAACTCTCTGTATATGAGCTTGAATCAGATTGATTATATTATCTAAAATAATGTTAGAATCGGACGGGAGTGTTTAGAGAGGGGGTGAATGAACACTCCTCCAAAATTAAATCTTAATGATTTCACTCAGGTTAGTAAATGAAATATGTTTCTTAATCAGTACTTAAGCAGAACAGACCACTGAAATGAAAGTGCGGAAACGGTCTGTTCTTAGCTAGTAAGAATGGTTGATGGCTATGAAATGCAAAGAAGTGCGAAATGTGAGTAGACAATATATGTTTCTGGAAGTTCGAAGGCAAATCCTTCTACGTCTCCCCTTCTTCCAATCAATGAAGGATTCACTAAAAGACTTTGAGTAATACAACACTTTGTACAACCCCGATTCAGCTGGATTGACCCCACTACCAGACTGAAACTCCTAGTCTCTCAATCTGTTCAGACACAATGCGTCTAACAGTTACAATCAAATTTCACTTTTCTATTTTAGCACAAATACAGAAGATAGAGTGAACTAATCTACGCACAATTGATCCTTTAGATGATCAAATATTACAACAGGATGTGCTTTAAAAACTTTGAGTAGACTGGTAGGATAAAAATTTTCTGCGATGGTTCTGCTCAGGAATGAATGTTTTGACTTGTAAGTTTGTGTTGTTCAGTCTCTTGATTGATCAGTGAAAGTATCTTCTTTAAGCATTTTAGTTGCATCCTTATATAGTCGTTTATACCAACGACAATATTTTCTTTTCTGTGCAACTCTTCACTTTGGTCAATGTCTGAACAAGCTTCAGTCTTCTTCTTTAGGGACTTTCCCTTCTGGTCTGTTCTTTCGGCGCTTGTCAGGTAGACTCTCCTTTGTCTTTTTACCATTTAAGGTAATCTTCAGTCCTTGGTCTTTTTCAGCATTAAATGCATAATTAAATACTTCAATAAATAGCCGTTGATTATTCGGACTGAAGAACGAAGCTTACTAAACTTCGACTGCTCTGATCTGATCTTCATCTAGCTGGTCTGGTATGATCTTTGTTGATCGATCTGGATGTGCTTCGATCTGGTCAGTCTGGTTTACATCGATCTTTTTGTTTTGAGATAGACTATATCGGTCTAATCTGATTTGTCATGACTCGATCGGTCTGGTCTGTTTTGTCATGGCTCGATCGGTCTGGTCCGTTTTGTCATCTTTAAAATCCGGAACTAACAAATTCCCGCTTTTTGATGATGACAAAACCTAGCTTCTAAATCCTCTTATAAAGTCTTTTTTCTTTGTAGAATAAGTTCAAAATAACTGAACACTGAAATTGTAGTTCAGAATTAAGTCTTTTTGTTCAAAATAAATGAAATATTCAAAATAAATGAATAAGACTGAGAAATTCGACTGAAAGACTTTGATTTTATTAACATGTCTGATGAATACATTTACATGTCACAATTCAGACAGTTATCTATTTCTTCGCTGCTGAGGACTGATGTGCTGGCTTTAATTCCTTCTTTTTCCCCCATTTTGGCATCAGCAAGTTCCTGGAGGAAATCTACGAGGTAAGCGGAGCGCACATAGCATCCAGGCGATTATCTTGAGCAAGGAGGGATTTTGCAACTGTAGTTTTCACTTCGGAAGCTAGCTCGATCTGTTTTTTTCTCAAACTGTTCTTATACGAGGCTTGCTGAGAGAACAGATCATTCAGTCCACGATGAATACCGTTGATACTTACCATCATCTTGTCTTTGAAAGAATCAAAATCCAGAGACGTAGTCCGCTGGCTTTGATGAACTTCTCTTACTCGTTGGGAGAGAAAGAGAAAGTTTTCAGATAATTCTTGAAGGGACTTGACTACTGATGGAGCATCAGCAACGGAGTCTGGAATTTCTTCAGCGTGTAGCACCGTCAGCTCTTTTCCGTTGTCAGGTGGCACAACTGAGGAATCGGCAGATTGACGTAAGCCGGACCGGACTAAATCCACTAGATCCGAAGAGAATTGATGTAGGAATGCCAAATCTTCATCATACTGATATGGAGGAGTGATTGGCTCAGTAGCCTCCTCAACCTGCAGAGCTGCAACTATATTTGACACAACTAGATCAGCATCGATAAAGTCTGGTGGGTCAACAGTCGGAGGTGCGTCTAGTGTGCTAGTCTGAATATATGAGACTGAGGACACAAAGGGAATGGAGGTGGTAGGAGATTCCAGCAATACGTCCATTGTCTCAGTCTCTGCAGCAGATGGAGCATTGGTCAGTGGCTGCTCCGCTGACTCAATAATTGGTGGCTCAGAGCTTTGCTCTGCCACAGTCTTGCTAGTTGTTGGGTGATCCGGACTGGGAACCGGGTTGAAATGTTGAGCCTCTGACAATGCATGCGAACAACCAGAGATTTCAATGGATTTTCCTTTGACGCAGGAAGAGATGTACGTCTTGTGGGAAATGGCGTTCGAGAAAAGCTCTCTAATCTCCGATCCGTATATCACCGTACCACATTCCAGAAATCTCCTCAATCCTGAAGATTCCAAGGATTTGAACATGGACACCATATCTGGGTTCGTCCCTGTAAATCGTATCAAACTCAACAGACAGAGAGTTGTGAGTGATAGTTACCAGTTGAGTGAATGTAATGCAAGTAAGGAAGACGAAAAATATTTTGAAGAGAGATAATCAGACAGCAGTAAATGAGAAAAGAGTGAAGTCTAAATGAAATGTACAGCCTGATAAATAGGAGATATTAGACACATGTCTGTATCTCGATGTTTGATATTTAAAAATTCAAATTTTAAGGGACCGGATGAGAAAATACTAAGGCGGTTAAAGTTCGAGCTGTAAAATATTACTATATTAAAGATTGATAGTGTTTTAAAATAGATAATAGATAATATCAGATCGATAGAGATCGGTCTGAGAGTCCGGACAGGTCTGTATCTTACTGACCATTGTATTATCGATTTGTGCTAACACTAAATCTTTAAAAACATAATTAGGCAACCGTAAAATACATTAAGATAAATCTATTAAACCAAGAATTTGACAAAAAATAATTTAACTTAGCCTCAGAGAGTGGTTTAGTGAAGATGTATGCAGCTTGCTGGTCTGTTGAAATATACTCGATCCGAATCTCCTTTTTGACAACATGATCTCTAATAAAATGATGTCTGATGTCAATATGCTTCGCTCGAGAGTGCAAGACTGGATTATACGTTATAGCAATTGCACTTGTGTTGTAGCAGAAGAACGGAGACTCGGCAGCTTGAATGTCATAGTCTCTGAGCTGATGTTGAACCCACAGCATTTGAGGGCAACAGCTTCCAGCACAAGATATTCCGCCTCAGATGTAGATGTGGCAATCGACGTTTGCTTCTTGCTAAACCACGAGATCAATCTTTTACCTAGGAATTGACAAGTTCCACTAGTACTCTTGCGATCGATATTACACCCTGCATAGTCAGCGTCTGAATATCCAGTCAAATTGAATTAGAATCTTTGGGATACCAGAGACCAGCATTCTGAGGCCCTTTTAAATATTTTAGAATACGTTTAGCAGCAATGAAATGGGTTTGTTTTGGGTCGGATTGAAATCTAGCACCCATACAAACAGAAAACATAATATCAGGCCGGCTCACTGTAAGATATAATAGCGATCCGATCAGACCTCGATACATTGTCACCTCAACTGTCGTTCCCCCTTCGTCTTTATCTAGCTTGATTGATGGACTCATTGGAGTTGAAGCAGTTGAGCAAGTCTCCATACCAAACCGTTTAAGTAGCTCCTTAGTGTACTTGGTTTGATTAATGAAGATTCCATTGCTGATCTGTTTGACTTGTAGACCCAGAAAGAAAGACAATTCTCCCATCATACTCATCTCAAACTGTCCCTGCACTAACTTAGAGAACTTCTCGCAAAGCTTGGGGTTAGTTGACCCAAAATAATATCATCAACATATATTTGAACTAACAAGTATGTTCCCCCTTAATAAATTTAAATAAAGTTTTATCTACTGAACCAATCTGAAAGTCATGATCCAGAAGAAATTGAGACAGAATGTCATACCAGGCTCTTGGAGCTTGTTTAAGTCCATACACTGCCTTATTTAGTAAGTATACGTGGTCTGGAAACGAGTGATTTTGAAATCAAGGAGGTTGCTCGATGTAGACTTCCTCCTGAAGTTTACCATTAAGAAATGCACTCTTCACGTCCATTTGATATACTTTGAAGTCTTTAAAGGCGGCAAATGCAAGAAAGATTCGGATGGCTTCAAGTCTGGCGACTGATGCAAAGGATTCATCAAAGTCGATTCCATCTTCTTGTCTGAAGCCCTGTGCAACCAGTCTGGCCTTGTTCCTAACTACCACATCATCTGCATCTAGCTTGTTTCTGAAGACCCATCTGATTCCAATAACAGGCAGATCGCTTGGTCTGGGAGTTAAGCTCCATACTTGATTTTGTTCAAACTGGTTGAGCTCTTCTTGCATGGCCTCTATCCAGTTATAATCAGTCAAGCTTCGTTAATCTGTTTGGGTTCTAGATTAGATATGAAAGCAGTATGAGTGAACTCATCCATCATCTGTCCTCTGGTTCTTATAGGTGCAGATGGACTTCCAATCACTATATCAGGGGGATGTCTCTTAGTCAAGCGGTAATTTGGTTCGAGAACATCTGGCCCTGATGGAGAAGCAGTATTGACATTGTCAGCATCTGTCTTAATATTATAGTTCATGCCCTCCGGATTAGCGATATCAGCTCGATCTGGTATGACTTCAGTGCCTTTAACCGGTCTGTCTGGTACTTCAGGTTCCGGTGGATTGTCTCTTGATCTGTTAACTGCAATCTCATCATCACTGTTAGCTTCGAGATGGATATTTTCCATCTTATTTTGAATTAATTCCTTGTGGTCCTTAATATACAAAGATTCATCAAAAACTACATGAACTAACTCTTCTACAGTTAAAGTTCGATTATTGAAGACACGAAATGCTTTACTAATAGATGAATATCCTAAGAATATTCAATTATCTGACTTAGCTTCGAATGTTGTAAGATGATTCTTACCATTGTTGTGGACGTAACATTTGCAGCCAAATACATGAAAGTAAGTGATAGTCGGTATGTTAACTGTCCATACTTCATATGGTGTTAAGTTTAGCTTCTTGTTAATCAAGGACCGATTTTGTGTATAGCAAGCAGTATTTATAGCCTCTGCCCAGAAGCAAGCATTGTCCTTGCTGCTTCTTTAAGCGTTCTGTTCCGACGTTCTGCAACTCCATTTTGTTGAGGAGTTCAAGCTGCTGAGAATTCATGCTTAATTTCTTGGTCTTCTAGAAAGGATTCAAGATTCTGGTTTGAAAATTCAGTGCCATTGCCACTTCGAATCCTGTCTATACCAGATGATCTTTTGTTCTGAACGCGCTTCAGCAGCTTGATCAATTTCGGGTCGGTCTGGTCTTTACTGCTCAAAAATATAGTCCATGTGAAACGTGAGTAGTCATCAATAACAACAAGTGTTGGGAAAACGATTTCTAAGTTTTGGTGATTACAAACACCTACTGGATGTTAAAGATCAACCGGATGCTAAAGACCTACCGGGTGAATACACCTACCGGATATTAAAGTCTCACCGGGTAAAGACATCAACTGGATAGACACCAACCGGACAAGCTATCAACTGGACAAGACATCAACTGGTATGAAGTCATCAACCGTATGAAGTCATCAACCGGATGAAGACATCAACTGGATAGTCATCAACCGGATGAAGACATCAACTGGATAGATACCAACCGGACAAGCTATCAACTGATAAAGACACTAACCGGATGAAGTCATCAACTGGTATGAAGTCATCAACCGTATGAAGTCATCAACCGGATGAAGACATCAACTGGATAGTCATCAACCGGATGAAGACATCAACTGGATAGATACCAACCGGACAAGCTATCAACTGATAAAGACACTAACCGGATGAAGTCATCAACTGGTATGAAGTCATCAACCGATGAAGTCATCAACCGGATAAAGACATCAACCGGATGAAGACATCAACTGGATAAAGTTATCAACTGGTAAAGACATCAACCGGATGAAGACATCAACCGGGTGAAGACATAAACTGGATAACTATCAACTGGAAAGTCTCTCACTGAACAAGGACATCAACTGGTCTTAAGAGGATGAACGACCAGTTGAACAAAGAAACCAGCAGAAGTCTAAGCAACGAGACAAAGTAAGTACAACATTCTCTGACAAAGGTACAACAGAGCGGCGCACCCTGCTATATCTCCGCCACCATTACCGTCAGAGTGAAAAGAACCGTTGTTTTACAAAATAGGAAAGAAGACAACATGTATTTGGAAAGCTAATCCATTCCATATACAAAAAGGCTACCGTTGGACAACCAAACCTATAAATACGTCCAAGCAGAGAATGAAGAAGTGCTGAGCAACTTTCAAACTAAGAGAAATACTTAAAAGCAAGAAAGCTATACGACTGATATTTCAAACGTTCAGCAAAGAGCAGACAAACCGCAAAACTGAATCTGTGACAGATTATTTTCAATTGAAGTCTACTGCTTAGAAACTCTCAAAGCTAGAAAGTTTTATTCTGTAGAGAGTGTTGTAGAATCACTTGTATCCAAAAGATAAGAAGAGTGTGATTGCTAGGAGTTTAGGCCAAGTGTGTTAGTGCCTAAGGAGGTTGTATACTGTAAAGTGTAAACCAAGTCTTCTAGTGAATACTTCCTGCAAAGGAAGAAGGGGAGACGTAGAAGCGTTGTGCTTCGAACTTCCAGAAACAACTCTCGTATTATTCGTTTATTGCTTTATTACTTCAGTTTTATTCCTCACAAGTTTTGTAGACGTCTTCCGCACTATAATAAGTGTCTACTGACTTGCCTGTTATTGAGAAGCAACTGTAACACTTAACAGTTTACAGTTAACCAGAAAAGAAATCGAAATTATATCTAGTGTTTATTCAACCCCCCCCCCCTTCTAAACACTACCCCGATCCCAACAAGTGGTATCAGAGCTTAGGTCTTCTCAATCTTGAGAAATTACTATTTACCAAAAACTGATGGCCTCATTCAGCAAGATTCCAATGTTCAAGAAAGACGAATATGATGACTGGAGGATCCGTATGCAAGCACATCTAAGTGCTCAAGATGATGATATGTGGTATGTGATCACCGAAGGACCGTTGAAGATCATGAAAATCAATACAGCTGCCTCTATCACAAGTGGTGATCCACAAATGGTAGAAAAGGAAAGATCTCAATGGTCAAATGAAGACAAAAAAAAGCAAATCTAGACAACGTGGCTAAAGACATTTTGTTCAAAACTTTGGACAAAAATATGTTCAACAAAATCAAAATGTGCCCAACAGCCAAAGAGATCTGGGAAAAGATTGCTCAACTCTGTGAAGGAAATGATCAAACCAAGGAGAACAAGCTTACTGTGGCTTTACAAAAGTTTGAGCATATCAAAATGATAAATGGAGAAACTCTCAATGAGTACGATGAAAGAGTGACTGGAATAATAAATGAACTAAGCAGTCTGGGTAAGGAGTTACCCAACAGAGAAGTCACTCTCAAAGTGATGAGAGGTCTACCAAGAGAATGGGATGTCAAGACCATTGCTATGAGAGAATCGAAGGATATCAACAAGATAGATCTACATGATCTGTTTGCTGATTTAAAAGCCTATGAATTCGAATTAGGCATTCGGGTTGAAGATGAACCAAGTACAAGTCAACCAACAAAAGCTCTCACTGCATCTGAGTCTCTGCCTACTCCTACTGAAATGACTCCAGAAAAGATGTGTAACGATGCGATGGCAATGTTCGTAAAGAAATTTGGAAAATTCATGAAGAAGAACCAGAGACCTTATCAATCATATCCTCGAAGGCAAAGTTCCAAAGGAAATTCAGAAGAAGAAGAGCGAGTATGCTTCAACTGTCTCAAACCAGGGCACTTCATCGCAGACTGTCCTAAACCCAAAAAGGATGATCACAAAGAGGATCCAAGGATTACAGAAAATCCAAGGAAACCAGAAGAACATCCAAACGGGACAGAGATCAAAAGGTTTTAGTGGCAGAAGATAGTAAGAGCAAATGGGCTGATTCTGAATCAGAATCAGAGGAGTCAATTAGCTCATCCAGCGAGAGTGAAGACGAAGAAGTCCACTGCTTAATGGCGAATGATGAAAATGAGGTACATGAAACTAACCTATCTGAATTTACACATCATGAACTCACCAATGCATTGCAGGACATGATAAATGAGTATCAGACGCTATACGAATCTTTTGAAAGCTATAAGACTGAGCACTCAATTCCAACTAAAACGCTTGAAAACAAACTTGATTGTGAACAATCAAGGGAGTTGAATTGCTTAAGGGAAGCAGCCAGTCGCCTAGTGAAAGAAAGAGATGAAGCCAAGTGTGCGTACCAGAACTCAGCAAACTGGTAGCACTTGGAATGCGTCGACTACCAGAAAGGATGAAATGCTTGAGTCTATAAGGCTTGCTGGTGATTTAACTGGCATAGGCTTTAATAGCAATGACAGCAGTTCATCTGGTAATGAGCCTCAACTGTGTCTAACAAAAGGCAAGGTTCAATCAATGAACTTTGTAAGATCTAGCACAGTATATGACCCGTATGAACTGGTTAAAGAACATGTTAAAGCAACACTCATCAAGGAACAGGTACAGCACAGAGGTATCGGTTATGTAGAACCACTCAAAGAGGCTAAACCAAGGCAAAAGTTCAGAAATGAACTTAAAACCACTGGTCGAGCAGCTAGAGAGGTTAAACCCAACTGGTACTACAACTGTAAACCTGTCCAGAAGAGGTATATGCTGAATAACAGGAACTACAAACCAAAAGCACATGCATACACATATTATCACACTCCACAGCTAAAATCATCACCTACATTTATAAATGCACACACATTTCAGAACACACACCGACCTAAGTCATTCAGGGTCATACAAGTGTGGGTTCCGAAAGGACTAATCCTACCAGGACCCAAGTAGGATTGGGTACCAATCAGTCTATCGCTTTAATTGCAGGAAACTAGAATGCATCCAGTTCGGAGCTCAGAATGGTTCCTAGACAGCGGATGCTCTAGACATATGACAGGGAATGCAAGCTTATTGTCTGAACTAGTGGACTCCACCGGACCCAGAATAACTTTTGGAGATAACGCGAAAGGTAGAACCGTGGGTAAGGGTAAGATTATCTACGGTAACCTCATCATTAAAGATATTCTTTTAGTTGAAAATCTATGCTATAATTTGATTAGCATAAGTCAATTGTGTGACAATGGTCATTCCGTAGAATTCAATCAGCATTCATGCACAATTAAATCTACTGATGGCAATGTATTACTTATAGGAAGAAGGCATGATAACACATATAAAATTGATTGGAATCTTAATCAGCCTACTTCCTTTACTTGCTTAGCTGCCCAGAATACTTCCAAAAATTGGCTTTGGCACAAACGGTTGAGTCACTTAAATTTTAAAACTATTGCTAGTCTGCGTAAACTTGATCTAGTTGTTGGACTGCCCCAAATTGAGTTCTCAAAGGACAAGATCTGTGCAGCATGCCAACTCGGTAAGCAAATCAGATCCTCTTTTAAGAACAAAGGGAGTAAATCTTCTTCTCGGTGCCTAGAGTTGTTGCATATGGATCTGTTTGGTCCTATACCAGTAACAAGTCTAGGGGGAATGAAGTACACCCTAGTGTTAATAGACGATTACACTCGTTTCACGTGGGTCTTGTTCCTAAGTGGTAAAGATCAGGCTACTCCAAAGCTGATCAAATTACTGAAAAGACTCCAAAATGAGAAATCGTGTGGGATAGATAGAATTCGCAGTGATAAAGGTACTGAGTTTACCAATCAATCACTCGAATCATATCTAGATGACCTTGGTATTAAACACGAATACTCTACAGCTAGAACTCCTCAACAAAACGGAGTTGCTGAGCGTAGGAACCGCACTTTGAAAGAAGCTGCGCGAACTATGCTCGCGGAATCAGAAATATCGCAGAGATTTTGGGCAGAAGCTGTCAACACAGCATGTTATACGCAGAACAGATCGATGATTAATAAGCGAGCCAATAAAACCCCTTATGAGATCTGGAATGGCAGTAAGACCAAATATTTCTTATTTCCATGTGTTTGGTTGCAAATGTTTTATTCACAACAATGGAAAGACTCATCTCACCGCCTTTGATGCCAAATCTGATGCTGGAATATTCCTTGGCTATTCTACAGTTAGTAAGGCATTCAGAGTATTTAATAATAGAACTCTTAATGTAGAAGAATCAGTGCATGTAAAATTTGATGAACCTACTGACTGTACACTATCCGATATACAAATCAACAACTTGAGTAATCGACTGGAAAGCACTTATATTGACGAAAATGTTGATGATGAGATTGATTACAGAAGCAGGGCTGACTGCTCCTTAGAACCAGAAATCCCTGAAGCTCAAGCAGAGGAGTCTGCTGGCCAACAAGCACTGCAGCCAGCCATCAATGAAACAGTGGCATCCACCTCTACTGCAGTTGAAGGAACCAATGAGAAAGATGGGTCTATCAGAATCTCTGATTTACCTACTCACATCCAGTCAACTGAAGAACTCAACCCACTAGGACCTTCGCTCCGGTGGAAGAAGGATCATCCACCCGAGCAGGTCATCGGTAACCCTCTTGCTCCTCTACGCACCAGAGGACAAATGATTAACGAATTTCTTCATGCTGCATTCATATCTCATATAGAACCTAAGAAGATTGATGAAGCTATATTAGACCCAAGTTGGGTAGAAGCAATGCAGGAAGAACTAAACCAGTTTGAGCGAAACAGAGTATGGTATCTAGTACCACGACCACAGCATCACACTGTAATTGGCACCAAATGGGTATTTAGAAATAAATTAGACGAAAATGGAACAGTAATTAGAAATAAAGCAAGATTAGTTGCACAGGGCTACAGACAGGAAGAAGGCATTGATTTCGATGAACCCTTTGCCCCTGTAGCACGACTAGAAGCAATTCGCATATTTCTTGCATTTGCTGCATTTAAAGACTTTAAAGTCTATCAGATGGATGTTAAGAGTGCATTTCTTAACGGCAAACTCCAGGAAGAAGTTTATGTTGAACAACCTCCTGGATTTGAAAACCATCAGCAGCCATCTCATGTTTTCCGTCTGAATAAAGCTCTGTATGGTCTAAAGCAAGCTCCCCGTGCCTGGTATGAAACTTTATCAAACTATTTGACAGAGCACAACTTTGTTATTGGCACGGTGGACAAGACCCTTTTTAAATTTACAAAGGGAGATCATACTTTGCTAGTTCAAATATATGTTGATGATATTATCTTCGGGAGTACTAACCCAAAACTGTACGAAAGATTTTCTAAAATCATGCAGGAACAATTCGAGATGAGCATGATGGGAGAGTTATCTTTTTTCTTAGGATTGCAAGTCAAGCAATCTAGTGAAGGAATTCTGATAAATCAGTCCAAGTACACTAAAGAGCTACTGAAGAAATATGGAATGAGTACCAGCTCAGCTGCTGCTACACCAATGAGCTCATCCGCCAAACTCGACTTGGATAATTCAGGAATACCAGTCGAAGTTACAATGTATCGAGGCATGATCGGATCTTTACTATACTTGACAGCCAGCCGACCCGATATTATGTTTGCAGTATGTATGTGCGCCCGGTTTCAAGCAAATCCCAAGCAGTCGCACTTCACTGCTGTCAAAAGGATCCTAAAATACTTAAAAGGAACCGAGAATGTTGGTCTATGGTATCCAAGAGACTCAACTTTTAATCTCATTGGATACTCAGATGCTGACTATGCTGGATGTAAAATTGACAGGAAAAGCACCAGTGGATATTGTCAATTTCTTGGTGATCGGTTAATATCATGGGGATGCAAGAAACAGACATCCATCGCAACCTCCACTGCAGAGGCAGAGTACCTTGCTGCTGGAAGCTGCTGTGCCCAACTGCTCTGGATTCAGCAACAACTCATGGAATTGAGTCCACAGAGGCTCCTATTTTCTATGACAATACATCTGCCATTGCCATTACATACAATCCAGTTCTTCATACTCGTACTAAACATATTGACATTCGTCATCATTTCATCAGAGATCATGTTATGAAGAAGGAAATACGGCTGGAGTACATTTCCACAGAACAACAGGCAGCAGACATCTTCACAAAACCCCTACCGGACGCTAAGTTTTCTTATTTTCGAAATATTCTTGGTATAATTGAAATTACTTCTTGATTATTTTGTTTGGGTAATGAATTCAGGGGGAATTTGTTAGTTTAGTTGCATTTATTTAGGGGGAATTTCTGTTTTAATTTTATCATGGTTATTTAAGCTAAGCTGGTAATACAATGGTCAACTGCAGTGGGGGTATTCGTACCAGTAGGACTCTGCATCCAGTAGATGTTTTCCTACCAGTCGAACCCCACATACCAGTTGATGTTACCAAATATGCTTTGACAAAAATAACCCTCGATACTAATTAACCTAATGAACGTCGGAATTCAAAATTACTTTTGTGTAAAATAAATTATTTCACTCCCGCCTAAATCCTGTCCTTTTATTTTTGGTTAAAATCTTTTTAATCGTTAGATGATTGCCACGTATACATGTGTCCGCTCATCTACAGTACGACGTTACATATACTTCCTTTTTCACCGCCTTTAGTTTTCTCTTCTCTTCATCTTCTCCAAACATCTTACTGCAACAATCGTTTCTTTCAGAAAATTTCCTTTAACAGATTGCTGCTGCTCCTTCACCTCAATCATTCAAAATGTCGAAGAATGTTCAACCGAGTTTTATCACAAATGCTGTTCACGTCGATTTTCACTCCATATATACTTCATCTGATGAGGAAACAAAGGATTTAATTCAAAAGCTGGATAACTCAGGGCTATTGGTGATCCTAAGCCAGGCTCCCTCATTTTACCAGGATGAACTACAAGAATTCTTTGCTACAGCAACTGTTGTGGATGACACCGTTGTGGCATCCATCTCTGGGCAGTCAGTCACCATCACTGAACCAGAATTTGCCACTCATCTGTGCCTACCCTCCACTGGACTCACTGACTTTTCGACTATTCCGGCAGACCTAAGAGAAGAGATGCGGCTCACAGTGTCGGACTCTGACCATCGTATTCAACGACCTCCTTTCAGGAAGGTATTAATGAAGAGCCACTATCGACAACTGGCAGACATCATCTCAAAGGGGATCCTCTGTAAAGCTGGATCATTTGATATGATCACCCCTGAGAAATTCGATGTCATGACTGCCATATGCAAAAGATTGGAGATAAACTGGTCAGCGGTGTTATTTCAAATACTGACTAGTCTCGTCGTATCTGGCAAGGGTCAATCCGGTTTTGCTCTCCCACTAAGCAGTCTATTTGAGAGCAAACACATCAAGACAGGGGCTCTCTCTCACCTTCATCCAGGGAGACTCATCACTCACAAGTACCTTCAGCTTCATCGCCAACGAAGTGGCAGAGAAGGTGGAGCAACAAAGCGCCGGTTGACTCAAGTCATTAGTGACTCGGAACAGACTGTCTCTGAATCCGCTGAGTCTCCTCCTCCTCCTCCTCCTCCTAAGAAGCCAAGGACCAGAAAAATTGCTCCTCTAGATGCCCGTCAGAGAGACACTGCCGCCTCCGACACTATCTCCTCTGCCGGACCTACAGGTGTTATTTCTGACAGAGAACCCAGCCCTGTCATCCCTTCAACTGGGGAACCCACTGCTGCATTAGCCATGGTGTCTGCTCCATTAATAGACACCTCTTCAGCTCAGGTGAGCTCTCAGCAGGCCCCAGGCTCTATCAGCTTCAGGACACCCAAGTCTACTTGTCCTTACTGTCATCCCAAGGCCACTCCAGCTGACAAAGGAAAATCTCTTATTGCTCCAGTGTCCACTCCTGTTGCATTCGAGATTCAAATGGTCATGGATGCAGTTAAAGCCCAACTGGAACCCCAACTGGAGATTTTTGATCGTTGGGTAAAGGCTCCAGTACAGGTTCGCTTTGATGATATCGATCCTATTCTGGCTCAGGCAAAGCAAGATGAAAACAAAATCCAGACCTATCTTCAAATCCCCGAACCTGAGAAAAGTTTGAAGCTGCGTGATGTCTTTAGTATTATGAACTATGTGGGCGGACTCCAAGCTCTTGTTACATCCCGCATTCAAGTGTTTGATGGACATTCAAGAACAGCGAATCATGATCGAGCAGTTCTAAACGCTCTAGGCCTCAAGCTGGAAATGGCTGAGCTTGCTCTTCATGATCTTCGCATATCCACTGGGATTCATTCATGCTCCTCTTCTGAAATTGTTGCAAGCCCTGATCAGCCAGATCTACAAATGGCTATTGCAAATTTAGAGGTTGTCCCTCCTACTGTGGAGCTTACTTCTACTGTTTTGGAGACCTCTCCTACTGGAGCAGACGCCACACCAACTACTTTGGAGGCAGCATCCTCTGCTCCCAGCTCTCAACATGATCAACAGCCCCACCAAATGATTGTTGATCACACCAATGTCGATTCAGTTATTCAGAATGTGGTCCAGCAGGTGACCATCTCCTCTGCAAATAATGAACCAAGTGAATCCTCTCATTCCAATGATCACACTCAAGCGTCTGCTGCTGGGATTGATCAAGCCAATGCTGAACTGGATGCTCCGCACGTGGAAGAAACTGGAACTATGGATGTAGCTATCTCCGCCTCAACTGCGGCCCCTCATATTGACGCTACTACTTTGCCATCCACTGCAGTCGTCATTGCTCATCCCAATGCGCTTGCCCCTGCTGCTGATATCCCGATGCTTGCCGGCGATCCGTCCATGGATCAGGAACTATCCGAGGGTTTCTTTGTCTTCACAAACCCTCTGGACGAGCCACCAAACATCGCTGCCCAGCTAGCTCATCTCTCCACCGCTATTACAGCACTGACCAATGATGTTCATAAGCTTAAGCAGGAAGAGAGGGCTGCAACTCTTATTTTAGGAACTCTTCAGCAGCAAACGGACTCTAAATTCCAGCAAGTCTACGCTGACCTAAGTAGTTTAACTACTACTGTCACTAGACTTCAAACCTTTGCTGAGAATGCGGTTGCAGAAGCAGTTTCTCATATTGGCCAGGCGCGTCTTCAGATCAATCTGAACAATGAATCTCTTCATACTGCCACCTCAATGGCTCTTGGAGAAAAGATTGACGACGCCAAAAAGATTTTGACTGATCAATTGGCCACCATGCAAGCATCGTTTGCGTCTCAAATTCAAGATATCTGCAACAGTCTGCCTGCTGCTCCTCAAATTATCCGCAGGCTGCCTGAACCCAGTCGAACTGCTCCCTCTTCTCAGAGAGCTTCAAGTTCAGCTGCTCATTCATCCCCTGCAACTGGAGCACTCCCTCAGTCCAGACCCACTGCTCAACAAAGATCTCGAAGTCCGCGCCAACCGCCTACCAAAAAACGCGACTATTCCAAACATTGGTTCGGGCGCAAATAGTATCATTTTCTGACTCTCTCTTACTTACTCTTATTTACTTACTGTGTTAAATTGACTGTCTCTCTATATTCACTATTTAACATATATGCATTCACATTTATTGCTACCTTGTTTTTCCTATAAATAGAGGTTCTTGTTTGGTCACATAACACACATTCACTCATCATGCTTACTTTTAAGTTATTTCTCATTCCCTGGTTTTCTGTTAGATCCTTTCCCGCTTCATGGGTTTATTACTTATCTAAATCAACCCCTCATGGGTTGATTACTTATCTAACCCAGCTCTGATAAGCTTCAGCGCTTTGATCCTGATCTGGTGCTCCTCATCAGTCAGGAACTACAAACAGCAGATGCCTGGGTGCTGATGACAAAAAGGGGGAAGACAGAGATAGAGTATTCTCGACAGAGATAGAGTATTCTTATTAGGCGATTCCGTAAAAACTAAAGGAGCTGCCTGATGAATATACATATGACTCTTCCTCTTCCCGACCTTCTCTCTGAAACAAGGTGGATCGAGCTCTTCCTCTCCGCAACTAGGTGGATCGAAGCCTTCCGGTCTACTTTGTTTATTTAAAGAGAAATTTGTCATGTATCATCTATTT
This sequence comes from Haberlea rhodopensis, assembly GCA_907163345.1. Taxonomy (NCBI): domain Eukaryota; kingdom Viridiplantae; phylum Streptophyta; class Magnoliopsida; order Lamiales; family Gesneriaceae; genus Haberlea; species Haberlea rhodopensis. The sequence continues at coordinate 537,633 of CAJQUN010000238.1, read as the reverse complement.
TATGTAAAACTAGACTTGTCTTAGATTCTATTCAAAGTATAAGAATCCATCTTATATAAAGATGAATTTCTCTCAATTGTCCAGTTTGATTACAACTTGTAATCTGCTTATATTTAATGAAAATTTCTTTTCCATGATGTCTTCAAGTATTTTCAGGACTCTTATCTTATTTACTCTAGTAGGAAATCGATTACTGCTTAGTTTTGTCATCACCAAAAAGGGGGAAATTGTTGGGAAAACGATTTCTAAGTTTTGGTGATTACAAACACCTACTGGATGTTAAAGATCAACCGGATGCTAAAGACCTACCGGGTGAATACACCTACCGGATATTAAAGTCTCACCGGGTAAAGACATCAACTGGATAGACACCAACCGGACAAGCTATCAACCGGACAAGACATCAACTGGTATGAAGTCATCAACCGTATGAAGTCATCAACCGGATGAAGACATCAACTGGATAGTCATCAACCGGATGAAGACATCAACTGGATAGATACCAACCGGACAAGCTATCAACTGATAAAGACACTAACCGGATGAAGTCATCAACTGGTATGAAGTCATCAACCGTATGAAGTCATCAACCGGATGAAGACATCAACTGGATAGTCATCAACCGGATGAAGACATCAACTGGATAGATACCAACCGGACAAGCTATCAACTGATAAAGACACTAACCGGATGAAGTCATCAACTGGTATGAAGTCATCAACCGGATGAAGTCATCAACCGGATAAAGACATCAACCGGATGAAGACATCAACTGGATAAAGTTATCAACTGGTAAAGACATCAACCGGATGAAGACATCAACCGGGTGAAGACATAAACTGGATAACTATCAAGAAAGTCTCTCACTGAACAAGGACATCAACTGGTCTTAAGAGGATGAACGACCAGTTGAACAAAGAAACCAGCAGAAGTCTAAGCAACGAGACAAAGTAAGTACAACATTCTCTGACAAAGGTACAACAGAGCGGCGCACCCTGCTATATCTCCGCCACCATTACCGTCAGAGTGAAAAGAACCGTTGTTTTACAAAATAGGAAAGAAGACAACATGTATTTGGAAAGCTAATCCATTCCATATACAAAAAGGCTACCGTTGGACAACCAAACCTATAAATACGTCCAAGCAGAGAATGAAGAAGTGCTGAGCAACTTTCAAACTAAGAGAAATACTTAAAAGCAAGAAAGCTATATGACTGATATTTCAAACGTTCAGCAAAGAGCAGACAAACCGCAAAACTGAATCTGTGACAGATTATTTTCAATTGAAGTCTGCTGCTTAGAAACTCTCAAAGCTAGAAAGTTTTATTCTGTAGAGAGTGTTGTAGAATCACTTGTATCCAAAAGATAAGAAGAGTGTGATTGCTAGGAGTTTAGGCCAAGTGTGTTAGTGCCTAAGGAGGTTGTATACTGTAAAGTGTAAACCAAGTCTTCTAGTGAATCCTTCCTGAAAAGGAAGAAGGGGAGACGTAGAAGCGTTGTGCTTCGAACTTCCAGAAACAACTCTCGTATTATTCGTTTATTGCTTTATTACTTCAGTTTTATTCCTCACAAGTTTTGTAGACGTCTTCCGCACTATAATAAGTGTCTACTGACTTGCCTGTTATTGAGAAGCAACTGTAACACTTAACAGTTTACAGTTAACCAGAAAAGAAATCGAAATTATATCTAGTGTTTATTCAACCCCCCCCCCTTCTAAACACTACCCCGATCCCAACAACAAGAGTGTACCGCATTGCCCCTAAACTTGTTATTGGTATAGGACCAAACAAGTCCATATGCAATAATTCTAAGCAACGTGAGGAGGATTTGGCATTCTTGTTCTTGAAGGATGATCTGATCTGTTTGCCCATTTGGCAAACTTCACAGATCTTATCCTTAGCAATGTCGATCTTGGGTAGATCGATAACTAAATCATGTTTACACAGGATAGAAATAGTCTTGAAGTTAAGATGATTCAAGCATTTATGCCATAGCCAGTGTTTATTATCATTATTAGCGATGAAGCAAGTAGGATTATCAGGTTGAACATAATTCCAATTAATCTTATAAGTATTCCCAATTCTATTCCTACAAGCATGGTTATACCATCTGATGATTTGACAGTGCAAATGTGTTTGTGAAATTCTACAGTATAACCATTATCACACAATTAACTTATACTAATCAGATTATAGCATAACTTTTCAACTAAGAGTACATCATTTATAATAAAATACCATGGACAATCTTACACTTGCCCACGGTCTTACCCTTTGAGTTATCCCCGAAAGTAATCTTAGGACCAGTGCATTCTGTGATTTCAGACAGTAGCTCAATGTTTCCCGTCATGTGTCAAGAACATCCGCTGTCTAAGTACCAGTCAGACACTTTCTTCTGCACTACATGTCATCAAACAAAATTACTGTTGGTACCCAATCCTACTTGGGTCCGGAACGGATTAGCCCTTTGGGAACCCATACCTGAATCAGCTTTAATGTCTTGTGTGTGTCTGGTGTGGTGTGTGCTAATCTGTTTCGGTGTTGTGTGTGATAATGTGTGTGATATGGAGGCCTTTGATTCCTATTAGGTAACCTATATCTTTGTTGAACCGGTTGTGAGTTATGATAGTTTGGTGGTCTTCCTTGCCTTAGATTCTGCACCTTTGGGTTTGGTCTAATAGACACAAAGCTCATCGGTGCCTTTTCCTTGGCTTGGTCAACATACCCGATACCTTTTATCATACCTTTATCCTTGAAGAAGGTTCTCGTTTGAATTGTAGGCACTTCGGATTCATATGTTGTGCTGGATCTAACAAATGTCATTTGTTTGATTTTGTTCCTTTCCAGCAACAACTCAGATTCATCTTTGGTGCTTTCATTGGTGCAAAAGCCTATGCCGGTGATGTCACCGACACTTCTTTGTACCTCTTGCAACTCTTCCAATGTGGCTCTTGATTTGTCCATGTTTTGAAGATGTGAGAAAGTTTAGCATTTTGTGTGCTAATTCTCTGTGTTTCTTCATGGAGCTGTTCATGAGAGATTTTCAGCTTATCCAGCTCGATCTTCAGACTGTTGCATTCACCTAGCTTGGAACAGCTTGATTTGATATGCTTGTTTGTTTGATCTTTGGCTTCAGCTTTAAATTTCTCAAATGATTCAGCTAATATTGTGTAGTCATTAGCCATGTCTTGTAGTGCAGACACAAGCTCTTCTCGTGTGAATTCATTTGAGTCAAAGTCGAATACCTCGTCTATCTGACTTGTCTCCTCGTCTGCCATTAGGCATTGGATTTCCTCATCGCTTTCACTTGATGACCATTTTGAGCTCTCTGATTCTGAGTCAGTCTGAGCCCACTGGTTGTTACCTTCCTCTGCTACCAGAACTTGTTGAGCCTTTCCGTGATGACTTTTACGATCTTTGTAATGCTTCTTTTTCTTGTCATCACGATGCCTTTCTTTTCTTTCATCTTTCTTCGATCTGGTGCAATCTGCAATAAAATGTCCGGTCTTACACAATTGTAGCAAGCCTGATCGTTAATAGTATCATCTTTTCTTGATTTATACTGATGAGAATGTTTAAAATTCATTTTATTCTTATACATGAATTTACCAAATTTTTTTATGAATAATGACATAGCATCATTACTTATTTGTTCGATAGATAGGTCTGATACTTATCTGTTCGATAGATCGGTCTGTTGAAGGGGTGGACTGGTCTGGAATGGCTGCAAGTGCCTTGTTTGGTTGAGAGGTGGATGGCTCTGCTTCACCTCTGGTGATCAGCTCAAACTCGTACGCCTTAAGATCTGCGAACAAGTCATGGAGTTTGACCTTGTTCAGATCTTTAGACTCCCTCATTGCAATCGTCTTGACGTCACATTCCTTTGGCAATGCTCTCATCACCTTCAGAGCAATCTCTCTGTTGGAATAGTCATTGCCCATACCGTTCAGTTCATTGATGATGCCAGTAACTCTTTCATCAAACTCGTTTAGGGTTTCTCCAAGCTTCATCTTTATGCTCTCCAATTTTTGTAGAGCTACAGTCAGCTTGTTTTCCTTTGTCTGGTTGCCCTTCACATTGCTGTGCAATCTTCTCCCAAATTTCTTTGGCAGTGGAGCACATCTTAATCTTGCTGAACATGTTCTTGTCCAATGTCTTGAACAAGATGTCCTTGGCTACGTTGTCTAGATTGGCTTTTTTCTCTCTTCATTTGTCCAGGTAGCCCTTTGTTTCTTGATCATTTGAGGTTCGCCACTTAATCCTCCTAGTGAATGATTCACTTTTAATATTTTCATTGGTCCGTCTGTAATGACGTACCACATATTGTAATTCTGAGCTGCCAGGTGAGCTTGCATTCTGATTCTCCAATCATCATAATCTTCTTTTGAGAACATGGGGATCTTGTTGAAGGATGCCATCAGTCCATGTATTCTATAGATTAAGAATGCCTGCTCTGATACCACTTGTTAGGATCAAATGGGAGTGTTTAGAGGGTGGATGAATGAACACTCCTCCAAAATTAATTCTTAATGATTTCACTCAGGTTAGTAAATGAAATTTGTTTCTTAATCAGTACTTAAGCAGAATAGACCACTGAAATGAAAGTGCGGAAACAGTCTGTTCTTAGCTAGGAAGAACGGTTGATGGCTATGAAATGCAAAGTAGTGCGAAATGTGAGTAGACAAGATATGTTTCTGGAAGTTCGAAGGCAAATCCTTCTACGTCTCCCCTTCTTCCAATCAAGGAATGATTCACTAGAAGACTTTGAGTAATACAACACTTTGTACAACCCCGATTCAGCTGGATTTACCCCACTACCAGACTGAAACTCCTAGTCTCTCAATCTGTTCAGACACAATCCGTCTGACAGTTACAATCAAATTTCACTCTTCTATTTTAGCACAAATACAGAAGATAGAGTGAATTAATCTACATACAATTGATCCTTTATATGATCAAATATTACAATAGGATGTACTTTAAAAACTTTGAGCAGACTGGTAAGATAAATCTTTCTGCGATGGTTCTGCTCAAGAATGAATGTTTTGACTTGTAAGCTTGCGTTGTTCAGTCTCTTGATTGATCATTGAAAGTCTCTTCTTTAAGCATTTTAGTTGCATCCTTATATAGTCGTTTATACCAATGACAATATTTCATTTTCTGTGCAACTCTTCACTTTGGTCAATGTCTGAACAAGCTTCAGTCTTCTTCTTTAGGGACTTTCCCTTCTGGTCTGTTCTTTCGGCGCTTGTCAGGTAGACTCTCCTTTGTATTTTTACCATTTAAGGTAATCTTCAATCCTTGGTCTTTTTCAGCATTAAATGCATCATTAAATGCTTCAATAAATAGCCGATGATTATTCGGACTGAAAAATGAAGCTTACTAAGCTTCGGCTGCTCTGATTTGATCTTCATCGAACTGGTCTGGTCTGATCTTTGTTGATCGATCTGGAAGTGCTTCAATCTGGTCAGTCTGGTTTACATCGATCTGTTCTGTTTTGAGATAGACTATATCGGTCTGATCTGATTTGTCATGGCTCGATCGGTCTGATCTGATTTGTCATGGCTCAATCGGTCTGGTCTGTTTTGTCATGGCTCGATCAGTCTGGTCTGTTTTGTCATCTTTAAAATCTGAAACTGATCTCTTGATAGATCAGATAGAGAGAATTGATTGTGCTTGAAATGATCAGCTTTTAATATTAGATCAGTGAGTAAGCTGTTCAGAAATAATTCTTGCAATAAGTGCTTGTTATTATGTTGAATGCTTGAATAATTCTTCAAATATCTCATTCTTAAATACTTACAAATTCCAACGTTCATATTCTTGAATCGAGGTCTCCGTATTTGTTTGTAACTTGTAAGAAACTTTCGCATAGTTCTTTTTGTCTAAAATTAAATGCTCACCGGCTCCTTTCCTTAAATAGTTTTAGCGCATTTAATGCTTCCCGATATTCTTCATTTGATAGTCTAAGTAGGAATTAACGTCTTTCTGTACTTTGATTGATAGTGTAGAAAGATCACTATCAAGTAGGTAGGTTACCAACGAAGTTTCTTGTCTAATTCACTGACTAAGTCTGATTTTGCCAAAGATCATCGAAGTTGCTTGTCTACTTCACTGACTATATTTGCTCTTGCGGTAGATTAGCGAAGTTACTTGTCTACTTCACTGACTAAGTTTACTCTTGCCATAGATCAGCGAAGTTGCTTCCCTCAATCGATTACTTCTTAAAATCTTTTGTCATCTCTGAAATTATGATGCAACAATTGCTTTATATCATATTACATGGAAAATGATACATATATAATTTATACATATTAAAAATATGAATATCGATATATCATCACAAATAATTAGCATTTAAATAATATCATTTAGGTTAGTTAGTGTTCACTAACTTAATCTCATCTTCAAAAGATACCAAAGGAGTGGATGAAAAGTTGCTAATATAACTTAAATTATTATATAAAAATTCACATAAAGTCTCAATATTTTGAAATAAATAATGGGAACTAAACATTAATCTTTTTCAAAAAAAATACGTAAGGACTTCCGTGCCCTTAACCCGTTATTAGTGTATTAACCCATGCCATTAGTGCATACAATCATATTATCATGGGGAATAAAACCATATGCAAGTATAGCATCATATACCATCTATAAAATTTCTTGCATTAGAACCCCATAATATTCAAATTCCTCAACCAAAACCATTTGCATTGCATGCACCCTCATAATACACTAACATGCTCTCAGTTCATTTAGCAATTCCGTATTTAATTGCATGCAGACAATAAATGAAGAGAGAAAAACCATGCCCATTTATACATTTCATATACACGTAAAAACGTGCTCACATGAGAGCACCCAATGACTAAACGTGTATCTAATGCATAAGATACTCTACCAAATATCGTTACTGGTGCTTCGATCCTGGAAGCACCTCCCATCATAGCTCGATCACCACTCCAGATCTATCGTTATGCTTATTCAACTGGCTCTGGTACTTCCATCCTGGAAGTACCTCAAATCAACAGTCCGAGCTCAACTCCAAAGCTATTGCTGCACCTGTACCACCTGCCCCAACAGAGACAGCCCCACACGGGGTGAGCATACCAGTACCACCATTCCAATAATCACAGTACGTAATTTATAGAAGAATAAACTGTAATGTAAAAGGTACTCCATGTATAGTATCGTTACCACGTAGGATTTCCCGTACTGTCCCTGTTCTCAAAATAACCAAAACCATCAAATCCCCAAAGCCAGTTAATCACCACATTGATTAAATAAAACCATTCCTGCCATGCCAGTTCCATAATCAAATATGATTAAATCATTAAATGAAGTATCACAGATATCACATATATCTAACCAATGATTCCATAGTTCTATTTCATAGCTCGCTCCATAATAGCGGCATTTTAAACCCCACGCACGCTCAACAACAGCGGCATCATAATCGATGTTCGCTCAATGGCGACAACATCCCATTTATTGCTCGCTCAAAAGCGGCACCGTATAATTCCCATGTACGTCCATTTATTGCAAATACAAATAATCATGCATTTACAGTTGCAAAAATATAAAAAGGTTATGCTCGTACGTTATACGTACCTTATAATTCCGTAGTCTGAATCAAATATTGCCTTAGTCCCGTGACCCGATTAATTATATGCTAACACACGAAAATAACTCACAATTATTTATAAGCACACAACACATACCCAAGCATGAATCAAATCGGTAGAACCCTGAAACTCGAAAATCACCACTCAGCACCTCAAATCCTTCCCCAAACTCAAACCAACAATTACCAACAACCACAACACTTCATAAACTCCATTAAAACCCATAAAAACACTAAATACAACAATTTAACAATTCCTCCAAATATCCCAAAACCCAAATCCATTACCATACCCAACTAAACACAATAAAATTACTACCAATGCGAAGATAAAAGCGAGGGGAAGAATATCACCCAATTATCTTTGAGAGAGTTTGCCCCGAAGTCGAGCCTTGCTCCATTCTTTTCCAAGAGAAAAGAGGGGAAAGAGGAAGAGAAGGGGGAGAAGAGGGAGTAGGCGTGGAGAGAAGAGAGAGGGAGAGGAAAAGAAAATGATTGAACACCGAGTCCACTTGGTATATATAGTACCAAGGCTCAAAAATCACGAGTCCTCCATAAATACATCATGACTCATTAAAAATCATCTGTGTTCAATAAATACCTCTCGATCTCAATTTCTAGTACCAGCCCCAGCACAAAGCACTCCGGCCCCCAGATCCCACCAAAAACCAAATTCCAAGGTTATCACCACGATGAGAATACAATCTCATCCTTGGATCCACCGACCCCTAATACCGGATTTAAAATCCTTGGGAGTCCCAACACCGCAATTAATTCATAATTGCCACTATTAAAATCCATTAAGGATCATTACCACACAGGGATTTATACCATTAATTCCCGGGCATCACAATTATCCCCCACTAATAAAATTTCGTCCCTGAAATTTGCACTGGCGTACCCCATGTACAACCAAGACCACACAATCCAAATGGATTCACTTCGTCGAATCATGAGCGCATCATGAATGACACACCAACCGCGAGGACACCGACATCGCACCAAATCCTGGAATGGAGTAAATCTCCCAAACCATCACAATCCCAAAAGAACATCAGCATGCCCCGAAGCTAACCACCCAAAAGCAGTCATTCAACCCAAACTGCTAACCAAACGAATCATTCGTGATTCCAACATAGATATTGTATCAATGATATCTTTATGACTTAGTCAACGATTTGAGTGTTGGGATCATCTGTAGCGGCTCCCCCAAACTGCACCGAGTGCTAGATCATTTGTATGATAGCAGGCTTGATCTCAAAATTGTTGGCCTGGATGGTGGGTCTCGTGATACTCGACATCGATCCATGGAATGAAGGGTGGGCATAATCCATGAGTGACCTTGCCACTGGTGCTACTGGAACTTCCTCGTTATTGGCCATTAGTATTCTTGCTTGCCTTAGCCTCCTTTGACAAGTGCGTTCGATCTCGGGATCAAAAGGCTCAAGTGTATGGTTGTTACTCCTTAGCATGTACCAAGAGATAGTACCCTGTAACAATCAACCAAAACAAAAAGAAACAGTAGAAGAGAAGAGAAAAAAAGATCAAAAAATAAAAAAAACAAATGACTAAACTACAGTCAACTAATCTAGTTTGATATTATTAAAACTAGTCCCCGGCAACGGCGCCAAAAACTTGATCGCTTTTATTTTAAACAGTATTTTCCAGTGTAGCGATTATGTACCGCAAGTGCACGGTGTCAAGTTTTAGTATAATGCTTTTAAAAGTATGAGTGTCGAACCCACGAGGACTAGGAAATAATTACCAAACTCCACTAGTTTAACTATATTTAGTCTACGATAACCAGTTGTGATTATAACGTGACAAATTAACTCAATATGTAACACAAACAATCAATGGTGAATAAGATTAATAATCAAAAGAAACAATTATCAAGACTTTTGGTTCACATATGTAATCCCCCATAATTTGCCTATTAGTTAATAATCGAATTCAAACAATCTAAGGTGACGAGTTTTCCAAATTTATCTAATATACTCTCTCGAGTTATATTAAACATAATATCAAACTACAGTAAGTCACTCTCGTGTACTTATTTAACAACACAATATTGTATTAAGATCCGTGAAAACTTCTAGCTTTCGATTACTAGATATCTATAGCTATCACACGTGTATTTGACTTCATCTCTCGATATCACTCTGAAATCCACGGCGTAAATCACTATATCGAATCACAATTTTATCTCTCGATCTCGATTGTAATTTAAATCTCATTCAAGGATGTCCAAACCCTTAAAAGCATGAAGAACAATGATCTATGCACTTAGATAATAAGAATCAATCAAAAACATTCAATTAAAATCATGGGTTCATACAAAGGATCCCCTAAGTCTTGATAACAAACATAGCCAACATTCTCCATCAAATAACAATGTATAAACATGTTTTGCAACATTCTAAACATTAAAATCTAATGAAAATATAGAACTAGAGTTAGAAATACGGAAACGAGAGGCGTTGACTCCTTGCGTTGCTCCATCGTCTCGTCTCTTTCGATGCGTCTCTTCTTCAATGGTTTTGGTGTATGGATGGTTGGGGATGATGATGAGTGATAGAAGCTGTGTATTATAGGTCAAAAGTGAGCCAAAAAGTCCCAAAAACGTCCATGATAATCCATATTTATGGTAGGAGGAGTTTCACCAAGTTTGGACACCAAATAACCAAGATGGAAACAAAATCCAGAATTTTTCGAGTCTAGGCGATCGATTGCCTCAAATGAGGCGATGGGTCGCCTCTTGCTACTGCCTGGAGGCGATCGATTGCCTCATTTGAGGCGATCGGTCGCCTCCTCTATTTTCAGCAAATTACGATTTTGCCCCTCCTTTTCTAGGTTTGCTCAGTTTTGTCCTTTTTCATCATTTTAAGCCTATTTCCTCAACTTTTATGCATTTAGCCCTGGATTCCTGAAATATACAAATATAAACCAAGAAAAGTAATATTTTCCAAGAATCACTACAAAAACGCCCCTAATCTTATATCAAATTAAGTGTAAAAATCACACTTATCAACTCCCCCAAACTTAAACTTGATCGTCTCGAGCAAGAAATAAGATCAAACAGTCAAGTTCAACATTGAAGATTCAAATAAACCAATTCATAGTGAATCATGTAGCTCAGACATCTCACTTACAGACAAACAAAAAAAAATCAGAAAGTTTAACAAGTTGTGTTTTCTCCTAGATCAAACAACATGTCTCCGAATCAGAACGTGCGTGTGTGCTATTGTCACTCTCAAGTTTCATGCAATTTTCGTAGATCAAATCATGCTAGTTAATGAAAGTTAAGATTATCCTTGAGTACCCCATATTTCTATTTTCAAACACATCTCCACTAATGTAGTCACTCCCTAGACTTGGATCAATAGGTCTTTTTAAGCTTATAGCGTTAGGCCTAGGTGTTTGGCTTCAAAGAAATGATAGGATAGCACAAAGAAGAGAGTATAAGCATGTAATGTTCATATTGTTAGCACAACTTGAGCTTGTCTTCTTTTTCTCTTTTAGCCTTGGCCACTTTGGGTCTTAGTTGGATAAAAAAAAAAAATTCTCAAGGCTTTTTCTATTCTTTTCATTTCTCATTCATCATCTTTTTTTACAATAAGCTCATCAAAATATAGCAATTCATGTGCATCTAATGAGAATCATTATACTCCCTTAGGTGAAGATAAAAAATTCAATTTAGGCTCAATTAGGTGGGTATAATGAGTTTGCCAAAGAATGTTGAATGGAGGCTAATAGTATGTTAAACATACTCCATTCTTTTTCAATTAGGCTCAAATTAGGATACTAGAGATTGTGTAAACATGGTAAGCTTGAGAGGCTCAAACGGTCCAAAGATCGCCTAAATCATTTCCAAGTCAAGTTCATAACTATAAATTTCGCCTCAAAGTGTCATCATCAAATAGTTTCTAAGGTACTCTAAGATGCTCAAAAACAATTCATCAAGTTCACAAAAATTTTCACTACTACAAATGCAATTCACAAGATTATGACTCAAATGTGCTTAAAATATTCCTCATCTTTGACATGCTACTCAAAACAAGATATTCACAAACAAGTCTTACAATCATCAACTCAAGTTGACATGCATAGTGAGACTAATATCATCATGGAATAGAGACCACTACTATGATTTATTCTTATCTTACTAATTGAACTCATTTTCAAGAAATTTTTTTGTTGGTGCTCAAGAAACGATCAATTTCCAAATAAGAAGCATGACACAGTAATGCACTCCCCCAAACTTAATTCATGCATTGTCCTCAATGTAATAAGCATGGAAAGTAAGACAAAGCAGTTACCGTTGACAACGATCGTCAGTGATCGTTGTCCAATTCCTCGTCAGCTTGTGGGGCATATTGTTGGACAGGTCACAGCAGGCATGGAGTCTCGCCAAAATCAAAAAACAAAAAACAAACCAAACCAAAATAAACTAAAAACAAAGCAAAGGGATAGGAAAGAGTTCTTGATTTATAGTCCCAAGCTGGACTTATTACCACATTTTCTCAAAGGTTGGGATGGTGTGTGGAGCATGAATCTCCGTAATCAATTGGGTAATGCCTCAACCTCTCATCATTAACGACATAAGTGCCTAGAATAGGATCACTTACCTTAATGGCTCCATGCGGGTATATCTTGGTAACAGTGAATGGTCCAACCCATGAAGCCTTTCGCTTGCTTTGGAAAATGCAAGGTGGTGGCGCTTTATGCAATTGGACTGTCTCTCCCTTCATAAATGTCCTTTTATCTTTTTGCTTCTTCGCCTTCCTTGGCTTCACCATGTCATGGCTCTTGCCTTCTTCAGTCTCTAGTTCGGTCTTCACCTTCACCTTATCACTATCTTGCACCACATCATCAGGCAAAATATTAATTTTATCAATAATAAAACATGTGTGCGTGTTGTGTGCATGTGGTGAAGTTTGAAACATAGTAAAGGTAACATGATCCTCTCCTACATGGGGGATCAACTTCCATTCTTCAACATCGATAATAGCTCTTCCAGTAGCTAGGAATGGGCGCCCCAGGATCAATGGCATACTCGCGTCCTCCTCCATATCCAACACTAGAAAATCCACCGGGAAAGTGAATTGATCTATCTTGACTGGAACATCCTCGACGATTCCTAGTGGGTAGGTGATAGACTTGTCCGCCATTTGCAACACCACCCTTGTGGTCTTCGGCTCTCCCAGTCCAAGTCGCCTAAAAACAGACAAAGGCATTAAGTTCACACTAGCACCCAAATCACATAACGATTTAATGGAAGAAATAGGCCCAATAGTGCAAGGAATAGAGAAACTCCCTGGATCTTTTAACTTGGTGGCCGATTTCTTTTGCACAATAGCACTACATTCCTCAGTCAAAAAGACAGTCTCGTGCTCTCCCAATTTTTGCTTCTTAGACAACATATTCTTTAAGAATTTAGCATAATTTGGCATTTCTCGTAAGGCACCAATAAATGGTATATCTATATGCAAATTCTTAAGCATGTCTAAAAATTTGGCAAAGTTTGAATCAACCTTTGCCCTATTAACTGCTGCAGGGAATGGGAGAGGAATGTGTACCTTTTCTTGTGGTGTGATAGGTGTAGTGTCTCGAGTGGACTTACCCTTGTTGCATGGCTGCTCCTTCTCCTCTTGCTTAATAGCAATCTTTTCAGTCTCCTTCTCATCACCAAGTTCCTTTCCACTCCTTAGGGTCACGGCATTGGCTTGCTCCCTTGGATTCTTCTCTGTGTCACTCGGTAGAGTTCTTTGTGCTCTCCCAGCCAAGATAGTTGCCAATTGCCCTACTTGGATCTCCAAGTTTTTGATAGATGAATCTTGCTTATTCATCCTTGTTTCCGTTGAGGATATGAACTTGGTCAATAGTTCCTCCATGCTCGGCTGTGGTGGATAACCCGGTGGTGGTTGTGGTTGATACCTCAACCCCGTATTGTATGTATTTGGGAAGGGGTTGTTTTGTGGCCGGTTTCCTACATAATGCACAACCTCATTAGTCTGAACGAATGGGTTACATGTTTGGCATTCAACGCTCGGATGATTTCCTCCACATAGGTCACAAGTAATCCCTTGAGCCTTTCATCCCTGTCATGCTCATGCTATCTAGTCTTTTGTTTAATGCCTCAATTGAGCGGCCAACGCAGTAACTTTGCTCACTTGATGAAATCCAGCTTGCTTCTTTGGCATGTTCCTCTCGGACTGCCATTGACAGCTATTAGCAGCTTTGATATCCCCGAAATGATTATGTGGGTAAGCATACAATTAAAGGTTATTAATTGTGAGCCTATGTGCTAAAGGCGTATTTTATGTGGGAGTGATTTATTTATTTTGAGGATGTGGTTTATGGAGCATGTTAGGTGTTTTTAATTGTTGTGATGATGTGGTAAAATAATAAAATATCAAGGAAAAATATTTTTATACATCGTATGAAATACCGGGACACAATTAAACACCCCAAAACCACCCTACATGCAACCACCCCACCCCCACTTGATTTAACCCACGCCCCTCCCCTGTTTTTCTGGGAAAGCAGATGACTAAGCAAGCAACTTTACTTGAAGATATTTTCATCTTGCCTCTTCCAAAAAGCTCCCTTCTTTTTCCCTTCATCTCTCTGCAACTTGGTCGAGTTCCAGGAGAAAAGTGATCGGGTTTCACTCTTCTTTTCATATAGAAAATCGAAGGGCAAAAGTGGTGAGGAGTCACATTTTTTTCCCAGTTTTCAGTTTCCTGGCATGCTTGTTCTTTGTAGCAGATTTGGCATGCTAGTTTAGGGTATGATGTTATCTTGTTATGAATACCTTTATGTGATGTTTGTGAAGCCCTTAGCATGTTTAGTTAAGAAACTTGCATGCTTTATGTGCTAGATTTGTAGTAGAGAAAAGGGTTCCTCGAACATCCGAGCAGGGTAGTACTCTGTTTTTCATTTTAAGTAGGGTTTTACCATGAATATTTGAAGCATGCTAACTTAGGTTTTGGTCGAACCTTCGATGTGATTTCGTGTATGGTAGCTTGTTGAAGGTACCAGTATATTTCCTTGAGCATGTTGCATGTATTATGTGAAGGATTTAATCATGTGAAAGGTAGTGTTCGAAAATTCTGGGCAAGGTTCAAGTGCCCTGTTTTCTGGAAATATATGTGTGGGGAGTGTTTTTATGAAGGTATTATCATACACGTCAAGCTTAGGTTTTGGTAAAACTTTGATGTGAAAATATGCATGGTAGTTTTGTGAAGCCCATGGCATGTTTGTTCGAGCTTTCTTTATGCTATATGTGATAGGTTTAATAGCATGAAGTGAGGTGCTCAAGAAATCTGGAAACGAATATGTCACCCTGTTTCCAGAAAAGTTGATCCAGTACTTGTTTAAATGATCGACGTTTATACATGTAGGCTTATGCTTAGGGTGTAAATTTGGTATGAATACACTCGGAGTAGTGTATTGTAATTGCTAGCATAATTGTTCAAACATGTGGTGTATGTTTTATGCTAGATCGAAGGGTATGAATATAGGTGTTCGAGAATTCTGGGTTAGCATTTCTCGAACAGGGCATCTCGATCGATCGACATTTCTTCTCGATCGATCGAGCGAGGCAGAATCTTGGTTCTGATTTTAGGCGTCTTCTCGGTCGATCGGGAAAAGAGGCCGATCGATCGAGAGACCCAGAATGTTGAAAAATTTAAATTGATATATTTTGTTAAAGTTTTGATATTGGAATGTTATGAGGTGCCTAATATTGTGTTGTGTGGCTATGTAGAACCATCCCAGGTGCCATCACAACCGAGGAGATAAAGTCGATTGACTCCTCTATCTTTTGGAAAGGTACGTAAGCGACGTACGGGCATCCCAACGGTAACATGTGCTTTATGTTTGTCTTTTGACGCATGATGAATGCAATGTGGTGCATTAAGGTTATGATACATGTTATTATGCATTGTTTTTGCATATGTATGTTGTGAAATATAAGAGGTGTATTTCACGAGTCAAGGTTATCTTAGTAAGGATTTTAATTGCTTACGCTAAGGTCCATTGGAAGCGAGGAAGAATTCCGCTTACATGGAGTAGCAAGAAGCATTAAAATGTACTAATGATAAGGGCTCAGGATTGGAATAAGGATTTAAGGAGGAAGGATGTCATGACATTTATTTATGAAACCATATATTCTTATAATGTGTTTTTATTATGAATTATGGTACAGGGACAACCAATGGGCGTTATAAATGCTGAAAATACAGGAAGGGCTTGTGTTTAAGATTTGCATTATGCCTTACTTTCATATTATGTTGAATATGAATTGTGTTATGCTCATGTGTTGGGGGTTGTCTTTGTAGGTGCCTTTTGTCGAGAACCAGGGTCGGGTTGATATGCTGAGCTGTAAAGAGTGCTACAGGATTAGCATGTTAGAGAAAATTTTTGTATAGCTTCTACTGAGTAGAGTAAGACTATAATGTAGTACCTTTGTAGGAAATTGTGTCTTCCTGAAACATTTTGGTACTGTAATCTCTAAAGCTCAGATAAATCAACACGGCATGTTACTCTGATTTATTCACATGAATGTTTAGTTCTCTAAATTGCACCTTAATGTCTTGATGTGATAAAGGGGTCTCACATTTAGTGGTATCAGAGCAGTGGTTAGATAACCAGGGAAGAGTGAAGGGTAGCCTTTAGAGACAAGTTGGCTAGGTATTCATTGTTGGGCATGTTATGCATGTGATGCATATTGTTGTATAAGTGTTATACTAACATGCTTTTGAATATTTTACTCTTGTTATCTAACGGCTTATATTATGAACTGCTTTTTGTATTGTTGTTAACTTTTGTGTTACAGCATGGCTGAGATTAACCCGGGGAACCCCAATGAGGAGGTAGGAGATATGGACAGTAGGAATGCCAGTATCGCTCAGCTGAATCCTTTACCACCCCCTGCTATGGGCGTGGAGCCCAGCGTACAGATGTTACTACCAGGGGAGCTCAGTTTGAAGCAGTTTCTGAGTTTCCATCCGCCCATGTTTGAGGGAATTGAGTCTGGTGAAGTAGCTGAGGAGTGGTTGGAACGTATAGAGCAGATACTTGTGACTGCGCCCTGTGCACGCACGGCATGGCTCAGGTTAGCCGAGTTTCAGATGGCTAAGAAGCCTGCTATGTGGTGGAAGACCACCGTGATAGAGCTGAGAGCTCTAGGTATGGCAGTTGACTGGACTGTATTCCGGACCCGGTTCCTTAACCGGTATTTCTCTGCAGCTGCCAGACAATTAAAAGAGGATGAGTTCAACAGTTTGAAGCAGGGTAGCATGTCAGTAGCAGACTACGCTATGCAGTATTCCTCACTGCTGAGGTATCTACCACATATTGCTGTCAGCAGCCATGCCAAGATGAGGAACTTCCTGAAGGGTCTGAGGCCAGAGCTGTTTGATCGGGTTATCTCCAACAACCCCAGCTCATTTGATGACGCCCTGACACGGGCAGAGTTGGCGGAGATTGCCGTGGATGCGTACAAGGATGTTGTACCCCCTTCAGTACCACCACAGAGGCCTGTTGCTGATAGTCTGAGGCCACGAGGGGATCAATTCAAGGCTCGTGGGGCCTCATCATCTTCCAAATTTAGTGGGAAGAAGCCTCAGGGACAGAAGCAGAACAACCGGGGACCCACACAGGGGAGCAAGGCAGGGGGGACCAGGTGTACCAACTGTGGAGGATGGCACTTGTTACGTGACTGTCTAGGTTGCTATATTTGTGGCAAGATGGGCCACATGGCTCGAGGTTGCCCAAACCGGGCAGGTCAGACAGACTCAG
The DNA here is from genome assembly GCA_907163345.1 of Haberlea rhodopensis. Taxonomy (NCBI): domain Eukaryota; kingdom Viridiplantae; phylum Streptophyta; class Magnoliopsida; order Lamiales; family Gesneriaceae; genus Haberlea; species Haberlea rhodopensis. The sequence continues at coordinate 520,201 of CAJQUN010000238.1, read as the reverse complement.
GGCCGAATAGGCCAAGGTTTGATGCAGGGAGGGCACCACAGAGACAACAGTTTGCACCACGACCACAGGGAGGTCAGACGGCAGGACCGCCGCAGGGAAAGGTGTACGCACTGACTAGGGAGCAGGCTGAGGCAGCCCCAGAGGAAGTCATTGCTGGTACGTGCCATTTACTTACGTACCCTGCACTTATATTGATAGATACAGGTGCTTCCCATTCCTTTGTATCTACTGCTTTTGTGGAAGGACACCGCTTGTGCTCGTCTCTGTTACCCACGTCTCTCATGGTCTCGACACCCACGGGAAAGCATGTGATTGCGGATCGGCTCTTATCTGATTGCCTCATTTATTTTGAGGGCAATGATCTGAGGGCCGATTTGATTCAGTTAGAGATGGCAGACTTTGACTGCATTATCGGCATTGACGTGTTGAGCAGATACCGAGCTATGGTAGATTGCCAAAAGAGGATGGTTCGTTTTCTGTCTGATCAGGGGTTCCAGTGGACTTTTTATGGGGACGGCTCTCGTCCAAAGATACCAGTAATCTTGGCGGTTAAGATGTCGCGGTTATTGGAACGCGGCCACACTGGGTACCTTATTTATGCCATGGATACTTCAGAGGAGAAGGAAGAGAGAGCCGAGGACATTCCAGTCGTGGTGGAGTTCGTTGATGTATTTCCAGATGAGATTCCGGGATTTCCGCCTGTCAGGGATGTTGAGTTTGCTATTGAGCTGCTGCCAGGGACATCAGCCATTTCTCGTGCCCCATACAGGATGGCACCGGCAGAGCTAAGGGAACTGAAGGTACAGTTACAGGAGCTCCTCGACAAGGGATACATCCGTCCTAGTGTATCGCCTTGGGGTGCGCCAGTCTTGTTTGTGAAAAAGAAGGATGGATCAATGCGTCTGTGCATTGACTACAGGCAACTGAACAAGGCTACAGTGAAGAATAGATATCCGCTTCCGAGGATTGATGATCTGTTCGACCAGCTTCAGGGTACAAAGGTGTACTCCAAGATAGATTTGAGGTCAGGCTATCACCAGGTACGGGTTAGAGCTGGTGATGTCCAAAAGACGGCTTTTAGAACTCGGTATGGGCACTATGAGTTCTTGGTGATGTCGTTCGGTGTGACAAATGCACCTGCAGTCTTTATGAGCCTGATGAACAGAGTATTTCAGGAGTACCTCGATCAGTTTGTGATCGTGTTCATTGATGACATCCTGGTCTATTCAAGGAATGAGGAGGATCATGCCGATCACCTGAGGATAGTGCTCCAGATCCTCAGAGATCATCAGTTGTACGCCAAACTCAGCAAGTGTGAGTTTTGGCTAAACAGTGTAGCATTCTTGGGCCATATCATATCACGAGAGGGGATATCAGTAGACCCGAGGAAGATAGAGGCAGTTATGGATTGGTCTACCCCTACTTCAGTCAGTGAAATTCGAAGTTTTCTTGGTCTGGCTGGCTATTATCGACGTTTCGTCGAGGGTTTCTCAAAGATCGCCAAGCCACTTACTCAGCTGACTCAGAAGGGAGTCTCTTTTTGTTGGTCAGATGCTTGTGAGCAGAGTTTCAGGGAATTGAAAAACAAACTGACTACTGCACCCGTTCTAGTGATACCCAAGGAGAACAAAGGATTTGTTCTTTATACCGATGCATCTCTACAGGGATTAGGGTGCGTACTGATGCAGCACAGACATGTAGTGGCTTACGCTTCGAGACAGTTGAAGCCACATGAGACGAGGTATCCAGTCCATGATCTGGAGTTGGCAGCTATAGTGTTCGCCTTGAAGATATGGCGACACTACTTATATGGTACCTCATTCACCATCTTCACTGATCACAAGAGCCTGAAGTTCTTGTTTACACAGGCTGAGTTAAACATGAGGCAGAGGAGATGGATGGACCTGCTGAAGGACTACGACTGTGAAATCGAATATCACCCGGGGAAGGCAAATTTGACAGCCGACGCTTTGAGTCGGAAGGTGAGGAGCACAGCAGAGGATGCTATGTCTCTATCAGCTATGTTTGGCTCCTACTGCCATTTGGGATTTGATTATGATGTATCCTCTTCACCAGTACAGGTTTTGACCTTGCTAGCTGAGCCTGTTATCTATGATCACATCAGGAAGGCTCAGGGGACCGATGCAGAGGTTCAGAGATGGATATTAGTGGTTTATTCAGGTCAGCCGTCGAGATTCAGAGTGGCTGAGGACGGTTCTCTGAGACTTGGCGACAGATGGGTGGTTCCAGATGCACCTGAGTTGCGTCAGGGTTTATTACAGCGAGCTCATTGCAGTAGGATGAGTGTCCACCCAGGAGGGAAGAAGATGTATAAGGATTTACGCAGCCAGTTCTGGTGGAGGCGTATGAAACAAGATGTCACCTCATTTGTCAAGCGCTGTTTGATTTGTCAGCAGGTGAAGGCTGAGAGGCAGAGACCTGGAGGTGAACTAAGGAGTTTGGAAATACCCGAGTGGAAGTGGCAGCACGTGTCTATGGATTTCGTGACCCACTTACCGAGGACTGTTTCGGGTTTCGATGCCATCTGGGTAGTCGTGGATAGATTGACTAAGGTGGCTCACTTCATTCCCTATTGTATGACATATACGCACTTGAGGATGGCACAGTTATATGTCAGAGATGTGGTGAGACTGCACGGGATCCCTGTTTCGATAGTGTCCGATCGAGATCCGCGGTTCACATCTCACTTCTGGGGGGGTCTGCAGACAGCTCTAGGTACAGAGTTGAGGCTGAGCACAGCCTATCACCCTCAGACGGACGGACAGACCGAGCGTACGATACAGACGCTCGAGGATATGTTGAGAGCTTGTGTGCTAGAGTTCGACATATCATGGAAGGACTCGATAGCCTTAGTGGAGTTCTCTTACAACAACAGCTACCAGGCAAGTATACAGATGGCTCCTTTCGAGGCCCTCTATGGTAGGCGTTGTAGGTCACCCTTGTGTTGGGATGACGTGGACCGTAAGTCGGTTGGAGGACCAGAGTTGGTTCAGGAAATGGAAGAGAAAGTTAAGATTATCAAAGGAAAGATGAAGGCAGCTCAGGACAGGCAGGCAGCATATGCCAATCAGCGGCGTAGGCCGTTGGAGTTTCAATTAGGCGACAGAGTTTTTCTGAAGATATCACCTTTCAGAGGCGTAGTACGGTTTGGGATGCGAGGAAAGTTATCCCCGAGGTATGTAGGGCCGTATGAGATCTTACAGCATGTGGGTACTCTGGCGTACCGTTTGGCTTTACCGCCTTCTCTGTCGGGTATACACGACATATTTCATGTGTCTATGCTGAGGAAGTATGAGCCGGATCCTTCGCATGTGTTACAGCCTTCAGAGGTACAGATTGAGTCCGATGTTTCTTATGTGGAGCGGCCTATCAGGATTTTAGACAGGGCAGACCGCAGACTTCGGAACAAGGTTATTCCTATGATCAAGGTTCAGTGGGATCGTAGGGGTGTCGAGGAGGCCACGTGGGAGACAGAGCGACACATGGTGCAGCACTATCCAGAGCTGTTTTCTGGTATGCGTTTATATATTGTTTTATATCTTGTTAACAGCATGTTTGATTTCGGGGACGAAATCTTATAAGTAGGGGAGTATTGTGATATCCCCGAAATGATTATGTGGGTAAGCATACAATTAAAGGTTATTAATTGTGAGCCTATGTGCTAAAGGCGTATTTTATGTGGGAGTGATTTATTTATTTTGAGGATGTGGTTTAGGGAGCATGTTAGGTGTTTTTAATTGTTGTGATGATGTGGTAAAATAATAAAATATCAAGGAAAGATATTTTTATACATCGTATGAAATACCGGGACACAATTAAACACCCCAAAACCACCCTACATGCAACCACCCCACCCCCACTTGATTTAACCCACGCCCCTCCCCTGTTTTTCTGGGAAAGTAGATGACTAAGCAAGCAACTTTACTTGAAGATATTTTCATCTTGCCTCTTCCAAAAAGCTCCCTTCTTTTTCCCTTCATCTCTCTGCAACTTGGTCGAGTTCCAGGAGAAAAGTGATCGGGTTTCACTCTTCTTTTCATATAGAAAATCGAAGGGCAAAAGTGGTGAGGAGTCACATTTTTTTCCCAGTTTTCAGTTTCCTGGCATGCTTGTTCTTTGTAGCAAATTTGGCATGCTAGTTTAGGGTATGATGTTATCTTGTTATGAATACCTTTATGTGATGTTTGTGAAGCCCTTAGCATGTTTAGTTAAGAAACTTGCATGCTTTATGTGCTAGATTTGTAGTAGAGAAAAGGGTTCATCGAACATCCGAGCAGGGTAGTACTCTGTTTTTCATGTTAAGAAGGGTTTTACCATGAATATTTGAAGCATGCTAACTTAGGTTTTGGTCGAACCTTCGATGTGATTTCGTGTATGGTAGCTTGTTGAAGGTACCAGTATATTTCCTTGAGCATGTTGCATGTATTATGTGAAGGATTTAATCATGTGAAAGGTAGTGTTCGAAAATTCTAGGCAAGGTTCAAGTGCCCTGTTTTCTGGAAATATATGTGTGGGGAGTGTTTTTATGAAGGTATTATCATACACGTCAAGCTTAGGTTTTGGTAAAACTTTGATGTGAAAATATGCATGGTAGTTTTGTGAAGCCCATGGCATGTTTGTTCGAGCTTTCTTTATGCTATATGTGATAGGTTTAATAGCATGAAGTGAGGTGCTCAAGAAATCTGGAAACGAATATGTCACCCTGTTTCCAGAAAAGTTGATCCAGTACTTGTTTAAATGATCGACGTTTATACATGTAGGCTTATGCTTAGGGTGTAAATTTGGTATGAATACACTCGGAGTAGTGTATTGTAATTGCTAGCATAATTGTTCAAACATGTGGTGTATGTTTTATGCTAGATCGAAGGGTATGAATATAGGTGTTCGAGAATTCTGGGTTAGCATTTCTCGAACAGGGCATCTCGATCGATCGACATTTCTTCTCGATCGATCGAGCGAGGCAGAATCTTGGTTCTGATTTTAGGCGTCTTCTCGATCGATCGGGAAAAGAGGCCGATCGATCGAGAGACCCAGAATGTTGAAAAATTTAAATTGATATATTTTGTTAAAGTTTTGATATTGGAATGTTATGAGGTGCCTAATATTGTGTTGTGTGGCTATGTAGAACCATCCCAGGTGCCATCACAACCGAGGAGATAAAGTCGATTGACTCCTCTATCTTTTGGAAAGGTACGTAAGCGACGTACGGGCATCCCAACGGTAACATGTGCTTTATGTTTGTCTTTTGACGCATGATGAATGCAATGTGGTGCATTAAGGTTATGATACATGTTATTATGCATTGTTTTTGCATATGTATGTTGTGAAATATAAGAGGTGTATTTCACGAGTCAAGGTTATCTTAGTAAGGATTTTAAGTGCTTACGCTAAGGTCCATTGGAAGCGAGGAAGAATTCCGCTTACATGGAGTAGCAAGAAGCATTAAAATGTACTAATGATAAGGGCTCAGGATTGGAATAAGGATTTAAGGAGGAAGGATGTCATGACATTTATTTATGAAACCATATATTCTTATAATGTGTTTTTATTATGAATTATGGTACAGGGACAACCAATGGGCGTTATAAATGCTGAAAATACAGGAAGGGCTTGTGTTTAAGATTTGCATTATGCCTTACTTTCATATTATGTTGAATATGAATTGTGTTATGCTCATGTGTTGGGGGTTGTCTTTGTAGGTGCCTTTTGTCGAGAACCAGGGTCGGGTTGATATGCTGAGCTGTAAGGAGTGCTACAGGATTAGCATGTTAGAGAAAATTTTTGTATAGCTTCTACTGAGTAGAGTAAGACTATAATGTAGTACCTTTGTAGGAAATTGTGTCTTCCTTTTGAAACATTTTGGTACTGTAATCTCTAAAGCTCAGATAAATCAACACGGCATGTTACTCTGATTTATTCACATGAATGTTTAGTTCTCTAAATTGCACCTTAATGTCTTGATGTGATAAAGGGGTCTCACAGCAGCCATCTCCTCCAATAGTGTATAGGCCTCCTCCGGCGTCTTTCTCATCACAGTACCTCCTGATACTGCATCAATCATAGAACGGTTATCAGAAAATAAACCGTTATAGAAAGTGTGTACCTGCAACCAGATGGGAAGGCCATGGTGTAGGCATCTCCTCAGTAAGTCCTTGAAGCGCTCCCATGCTTCATAAAGTGTTTCAGGATCATGTTGCGCAAATGTAGTGATATCATTTCGCATCTTAGCAGTCTTTGATGCTGGGAAGTATTTGGACAAGAAAGCTTGCACCATCCAATCCCAAGTGGTAATTGATCCTGTAGGCAAAGAATGCAACCAAGATTTAGCTTTATTATTTAAAGAGAAAGGGAACAGTCGTAACCTGATGGCGTCGTCCGTGACGCCATTATGCTTGAAGGTGTCGCAAATTTCCAAGAAATTCGCTATGTGAGTGTTGGGATCATCTGTAGCGGCTCCCCCAAACTGCACCGAGTGCTGGATCATTTGTATGATAGCAGGCTTGATCTCAAAATTTGTAGGGTCTTCCTACCTTAACATCATACTAATAACGTATTATGGACTAAACATGCATTCATAACATCTTAGGATACCGGTTGTAGCTTTGAGCTAATAGAATTACAGGCCAACAATAAAATTTCAAAATTTAATAATTACATTCTCAAAAATGAATGCTAACATTATAGGTTTACACTACTCCTAGAATAGAGACTATCAAAATCCTGTATCCTATATCTTTCATGCTCCTTTTAGCTCACTGCCTCAACCCGACCCTTAGCCCTTCAGTCCAAAAGTGTACCTACAGGAACAACCCATCATGAGCATGTACAACATTACTTAAACATCATAAGGTAATGACATATAAATAAATGCATGAAAATAATCGTAACATATACTTCCTGGTTAATCGCATTAACCCACTTTGGTTGTCCCTGTTTCATAGTCATGCACATAATCATTCGTTCTTGACATAAATGATTAAAATCATACTTCACATATATGCTCATAATCAACAATGTTATTTAGAAATGAGGATGTTTCTGGCCTTGTTATGTCAGCGGAACAATTGGCCCCCTCGCTTCGACATATAGCGGTACTGTGATTACCCCTCGCTACACCTTGATAGTGGATGTAATCTCCTCGCTAGCTATGTCAACGGTAAGTACCTTCCTCGCTTTCCAATAACAACTACCAGAACACTCAACCATTTTCAATAACATAGTTAAACATGCATCATCATCATCATATCATAAACATCATCATCTTATAAACATCATCATCTTATAAACATCATTATCTTGTAAACATCATCATCTTATAAACATCACCATCTTATCATAAACGTCCTCATAAACATCATATCATCTTTACTCATCATAGACATCATCATCATAAACTTACTTATCATAATCATCATCATAAACATCGTAAATACTTATGCAATCATTGCGTAGTCATAGTATAGGAATGTGTTTTACCGTCCGATGTCCATACGTTTCTTACGTACCTTAATTTCCAAAAGTGGAGAAGTTGGAGAACTTTATCTCCTTGATGTTATTGGTACCTGATCGCTTTATTTTTAAACAAAAGATATTTCAAAGAATAGTGCGAAGCGATTCTACCGCAAGTGCACGGTTGTCAAGTTTTAGTATAGTGAAAATTAAGTACAGGTTGTCGAATCCACAGGGACTAACGTATAAGTACCAAATAAGATTAATAAAATTATATTTAGCCTACGATTTAAGAAGTTTGATTAACTAGAGCTTAATTAAACTAAAGAATAAAGATTTAAACTAGAAATAATGAATAGGATGGTTCCGGAAATGCAAAGGTAAGTTACTCGAGAAAATTACCGAGCTCGTCGTTCAATTATGTTATCTCTAATGATTCAATAGAATTCTCAAATTATCAACCAATTGATTTTAAAGGTGAACGGTTTTTGATATTATTCGATACACTCTCTCGAGCTGTAAAGAAACTAACGATAAATTAGAATAAGTCACTCTCGTGCACCTATTTACTAATTCAAAGTTGCATAGATTATCAAAACCTTATAACTCTAAATCTCTCGATTCCAAGTTCTCACGTATGCGATATCATCTCTCGATCTCAATCGTAACATACATCATAAATTAATGGAGCGTGTTACAACGTTATCTCTCGATCTCGGCTGTAACCCTCAAATTCAATCAAAGCTAGCTAGACTTTGATCTACACAAGCAATTAATTTATGAACAATAACAATCAATGCGCTCAAATACCAATGAATCAATAATCAACCACAACGAAACTAAAACTCAATAATATAAACTAAATTTAATTCAAATCAAATACATAAGAGTTTTATTGTCTCTCGACCTCAAAAACATCAAATGGAATTGAAAATCAAATAAATTAAAGTTTAGAAATACGATAAACGGTGGATGAATCCGTGCGTTGCACCGTGATTTCTTCTCTTGTTCCTTCCTTGCACTCCGGAATTGATTGGCTTTGGCTCGGGCGAAGAACCGGAAGAACGGATCTCCTTGGCGGCGGCTGGGCGGCGGCTAGGGTTCTTCTTTTGTCCCGAAAAATCGTCTGATCTCTCTCTCCCTTTGGAATGAATCAAATTCCCGCTTAAAACCCCCACAATCACGATAAAAAAGGAAAATAAAATCTTCAGGATTTCGCGTCTCGATCGATCGGAAGGTTTTCTCGATCGATCGGTGCACTGTTCATGCCAGCTTTTGAAACTCACTGTCTCGCTCGATCGATCGAGATTTTCCACCGATCGATCGAGACTTTAATAAAATTTGCTCTGGAGTCACTGCCTCGCTCGATCGATCGGAAATTTGTACCGATCGATCGAGACTTGAAATTCTTTGATGCTCAACTCTCTGCCTGGCTCGATCGATCGAGAGTAAATCTCGATCGATCGAGATTCCGAAAATCTCATTTCCTAAATTTCAGTTCTTTCTCGCCTCGATTTCGCCCGTTATCTTCATATTGGCTCATTTCTTCCACTTCCGATCTATTTTCCTGAAACAAACGAATAAACACCAAAAAAAAATATCATCCAGGAAAAAGAACGGAAAGTAGGAAGAATTTACAGTTAAAAACACTCAAAATCTAAGCCTATCAACTCCCCCAAACTTAGACTTGATCATCCTCGAGCAAGCAATAAGCTCAAAAAGAAAAGTTAAACTCGATACTAAGCATGAATCATCTTTACAACATACGTAAAATCTCAGAAATCCTACTTACACATCAATAGAAGTCCTTCAACACTTAACAAGAAGCAATTTCTCCTAAGTTAAACAATACATCGCAACATCGGAACGTGCGTGTGTGCTATTGTCAAACATGAGTTACATACATATCTTTAAGATCAACATGTGCCATATCAACTCCTAGTCAAGATTACTTTGAACTACTCTACAAATTTACTATCCAGCACTTCTCCACTAATGTAATTATTCCCTCGACTTGGATCAACAGGACTTTAAAAGCTTTTAACGTTAGGCCTTTTGGTGTCGGCTCCAAAGAAAAGGTAGGATAGAAGCAAAGAAGAGAGTATAACAGAATCAGTTCAAAATCTTCTCACATAATCATTGAGCTTCTCTTCACATTTTCTAGCCTTGGCCACTTTGGGTCTTATTTAACTTTTCTTTTCAAGGCTTTTTCTCTACATCTTTTCTTTTTCTTTGCTCATTCTTTTGTTCATTTCATTTCTTTCACAATGAACTTCTCAACATATAACAATTTAATGCAATGAATGAGATTCATTATACTCTCCTAGGGATGGATGAAATTGTTCTTTTAGGCTCAAACCAAGGTGGGTATAATGAGTTTGCCAAGAATGCCGAATGGGGGTCTAATCATATGCAATGCATATACCATTCTTTTTCAATAAGGCTCAAAAGGGGACACTAAGGAATAATGTATACAAGGTAGGCTTGAAAGGCACAAACGGTCCAAAGATCGCCTAAATCATCTCCAAGTCTAGTTCCTAATTATAAATTTCACCTCAAAGTGCTTTCACTAAACTGTAGAGTTATCTAAGATACTCAAGACTCATCATAGTTAACACAAGTTTTCAATTTAATCAATACATACTTCACTCAATCATGACTTAATAAGTGCTCAAATTATTCCTCAGTTTTGACATGTAGTTAACAAAGGATATATACAAACAAGTTAAGCATTTCCATGACTCCTATCTAGATGAGGATTAATTTCATCATGTATTACCGTTGCAAATCCAACTCATCAATTCTCAAGAATAACTCAATCAATAGAAAAAAATTTTTTTTTTTTTTTTTTGGTAATGCTCAAGGATGAATCAGTCTCAACATCATGCAGTCATGCTAGGAGAAGAAACAAGACAAGTAGCAGAATGTGCAAAAGCAGGATATATACAAATACTCAAAAACCCCCCAAACTTAGCATATGAATTGCCCTCAATGAACAATAAAAATAAATGCAAAGGCAAAGACACATACCATGACGACGATCGTCACTGATCGTCGTCCTCATCATGCTCCGGAGGGGGGACTGGGTAGTGGTGCTCCTCGCCCTGATATGGCGGAAATGGTGGGTACTCAGAAGGTGGAGGTGCATGCGGCTGATAAGGTGCAAAATGTGGCTCCGGCGGGAACTGGGAACCTGGAAAGCCCTGGGCCATGGCAGTGTTCCATGCACTCTGAAAGTGCATGAACTCCATCTGACGCTGAGCTACCTACTCATGGTCCATCTGCAATGCTCTCTGCATGCTATGAATGTCCCGCTGCATGCTGTGAATGCTCTGCTGCTCCAGGCGAATATCTTTGAGATCCCTATGAAGAGATTCCAAAGTAACACGTGTATGTTCTGCAGCAGAGGATGATGCTCCAGCTTGTGTAGTGTCCGAAGGTCTTCGTCGGCCCGTAGGAGGTGGTGGAGCGTCCACAATGATCGGTGTCTTCGGCGGAAGTAGCTCCTCGTCTTCCCCCCATGTCACTCCGTACCGCTGACATAAAGCAGTGATCGTGGATGGAAACGGTAGTGCGGAGGTCGGTGAGCTGCTCCCAATTTCTGCAATGTGATCACTAATGATCTCGCCGAAGTCCACTTCCTTCCCTGAGAGGATGGCATAGACCAGGATCGCTCTGTCTTTTGTCACCTCAGAAGTGTGGGTCAAAGGCATGACCCGCGAGGCGACAAATGAAAACCATGCTTGGGCCTCTGACTTCAAATGTTTCTTTAGAACCAACTGTGGCTCTGCTTTATCATTCCTCTGCCAATCCACTCTCGGCTTGCCAATAACTGTCAATACCTCATCGTAGTCAATCCTGCTACTCTTGAAAGATTGGTATGCACAGTTTTGAATTAAAGGCATCCGGTGAATATTGTTGATTGCGGCTCGATCCACCAACACATCCTTCCCTCGAACATAAACACTTACTTGGTGCCCTGGTCTAACAGCTCTAAGATTTGTGTAAAACTCCCTTACCAGCGGCACCACAGCATCAATCGGTGTCTGAACGAATTGAAACCACCCTTTTCCCCGAACTGTCCTAATGACAGGACATTCCAATTTATCCATGCTCATTCCCCTTTCACGGCTCAGGGGTTTCTTATGGTAGGTGGGGTATAATTCAGCAATTGTGGCATTGAGAAACTTCTGTTCATCAAATACTGGCTCAGAAACAGTGGCCTCCGCCTGCTTTTGCTTTTGGGAAGCTTCCGCCTGCTTTGACCTCTTTCTGGATGACATTTTCTTGCTAAACGATTCCCAACTAACTCAATTAAATCCAACTATCACCACACAACAATATAAATCTTCCTCCTTATTGATCCCTTCCTAACCCAATTTGACTATAATTCAAGAAATTTCACCAAAAGCTACAATCTTTAGGAATTGGAAACCAATTACCGCTTAAAAATCTGATCTTGGACAAATTTGGCACTTGGCTTGGAATTCCCTTTTTGATGTACTTTTACCCAATTTGCCTTGCAATCCTTCAAATCTGCAATGAAAATCTCATTAAAACAAATATTACTTCCCAGATTTGAAGTAACTTGAAATTTTGATGGAAAAAATGATGAGATTAGATGAAGGAATTTGAAAAGGTGGCTAGGGTTCTGCTATGGAGAGGGGAGAAAATGAGTTAGAATGTGAAGGCTGCTGCGTCTGTGCCCTGTTATTTTTCAAAATTTTCTCTCGCTCGATCGATCGGAAAAAATTCTCGATCGATCGAGCGAGGCAGTAGGCACAATGTCTTTTAAAAAATCGGGCGATCGATCGAGATTTTGTCTCGATCGATCGCCAGCAGCAGCAAACAAAATTTAAAATTTTTCTCAACATCTTTCTCTCGGATTGCCTCGCCTACAACCAACTTGCTCTTGCTTACACACCTGCAATAGAAAATACACGAATTCATTCCCAGACAAACTCAAAACAAACAAACTAACAAAAACACATCAAAACAAGAAATCAAAAACAAAACTCGAGGAAGGAAAAAAAAAAAGGAAGTTCTTAATTTATAGTCCCAAGCTGGACTGTCACCTCCTCGTCTTCTCAATTTGATGGCTCCTTTGGATTCTTTACAGAATCACTCGGGAGCGTACCTTGCGTCCTCCCAGATATCAACGTGGCCAACTGCCCTATCTGCACTTCCAAATTTTTAATAGATGCATCATGATTCTGCATCCTCACCTCCGTTGATGAAATCAGCTTTGCCATAAGTTCCTCCATACTCGGCTTTTGTGTGAACCCTGCCTGCGGTTGAGGGTTCAACACATTTTCTTGATTCGACCATCTCAAATTCGGATGGTTCCTCCATGGTTGGTTATAATTCGAGTAGGAATTATGGGGCGGCCTGTTACCTACAAAATTAACAGCCTCAACAGATTGGTTAAACAGGTTACCTGCCTGGCACTCGATGCTAGGATGACTGCTGTGAGACCCCGTTATCACATCAAGATGTTAAGGTGCAATTTAGAGAACTAAACATTCATGTGAATATATCAGAGTAACGTGCCGTGTTGATTATCCTGAGCTTTAGAGATTACAGTACCAAAATGTTTCAAAAGGAAAGACACAATTCCTACAAAGGTACTACATTATAGTCTAACTCTACTCAGTAGAAGCTATACAAAATTTCTCTAACATGCTAATCCTGTAGCACTCCTTACAGCTCAGAATATCAACCCCGACCCTGGTTCTCGTCAACAAAAGCACCTACAAAGACAACCCCCCAACACGTGAGCATAACACAATTCATATTCAACATAATATGAAAGTAAGGCATAAATGCACAATCTTAAACACAAGCCCTTCCTGTATTTCCAGCATTTATAACGCCCATTGGTTGTCCCTGTACCATAATTCATAATAAAAACACATTATAAGAATGTATGGTTTCACAAATAAATGTCATGACATTCCTCCTCCTTAAATCCTTATTTCAATCCTGAGTCCTTATCATTAGTACATTTTAATGCTTCTTGCTACTCCATGTAAGCGGAATTCTTCCTCGCTTCCAATGGACCTTAGCGTAAGCAGTTAAAATCCTTACTAAGATAACCTTGACTCGTGAAATACACCTCTTATATTTCACAACATACATATGCAAAAACAATGCATAATAACATGTATCATAACCTTAATGCACCACATTGCATTCATCATGCGTCAAAAAGACAAACATAAAGCACATGTTACCGTTGGGATGCCCGTACGTCGCTTACGTACCTTTCCAAAATGTGATGTGTTGCAGGACTCTATCCCCTGCACTGTGTAGCTACCTGTGAAGGCTCTACACCAGTGTACAACACAATATTAGATGTCTCATTACAATCCAATATCAAAACTTTAACAAAATATATCATTTTATATTTTTCAACATTCTGGGTCTCTCGATCGATCGGCCCCTCTTCCCGATCGATCGAGAAGACACCTAAAATCAGAACCAAGATTCTGCCTCGCTCGATCGATCGAGAAGAAATGTCGATCGATCGAGATGCCCTGTTCGAGAAATACCAACCCAGAATTCTCGAACACCTATATTTACACCCTTCGATCTAGCATATAACATACACCACATGTTTGAACAATTATGCTAGCAATTACAATACACTACTCTGAGTGTATTCATACCAGATTTACACCTCAAACTTAAGCCCGCATGCATAAACGTCAACCATTTACATAAGTACTCAACCAACTTTTCCGGAAACAGGGCAACATATAAATTTCCAAATTTTTGAGTACTTCACTTCATGCTATTATATCTACCACATATAACATAAAGCATGCTCGAACAAACATGCCAAGGGCTTCACAAAACTACCATGCATATTTTTACATCAAAGGTTTACCAAAAACCTAAGCTAACGTGCATGATATCACCTCTTCAAAATCACTCCCAAACCATAATTTTCCAGAAAAACAGGGCATATTCCTTACCCAGATTTTCGAACACTATACTTCACATGTTTTAATCCTCTACATAAAACATGCAACATGCTCAAGGAAAAATATAGAGAGCCTCATAAACATCTCATAAAAGTATTCATAACAATATTTCTTAAATCCCTACACTAGCATGCCAAAACTGCTACAAAGAACAAGCATGCTTAGGAATTTAAAAACTGGGAAGAACATGTGACTCCTCACCACTTTTGCCCTTCGATTTTCTATATGAAAGGATGAATGAAATCCGATCACTTTCCTCCTAGAAATCGACCAAGTTGCAGACAAATGAAGGGAAGAAGAAGAAGTCTTTTTGGAAGAGGCACAATGAAAATATCTTCAAGTAAAGTTGCTTGCTTACTCATCTGCTTTCCCAGAAAAACAGGGGAGGGGCGTGGGTTCAACCAAGTGGGGGTGGGGTGGTTGCATGTAGGGTGGTTTTGGGGTGTTTAATTGTGTCCCGGTATTTCATACGATGCATAAAAATATCTCTCCTTGATATTTTATTATTTTACCACATCATCACAACAATTTAAAAACACCTAACATGCTCCCTAAACCACATCATCAATTAAATAAATCACTCCCACATACAAAACGTCTTTTTAACACATAGGTTCATAATTAGCAACCCTTAATTGCATGATTACCCACATAATCATTTTGGGGATATCACAATACTCCCCTACTTATAAGATTTCGTCCCTGAAATCAAACATGCTGCTAACAAGATAGAAAACAATACATAAACGCATACCAGAAAACAGCTCTGGATAGTGCTGCACCATGTGTCGCTCTGTCTCCCACGTGGCCTCCTCGACACCCCTACGATCCCACTGAACCTTGATCATAGGAATAACCTTGTTCCGAAGTCTACGGTCTGCCCAATCCAAAATCCTGATAGGCCGCTCCTCATAAGAAACATCGGACTCAATCTGCACCTCTGAAGGCTGCAACACATGTGAAGGATCCGGCTCAATCTTCCTCAGCATAGACACATGAAATACATCGTGTATACCCGACAGAGAAGGCGGTAAAGCCAAACGGTACGCCAGAGTACCCACACGCTGTAAGATCTCATACGCCCCACGTATCTAGGAGAAAACTTCCCCCGCATATTGAACCGTACTACGCCTCTGAAAGGTGAGATCTTCAGAAACACTCTGTCGCCTAACTGAAACTCCAACGGCCTACGCCGCTGATTGGCATATGCTGCCTGTCTGTCCTGAGCTGCCTTCATCTTTGTTCTGATGACCTTAACTTTCTCTTCCATTTCCTAAACCAACTCTGGTCCTCCAACCGACTTACGGTCCACGTCATCCCAACACAAGGGTGACCTACAACGCCTACCATAGAGGGCCTCGAAAGGAGCCATCTGTATACTTTCCTGGTAGCTGTTGTTGTAAGAGAACTCCACCAAGGCTAGTCCTGCCATGAAGTGTCGAACTCCAGCACACAAGCCCTCAACATATCTTAGAGTGTCTGTATCGTACGCTCGGTCTGTCCGTCCGTCTGGGGATGATATGCTATGCTCAGCCTCAACTCTGTACCTAGAGCTGACTGCAGACCCTCCCAGAAGTGAGATGTGAACCGCGGATCTCGATCGGACACTATCGAAACAGGGATCCCGTGCAGTTTCACCACATCTCTGACATATAACTGTGCCATCCTCAAGTGCGTATATGTCATACAATAGGAAATGAAGTGAGCCACTTTAGTCAGTCTATCCACGACTACCCAGATGGCATCAAAACCCGAAATAGTCCTCGGTAAGTGGGTCACGAAATCCATAGACACGTGCTGCCACTTCCACTCGGGTATCTCCAAACTCCTCAATTCACCTCCAGGCCTTTGCCTCTCAGCCTTTACCTGCTGACAAATCAAACAGCGCTTGACAAAAGAGGTGACATCCTGTTTCATACGCCTCCACCAGAACTGGCTGCGTAGATCCTTATACATCTTCTTCCCACCTGGGTGGATACTCATCCTGCTGCAATGAGCTCGCTGTAATATACCCTGGCGCAACTCGGGTGTATCTGGAACCACCCATCTGTCGCCAAGCCTCAGAGAACCGTCCTCAGCCACTCTGAATCTCGATGGCTGACCTGAATGGACCACTAACATCCATCTCTGAACCTCTGCATCGGTCCCCTGAGCCTTCCTGATGTGATCATAAATAACAGGCTCAGCTAGCAAGGTCAAAACCTGTACTGGTGAAGAGGATACATCATAATCAAAACCCAAATGGCAGTAGGAGCCAAACATAGCTGATAGAGACATACCATCCTCTGTTGTGCTCCTCACCTTCCGACTCAAAGCGTCGGCTGTCAAATTTGCTTTCCCCGGGTGATATTCGATTTCACAGTCGTAGTCCTTCAGCAGGTCCATCCATCTCCTCTGCCTCCTGTTTAACTCAGCCTGTGTAAACAAGAACTTCAGGCTCTTGTGATCAGTGAAGATGGTGAATGAGGTACCATATAAGTAGTGTCGCCATATCTTCAAGGCGAACACTATCCCTGCTAACTCCAAATCGTGGACTGGATACCTCGTCTCATGTGGCTTCAACTGTCTCGAAGCATCACTACATGTTTGTCCTGCATCGGTACGCACCCTAGACCCTGTAGCGATGCGTCGGTATAAAGAACAAATCCTTTGTTCTCCTTGGGAATCACTAGAACTGGTGCAGAAGTCAGTCTGTGCTTTAATTCCCTGAAACTCTGCTCACAAGCCTCTGTCCAACAGAAAGGGACTCCCTTCTGAGTCAGCTGTGTAAGTGGCTTGGCGATCTTTGAGAAACCCTCGACGAAACGTCGATAATAGCCAGCCAGACCAAGAAAACTTCGAATCTCACTAACTGAAGTAGGGGCAGACCAATCCATAACTGCCTCTATCCTCCTCGGGTCTACTGATATCCCCTCTCGTGATATGATATGGCCCAAGAAGGCTACACTGCTCAGCCAAAACTCACACTTGCTGAGTTTGGCGTACAACTGATGATCTCTGAGGATCTGAAGCACTATCCTCAGATGATCGGCATGATCCTCCTCATTCCTTGAATAGACCAGGATGTCATCAATGAACACGATCACAAACTGATCGAGGTACTCCTGAAATACTCTGTTCATCAGGCTCATAAATGTAGCAGGGGCATTCGTCACCCCGAATGGCATCACCAAGAACTCATAGTGCCCATACCGAGTTCTAAAAGCCGTCTTTTGGACATCACCAGCTCTAACCCGTACCTGGTGATAGCCTGACCTCAAATCTATCTTGGAGTACACCTCTGTACCCTGAAGCTGGTCAAACAGATCATCAATCCTCGGAAGCGGATATCTGTTCTTCACTGTAGCCTTGTTCAGTTGCCTGTAGTCAATGCACAGACGCATTGATCCATCCTTCTTTTTCACGAACAAGACTGGCGTACCCCAAGGCGATACACTAGGACGGATGTATCCCTTGTCGAGGAGCTCCTGTAACTGTACCTTCAGTTCCCTTAGCTCTGCCGGTGCCATCCTGTATGGGGCACGAGAAATGGCTGATGTCCCTGGCAGCAGCTCAATAGCAAACTCAACATCCCTGACAGGCGGAAATCCCAGAATCTCATCTGGAAACACATCAATGAACTCCGCCACGACTGGAATGTTCTCGGCTCTCACTTCCTTCTCCTCTGAAGTATCCATGGCATAAATAAGGTACCTAGTGTGGCCGCGCTCCAATAACCGCGACAT
Organism: Haberlea rhodopensis; assembly: GCA_907163345.1. Taxonomy (NCBI): domain Eukaryota; kingdom Viridiplantae; phylum Streptophyta; class Magnoliopsida; order Lamiales; family Gesneriaceae; genus Haberlea; species Haberlea rhodopensis. The sequence continues at coordinate 502,020 of CAJQUN010000238.1, read as the reverse complement.
CTTAACCGCCGAGATTACTGGTATCTTTGGACGAGAGCCGTCCCCATAAAAAGTCCACTGTAACCCCTGATCAGACAGAAAACGAACCATCCTCTTTTGGCAATCTACCATAGCTCGGTATCTGCTCAACACGTCAATGCCGATAATGCAGTCAAAGTCTGCCATCTCTAACTGAATCAAATCGGCCCTCAGATCATTGCCCTCAAAATAAATGAGGCAATCAGATAACAGCCGATCCGCAATCACATGCTTTCCCGTGGGTGTCGAGACCATGAGAGGCGTGGGTAACAGAGACGAGCACAAGCGGTGTCCTTTCACAAAAGCAGTAGATACAAAGGAATGGGAAGCACCTGTATCTATCAATATAAGTGCAGGGTACGTAAGTAAATGGCACGTACCAGCAATGACTTCCTCTGGGGCTGCCTCAGCCTGCTCCCTAGTCAGTGCGTACACCTGTCCCTGCGGCGGTCCTGCCGTCTGACCTCCCTGTGGTCGTGGTGCAAACTGCTGTCTCTGTGGTGCCCTCCCAGCATCAAACCTTGGCCTATTCGGCCCTGAGTCTGTCTGAACTGCCCGATTTGGGCAACCTCGAGCCATGTGGCCCATCTTGCCACAAATATAGCAACCTAGATAGTCACGTAACAAGTGCCATCCTCCACAGTTGGTACACCTGGTCCCCCCTGCCTTGCTCCCCTGTGTGGGTCCCCGGTTGTTCTGCTTCTGTCCCTGAGGCTTCTTCCCACTAAATTTGGAAGATGATGAGGCCCCACGAGCCTTGAACTGATCCTCTCGTGGCCTCAGACTATCAGTAACAGGCCTCTGTGGTGGTACTGAAGGGGGTACAACATCCTTGTACGCGTCCACGGCAATCTCCGCCAACTCTGCCCGTGTCAGGGCGTCATCAAATGAGCTGGGGTTGTTGGAGATAACCCGATCAAACAGCTCTGGCCTCAGACCCTTCAGAAAGTTCCTCATCTTGGCATGGCTGCTGACAGCAATATGAGGTACATACCTCAGCAGTGAGGAATACTGCATAGCGTAGTCTGCCACTGACATGCTACCCTGCTTCGAACTGTTGAACTCATCCTCCTTTAATTGTCTGGCAGCTGCAGAGAAATACCGGTTAAGGAACCGGGTCCGGAATACAGTCCAGTCAACTGCCATACCTAGAGCTCTCAGCTCCATCACGGTGGTCTTCCACCACATAGCAGGCTTCTTAGCCATCTGAAACTCGGCTAACCTTAGCCATGCCGTGCGTGCACAGGGTGCAGTCACAAGTATCTGCTCTATACGTTCCAACCACTCCTCAGCTACTTCACCAGACTCAATTCCCTCAAACATGGGCGGATGGAAACTCAGAAACTGCTTCAAACTGAGCTCCCCTGGCAGTAACATCTGTACACTGGGCTCCACGCCCACAGCAGGTGGTGGTAAAGGGTTCGGCTGAGAAATACTGGCATTTCTACTGTCCATATCCCCTACCTCTTCATTGAGGTTCGCCATGCTGTAACACAATAGTTAACAACAATACCAAAAGCAGTTCATAATATAAGCCGTTAGATAACAAGAGTATTATATTCAAAGCATGTTAGTATAACACTTATACAACCATATGCATCACATGCATAAGCATGCCCAAATGAATACCTAGCCAACTTGTTCCTAAAGGCTACCCTTCACTCTTCCCTGGTTATCTAACCACTGCTCTGATACCACTAAATGTGAGACCCCGTTACCACATCAAGATGTTAAGGTGCAATTTAGAGAACTAAACATTCATGTGAATATATCAGAGTAACGTGCCGTGTTGATTATCCTGAGCTTTAGAGATTACAGTACCAAAATGTTTCAAAAGGAAAGACACAATTCCTACAAAGGTACTACATTATAGTCTTATTCTACTCAGTAGAAGCTATACAAAATTTCTCTAACATGCTAATCCTGTAGCACTCCTTACAGCTCAGCATATCAACCCCGACCCTGGTTCTCGTCAACAAAAGCACCTACAAAGACAACCCCCCAACACGTGAGCATAACACAATTCATATTCAACATAAAATGAAAGTAAGGCATAAATGCACAATCTTAAACACAAGCCCTTCCTGTATTTCCAGCATTTATAACGCCCATTGGTTGTCCCTGTACCATAATTCATAATAAAAACACATTATAAGAATGTATGGTTTCACAAATAAATGTCATGACATTCCTTCTCCTTAAATCCTTATTTCAATCCTGAGTCCTTATCATTAGTACATTTTAATGCTTCTTGCTACTCCATTTAAGCGGAATTCTTCCTCGCTTCCAATGGACCTTAGCGTAAGCAGTTAAAATCCTTACTAAGATAACCTTGACTCGTGAAATACACCTCTTATATTTCACAACATACATATGCAAAAACAATGCATAATAACATGTATCATAACCTTAATGCACCACATTGCATTCATCATGCGTCAAAAAGACAAACATAAAGCACATGTTACCGTTGGGATGCCCGTACGTCGCTTACGTACCTTTCCAAAATGTGATGTGTTGCAGGACTCTATCCCCTGCGCTGTGTAGCTACCTGTGAAGGCTCTACACCAGTGTACAACACAATATTAGATGTCTCATTACAATCCAATATCAAAACTTTAACAAAATATATCATTTTATATTTTTCAACATTCTGGGTCTCTCGATCGATCGGCCCCTCTTCCCGATCGATCGAGAAGATGCCTAAAATCAGAACCAAGATTCTGCCTCGCTCGATCGATCGAGAAGAAATGTCGATCGATCGAGATGCCCTGTTCGAGAAATACCAACCCAGAATTCTCGAACACCTATATTTACACCCTTCGATCTAGCATATAACATACACCACATGTTTGAACAATTATGCTAGCAATTACAATACACTACTCCGAGTGTATTCATACCAGATTTACACCTCAAACTTAAGCCCGCATGCATAAACGTCAACCATTTACATAAGTACTCAACCAACTTTTCCGGAAACAGGGCAACATATAAATTTCCAGATTTTTGAGTACTTCACTTCATGCTATTATATCTACCACATATAACATAAAGCATGCTCGAACAAATATGCCAAGGGCTTCACAAAACCACCATGCATATTTTTACATCAAAGGTTTACCAAAAACCTAAGCTAACGTGCATGATATCACCTCTTCAAAATCACTCCCAAACCATAATTTTCTAGAAAAACAGGGCATATTCCTTACCCAGATTTTCGAACACTATACTTCACATGCTTTAATCCTCTACATAAAACATGCAACATGCTCAAGGAAAAATATAGAGAGCCTCATAAACATCTCATAAAAGTATTCATAACAATATTTCTTAAATCCCTACACTAGCATGCCAAAACTGCTACAAAGAACAAGCATGCTTAGGAATTTAAAAACTGGGAAGAACATGTGACTCCTCACCACTTTTGCCCTTCGATTTTCTATATGAAAGGATGAATGAAATCCGATCACTTTCCTCCTAGAAATCGACCAAGTTGCAGACAAATGAAGGGAAGAAGAAGAAGTCTTTTTGGAAGAGGCACAATGAAAATATCTTCAAGTAAAGTTGCTTGCTTAGTCATCTGCTTTCCCAGAAAAACAGGGGAGGGGCGTGGGTTCAACCAAGTGGGGGTGGGGTGGTTGCATGTAGGGTGGTTTTGGGGTGTTTAATTGTGTCCCGGTATTTCATACGATGTATAAAAATATCTCTCCTTGATATTTTATTATTTTACCAAATCATCACAACAATTTAAAAACACCTAACATGCTCCCTAAACCACATCATCAATTAAATAAATCACTCCCACATACAAAACGCCTTTTTAACACATAGGTTCATAATTAGCAACCCTTAATTGCATGATTACCCACATAATCATTTTGGGGATATCACAACTGCCTCCACACAGCTCACAGAAAATAGTTTGAGCCTGCATTGCTGCTGCTCCCATGCTATCTATCTTCCGGTTCATGGCTTCTAATTGAGCCGAAAGAGCAGTGATCTCGTCCACTTGATGGACTCCCATTGGCTTCTGTGGCGTGCTCCTCTCTGATTGCCACTGATAACTGTTGCACGCCATTTCCTCCAACAAGCTATATGCCTCTTCCGGCGTCTTCCTCATTATGGATCCCCCAGATGCTGCATCAATCATTGAACGGTTAGAAGAAAATAAACCGTTATAGAAAGTTTGTACCTGCAGCCATATGGGTAGACCATGGTGTGGGCATCTCCTCAACAACTCCTTAAAACGATCCCACGCTTCATATAACGTCTCGGGGTCAAACTGCCCAAAAGTCGTGATATCGTTCCGCATCTTCGCCGTCTTGGAAGGGGGAAAGTACTTTGACAAAAACGCTTTTGTCATCCCCTCCCATGTTGTTATAGAACCTGCAGGTAGTGAATTCAACCATGCCTTAGCTTTGTCTCGTAATGAAAAGGGGAAAAGTCTTAACCTGATGGCGTTGTCAGAGACGCCATTGTGTTTGAATGTGTCACAAATCTCCAAAAGTTGGAGATGTGATTATTCGGATCATCCGTAGCTGCTCCCCCGAACATAACCGAGTGCTGAATCATTTGTATGATTGCCGGCTTGATCTCAAAATTGTTTGCTTGAATCGTCGGCCTCGTAATACTAGACAACGTTCCATGAAATGCCGGTTGTGCAAAGTCCATCATCGATCTAGGGTGCTGTGCTTCGTTATTATCAGCCATCGCTCGAGCTTCTCGTAATCGCCTAAGTAAAGTTCTTTCTATCTCCGGATCGAAAGGCTCGAGAATGGGCTCCTCTCTTCTGAGCATGCACTAGAGAAACGATTACTGTACAAAACAGACAAAAGGAGACAACAAAATACACAAAGTTATTAACAAAGATAAAAAAAGAAAAAAGAAAAAGAAAACAAAGAAAAGAAAAACAAAAAACGCAATAATAAAAGAATTGGCTAAATTACAATTAACTAATCTCGTATGATATTATACAGATTAGTCCCCGGCAACGGCGCCAAAAACTTGATCGCTTTATTTTTAAACAAAAGATATTTCAAAGAATATGCGAAGCGATTCTACCGCAAGTGCACGGTTGTCAAGTTTTAGTATAGTGAAAATTAAGTACGGGTTGTCGAATCCACAGGGACTAACGTATAAGTACCAAATAAGATTAATAAAATTATATTTAGCCTACGATTTAAGAAGTTTGATTAACTAGAGCTTAATTAAACTAAAGAATAAAGATTTAAACTAGAAATAATGAATAGGATGGTTCCGGAAATGCAAAGGTAAGTTACTCGAGAAAATTACCGAGCTCGTCGTTCAATTATGTTATCTCTAATGATTCAATAGAATTCTCAAATTATCAACCAATTGATTTTAAAGGTGAACGGTTTTCGATATTATTCGATACACTCTCTCGAGCTGTAAAGAAACTAACGAAAATTAGAATAAGTCACTCTCGTGCACCTATTTACTAATTCAAAGTTGCATAGATTATCAAAACCTTATAACTCTAAATCTCTCGATTCCAAGTTCTCACGTATGCGATATCATCTCTCGATCTCAATCGTAACATACATCATAAATTAATGGAGCGTGTTACAACGTTATCTCTCGATCTCGACTGTAACCCTCAAATTCAATCAAAGCTAGCTAGACTTTGATCTACACAAGCAATTAATTTATGAACAATAACAATCAATGCGCTCAAATACCAATGAATCAATAATCAACCACAACGAAACTAAAACTCAATAATATAAACTAAATTTAATTCAAATCAAATACATAAGAGTTTTATTGTCTCTCGACCTCAAAAACATCAAATGGAATTGAAAATCAAATAAATTAAAGTTTAGAAATACGATAAACGGTGGATGAATCCGTGCGTTGCACCGTGATTTCTTCTCTTGTTCCTTCCTTGCACTCCGGAATTGATTGGCTTTGGCTCGGGGGAAGAACCGGAAGAACGGATCTCCTTGGCGGCGGCTGGGCGGCGGCTAGGGTTCTTCTTTTGTCCCGAAAAATCGTCTGATCTCTCTCTCCCTTTGGAATGAATCAAATTCCCGCTTAAAACCCCCACAATCACGATAAAAAAGGAAAATAAAATCTTCAGGATTTCGCGTCTCGATCGATCGGAAGGTTTTCTCGATCGATCGGTGCACTGTTCATGCCAGCTTTTGAAACTCACTGTCTCGCTCGATCGATCGAGATTTTCCACCGATCGATCGAGACTTTAATAAAATTTGCTCTGGAGTCACTGCCTCGCTCGATCGATCGGAAATTTGTACCGATCGATCGAGACTTGAAATTCTTTGATGCTCAACTCTCTGCCTGGCTCGATCGATCGAGAGTAAATCTCGATCGATCGAGATTCCGAAAATCTCATTTCCTAAATTTCAGTTCTTTCTCGCCTCGATTTCGCCCGTTATCTTCATATTGGCTCATTTCTTCCACTTCCGATCTATTTTCCTGAAACAAACGAATAAACACCAAAAAGCATAATATCATCCAGGAAAAAGAACGGAAAGTAGGAAGAATTTACAGTTAAAAACACTCAAAATCTAAGCCTATCAGTACCTGGGATGGTTCTACACAACCATACAAATCAATATTAGAAGCTAAAAAATAGCAAAATACCAAAAATTCAACAAAAATAATCATTTTCCATTTTTTTTTAACAGCGGCGATCGATCGCTTTAAATATGGCGATCGATCGCCTGACTATTTTCCTCGCGGTGATCGATCGCTTAAAATATGGCGATCGATCGCCTCATACATGGCGATCGATCGCCACCTGCTGTATGCGCGATCCTTCACCATTTTTGAGCATTTTTCAAGCTCATCCTTATACCCTTCAAACCCAAACTTTCCAACAACACAAACATCATCATAACTCACCAAAACCCACATAAAACACTTCAAAAATCATACCCCAACCACAAACAACATATACCCAAAACAAACCCACATAAAAACACAAAAAGCCAACCCATTTCAAAACCAAACATCATTAGAACTTTAGGAAGGGTTCCATACCTCTTAAGGACTCCAAATCCTACAATAAATCTCACAAACAAAGGTTTTGTGAAGATTTCTCCTTCCACTTTTGCCAAGTTTCGAAAATGAGGAAGGGTTTAGGGTTGGGAAGTGATTTGGGGATTTAAGAGAGTGATTGGTATAGTGAAAATGAAGTGGGGTAAGGTGGGGTTAAAGGGTTATAGTAAAAATTGCACCCCATTAATTAACATGATGTATAAAATACCCCAACATGGTATTTTAAAAGCATTTTACAAAAAATGCAACAAACTTCCACTAAATTCATATCTTCCTCATAATTAACAATCAATACAAATAAATCATGTTAATACCCCATTTTCTAACATGCATAATATGCACCTGAAATGCAACCCCGGGTCACGCCTATCATGTGACTAAGCATTTCAACATGATAATTAATTTCCAACACATAAATCAATTACCATAATTAATCACATAAACATCATTAATGCCCAAATTACATTTAATTAATTTCGGGGCATCACAATACTCCCCTACTTATAAGATTTCATCCTCGAAATCGCATGCACTTACCCAAAATGAAACTAATAGTTCCGGGTAATGCTGCATCATATGTCGTTCCGTCTCCCACGTAGCCTCCTCGACACCCCGACGATCCCACTGAACTTTGACCATCGATATAATCTTGCTTCGTAGTCTGCGATCCTCTCGATCCAGAATTCTGATTGGTCGTTCTACGTAGGATACATCTGAGTCCAATTGCACTTCAGTAGGCTGTAATACATGAGACGGTTCTGGCTCATACTTCCGTAACATACAGACGTGAAAAACATCATGTATGCCAGATAAAGACGGCGGTAGAGCTAAACGGTAGGCCAAAGTACCGATACGCTGCAATACTTCATACGGCCCAACATACCTCGGAGATAACTTCCCCCGCATACCAAAACGGACCACACCCCTGAAGGATGAGATTTTCAAGAAGACCTTGTCTCCTACTTGGAATTCTAGCGGTCGTCGTCGCTTATTGGCATAGGCTGCTTGCCTATCGTGGGCCGCTTTCATCTTTTGGCGTATCAACTTAATCTTTTCTTCCATATCCTTTATCATATCCGGTCCTCCGACCGCTTTACTAGTCAAGTCCTCCCAATACAGCGGTGACCTACAGCATCGTCCGTAAAGAGCTTCAAAAGGGGCCATTTGAATGCTCGCCTGATAGCTGTTATTATACGAGAACTCCACTAGTGGTAATGAATCTTGCCACGGAGTATCAAACTCCAGTACACATGCCCTCAGCATATCTTCGAGCGTCTGTATAGTACGCTCGGTCTGGCCATCTGTCTGAGGGTGATAAGCTGTACTCAGTCTCACCTCTGTGCCCAAAGCTGTCTGGAGACCCTCCCAGAAATGTGAAGTAAACCTTGGGTCTCTGTCAGACACAATCGATACTGGAACACCATGCAACCTTACTACATCCCGTACATATAATTGGGCCATCTTTAGATACGTGAAAGTCATACAGTAAGGGATGAAATGAGCTACCTTCGGTAGCCTATCCACGATCACCCAGATCTCATCAAATCCAGAGGCCGTCCTTGGCAAGTGGGTCACGAAGTCCATAGATATATGCTCCCACTTCCACTTAGGTATTTCCAAGCTCTTCAGCTCGCCACCAGGCCTCTGCCTCTCCGCCTTTACTTGCTGACAAATCAAGCACTTCTTGACAAAGGTGATGACGTCTCTTTTCGTCCGCCTCCACCAAAATTGGTCGCATAAGTCCTTGTACATCTTTCTTCCACCTGGATGTATGCTAAACCTGCTGCTATGAGCACGGTGTAAAATCCCTTGGCGCAATTCTGGTGCCCTCGGCACTACCCAACGGTTACCAAGCCTCAAAGAACTATCTTCAGCCACTCTGAACTTTGATGGATGTCCTTGAAGTACTATCGATGACCATCTCTGAACCTCATCATCTGACCTCTGGGCTTTCCTGATAGCCTCAAATATGTCTGGGTCAGCCAATAAGGTTGACACTCGCACCGGCGATGTGTCCACATCGAAATCATAGCCAGATGGCAATAAGAAGTCATCATAGCTGATAAACTCATGGCATCCTCAGTAGTACTCTTCACCTTCCGACTTAAGGCGTCTGCTATCAAGTTTGATTTACCAGGATGGTACTCAATTTCACAATCATAATCCTTGAGTAAATCCATCCATCTTCTTTGCCTCATATTCAGTTTTGCTTGGGTGAAAAAGAACTTCAAGCTTTTATGGTCCGTATAGATGGTAAATGTCGTACCATACAGGTAATGACTCCAAATTTTCAAGGCAAAAATGATGGCCGCCAGTTCCAGATCATGAACTGGGTATCTGGTCTCATGAGGCTTCAACTGCCTCGAAGCATAGGCCACCACGTGCTTATCCTGCATCAATACACAGCCCAAACCCTGCAGTGATGCATCCGTATACAAGGCAAACCTCTTATTCTCAAAAGGAATAACCAATACAGGTGCCGTAGTCAAACGACGCTTCAATTCTTGGAAGCTTTCCTCACAAGCTTCGGACCAATAGAACGGGACTCCTTTCTGAGTCAGCTTTGTCAACGGCTTAGCGATCTTAGAGAATCCCTCGACGAAACGTCGGTAATAACCCGCTAAACCAAGGAAGCTCCGTATCTCGGGTACAGAAGTGGGTGCAGCCCACTCCATCACAGCTTCAACCTTCTTGGGATCTACAGATATCCCGCTGCTTGATATAACATGACCCAAGAACACTACACTGCTCAACCAGAACTCGCACTTCCTGAGCTTTGCATATAGCTGATGATCCCTAAGGATCCGGAGTACTGTCCTCAAGTGCTTCACGTGTTCCTCTTCGGTCCGGGAGTAAATGAGTATATCGTCAATGAAAACAATGACGAACTGATCCAAATATGGTTGAAATACTCTGTTCATCAGACTCATAAAGACAGCTGGGGCATTTGTCACCCCAAAAGGCATGACTAAGAATTCATAGTGCCCATATCTAGACCTGAAAGCTGTCTTCTGAACATCATCTTCCCTTACCCGAATCTGATGATACCCCGACCTCAGATTGATCTTACTGTAGAGCCTCGTACCCTGCAACTGGTCAAACAAATCATCAATCCTTGGAAGCGGATACTTGTTCTTTATTGTGGCTTTATTCAGTTGTCTGTAATCGATGCATAGACGCATCGAACCATCTTTCTTCTTGACAAATAAAACTAGTGCACCCCAGGATACGCTAGGGCGTATATAGCCCTTGTCAAGGAGCTCTTGCAACTAAATCTTTAACTCCCTTAGCTCCGCTGGTGCCATCCTTTATGGGGAACGAGAAATGGCAGACGTCTCTGGTAGTAACTCAATCCCAAACTCGACCTCTCTCGTTGGTGGGAATCCGGGAATCTCTTCCGGAAAAATATCAGCAAATTCCGCCACTACGGGCACATCTTCGACCTTTAAGTCTTCTTTCTTTTCCGTAACATTGATAGCATAGATGAGATATCCCGTATGGCCTCGTTCCAATAACTGTGCCATCTTGACAGCAGATATCAACGGGATCTTTGAACGAGAACCATCCCCATAGAATGTCCACTGGACTCCCATATCAGATCTGAATCGGACAGTCCTCTGCCTGCAGTTCACAACTGTCTGATACCTGTTCAGAACATCAATGCCTACGATGCAGTCAAAGTCTGACATTCCCAGAACGATCAAATCTGACCTTAGCTCATTACCCTCAAAATAAATGAGGTTATCATAGACAATCCGATCAGTAATCAAACTTCTTCCAGTGGGTGTCGAGACTACAAGAGGCGTGGGCGACGGAGAAGTGCAAATGTGGTGCCTTTCCACAAAACTTGTCGACACAAAAAAGTGTGACGCACCTGTGTCTATCAATATAAAAGCAGGGTGCGTAAATAAAAGACACGTACATGCAATCACTTCCTCCGGAGCCGCTGTAGCCTGCTCCCTTGTCAACGCATAAACTTGCCCCTGAGGTGGTCCCATAGGCTGACCTCCATACTGCCTCGGTACAAACGGTGGCCTATGCTGCACTGCTCTATCCATAGGCCTCCCCGCAGAGTTCTGTTGTCCCTCCCGATTGGGACATTGCCGAGCAAAGTGGTCGTTATTGCCACAAACATAACAATCGACGCAGTCTTTCATCGAATGTGGCTGCCCACAAAGAGTGCACTGGACCTTCACAAATCTGCCTTCCTGAGACTGTCCTCTTCCTCACGGGGCATCATTCCTACGGCTTCCTTTCCAACGATTCTCGGACCTCTTACCACTGAACCTCGAAGCTGATGTGTTCCCCCTTGGCTTGAACTGATCACCCCTCGGCTTCAAATTATCAGGAGTAGATTTCTGAGGGGGTGCTGGAGGTGGCACGGCATCAGGATATGCACCAACTCCCAGTTTGGCTAGCTCAGCCCGTGAAAGGGCGTCATCAAAGCAAGCAGGGCCATAAGTAATCACCCTGTCATACAGTTCCGGCCTCAAACCTTTCATGAAGTTCCTCATCTTTGCTTGAGTACTTGTGGCGATGTGAGGTACATATCTGAGCAAAGAACAATTATGAAGAGCATAATCTGACACAGGCATGTTACCTTGCTTGAGGTTAGTAAACTCATCTTCCTTAGCTTGTCGTGCAGCAGCTGAAAAGTAGCGGGTCAGAAAGCGAGTTCTGAACAGCTTCCAATTTATTTCCTGTCCCTGAGCCTCTTGCTCTATGACTGTGGTCTTCCACCACATCAGCGCCTTCTTGGCCAATTGGAACTCCACTAGTCTTATACAGGCTGTCTTAGTACAAGGAGCTGCCACAAATATCTGTTCTATCCTCTCTAACCACTCCTCTGCCAGTTCCCCTGTCTCAGTTCCTTCGAACATTGGGGGTCGGTATGTCAGAAACTGAGCCAAACTTAGCTCCCCAGGTAGTAACTATTGCTTAGAGGGTTCCTCGCCCAAGGCTGGCGGTTGTAGGGGATTGGTACGTCCAGCACTTGCATTAACACTCACTGCATCTCCTACTTCCACATTTGCTGCCATGCTGCAAGACAAGGGTTAACAACAATACCCAAAAACAGTTCATATAATACATCGTTAAAAACCATAACATGTTAGTACAATAGTCATATTCTTCATATGCAACATATGCACAAAACATGTTTAAAAAAGAAGCACCTAGCCAACTTATTGCTAAGGCTACCCTTCACTCATTCCCGGGTTTTCTAACCACTGCTCTGATACCACTAATGTAGGGTCTTCCTACCTTAACATCATACTAATAACGTATTATGGACTAAACAGGCATTCATAACATCTTAGGGTACCGGTTGTAGCTTTGAGCTAATAGAATTACAGGCCAACAATAAAATTTCAAAACTTAATAATTACATTCCCAAAAATGAATGCTAACATTATAGGTTTACACTACTCCTAGAGTAGAGACTATCAAAATCCTGTATCCGATATTCTTTCATGCTCCTTTTAGCTCACTGCCTCAACCCGACCCTTAGCCCTTCAGTCCAAAAGTGTACCTACAGGAACAACCCATCATGATCATGTACATCATTACTTAACATCATAAGGTAATGGCATATAAATAAATGCATGAAAATAATCGTAACATATACTTCCTGGTTAATCGCATTAACCCACTTTGGTTGTCCCTGTTTCATAGTCATGCACATAATCATTAGTTCTTGACATAAATGATTAAAATCATACTTCACATATATGCTCATAATCAACAATGTTATTTAGAAATGGGGATGTTTGGCCTTGTTATGTCAGCGGAACAATTGACCCTCTTGCTTCGACATATAGCGGTACTGTGATTACCCCTCGCTACACCTTGATAGCGGATGTAATCTCCTCGCTAGCTATGTCAGCGGTAAGTACCTTCCTCGCTTTCCCATAACAACTACCAGAACACTCAACCATTCTCAATAACATAGTTAAACATGCATCATCATCATCATATCATAAACATCATCATCTTATAAACATCATCATCTTATAAACATCATTATCTTGTAAACATCATCATCTTATAAACATCATCATCTTATCATAAACGTCCTCATAAACATCATATCATATTTACTCATCATAGACATCATCATCATAAACTTACTTATCATAATCATCATCATAAACATAGCAAATACTTATGCAATCATTGCGTAGTCATTGTATAGGAATGTGTTTTACCGTCCGATGCCCGTACGTTTCTTACGTACCTTAATTCCCAAAAGTGGAGAAGTTGGAGAAATTTATCTCCTTAATGTTGTTGGTACCTGGGATGGTTCTACACAACCATACAAATCAATATTAGAAGCTAAACAATAGCCAAATACCAAAAATTCAACAAAAATCATCATTTTCCATTTTTTTTTAACAGCGGCGATTGATAGCTTTAAATATGGTGATCGATCGCCTGACTGTTTGCCTCGCGGCGATCGATCGCTTAAAATATGGCGATCGATCGCCAGTAGCATTTTTTTGCTACTGGCCTTCGGCGATCGATTGCCTCATACATGGCGATCGATCGCCACCTGCTGTATGCGCGATCCTTCACCATTTTGAGCATTTTTCAAGCTCATCCTCATACCCTTCAAACCCAAACTTTCCAACAACACAAACATCATCATAACTCACCAAAACCCACATAAAACACTTCAAAAATCATACCCCAACCACAAACAACATATACCCAAAACAAACCCACATAAAAACACAAAAAGCCAACCCATTTCAAAACCAAACATCATTAGAACTTTAGGAAGGGTTCCATACCTCTTAAGGACTCCAAATCCTACAATAAATCCACAAACTAAGGTTTTGTGAAGATTTCTCCTTCCACTTTTGCCAAGTTTCGAAAATGAGGAAGGGTTTAGGGTTGGGAAGTGATTTGGGGATTTAAGAGAGTGATTGGTAAAGTGAAAATGAAGTGGGGTAAGGTGGGGTTAAAGGGTTATAGTAAAAATTTCACCCCATTAATTAACATGATGTATAAAATACCCCAACATGGTATTTTAAAAGCATTTTACAAAAATGCAACAAACTTCCACTAAATTCATATATTCCTCATAATTAACAATCAATACAAATAAATCATGTTAATACCCCATTTTCTAACATGCATAATATGCACCCTGAAATGCAACCCCGGGTCACGTCTATCATGTGACTAAGCATTTCAACATGATAATTAATTTCCAACACTTAAATCAATTACCATAATTAATCACATAAACATCATTAATGCCCAAATTGCATTTAATTAATTTCGGGGCATCACAAAATTGTTGGCCTAGATGGTGGGTCTCGTGATACTCGACATCGATCCATGGAATGAAGGGTGGGCATAATCCACGAGTGACCTTGCCACTGGTTCTACTGGAACTTCCTCGTTATTGGCCATTAGTATTCTTGCTTGCCTTAGCCTCCTTTGACAAGTGCGTTCGATCTCGGGATCAAAAGGCTCAAGTGTATGGTTGTTACTCCTTAGCATGTACCAAGAGATAGTACCCTGTAACAATCAACCAAAACAAAAAGAAACAGTAGAAGAGAAGAGAAAAAAAATCGAAAAATAAAAAAACAAATGACTAAACTACAGTCAACTAATCTAGTTTGATATTATTAAAACTAGTCCCCGGCAACGGCGCCAAAAACTTGATCGCTTTTATTTTAAACAGTATTTTCCAGTGTAGCGATTATGTACCGTAAGTGCACGGTATCAAGTTTTAGTATAATGCTTTTAAAAGTATGAGTGTCGAACCCACGAGGACTAGGAAATAATTACCAAACTCCACTAGTTTAACAATATTTAGTCTACGATAACCGGTTGTGATTATAACGTGACAAATTAACTCAATATGTAACACAAACAATCAATGGTGAATAAGATTAATAATCAAAAGAAACAATTATCAAGACTTTCGGTTCACCTATGTAATCCCCCATAATTTGCCTATTAGTTAATAATCGAATTCAAACAATCTAAGGTGACGAGTTTTCCAAATTTATCTAATATACTCTCTCGAGTTATATTAAACATAATATCAAATTGCAGTAAGTCACTCTCGTGTACTTATTTAACAACACAATATTGTATTAAGATCCATGAAAACTTCTAGCTTTCGATTACTAGATATCTATAGCTATCACACGTGTATTTGACTTCATCTCTCGATATCACTCTGAAATCCACGGCGTAAATCACTATATCGAATCACAATTTTATCTCTCGATCTCGATTGTAATTTAAATATCATTCAAGGATGTCCAAACCCTTAAAAGCATGAAGAACAATTATCTATGTACTTAGATAATAAGAATCATTCAAAAACATTCAATTAAAACCATGGGTTCATACAAAGGATCCCCTAAGTCTTGATTACAAACCTAGCCAACAATCTCCATCAAATAACAACGTATAAACATGTTTTGCAACATTCTAAACATTAAAATCTAATGAAAATATAGAACTAGAGTTAGAAATAGGGAAATAACGAGAGGCGTTGACTCCTTGCGTTGCTTCGTCGTCCCGTCTCTTCCGATGCGTCTCTTCTTCAATGGTTATGGTGTATGGATGGTTGGGGATGATGATGAGTAATGGAGGCTGTGTATTGTAGGTCAAAAGTGAGCCAAAAAGTCCCAAAAACGTCCATGATAATCCATATTTATGGTAGGAGGAGTTTCACCAAGTTTGGACACCAAATAACCAAGATGGAAACAAAATCCCGAATTTTTCGATTCTAGGCGATCGATTGCCTCAAATGAGGCGATGGGTCGCCTCTTGCTACTGCCTGGAGGCGATCGATTGCCTCATTTGACGCGATCGGTCGCCTCCTCTATTTTCAGCAAATTACGATTTTGCCCCTCCTTTTCCAGGTTTGCTCAGTTTGGTCCTTTTTCATCATTTTAAGTCCTCAACTTTTATGCATTTAGCCCTGAATTCCTGAAATATACAAATATAAACCAAGAAAAGTAATATTTTCCAAGAATCACTACAAAAACGTCCCTAATCTTATATCAAATTAAGTGTAAAAATCACACTTATCAACCACTTTGCAACATGGATCAGGCAACTCACGGCCGCCGATCAACACAAAACACATCTTCAAAGATGCATACGTCCGTGTGTTCCAAGAAATCACATCTTGGTCCAAACACACCATCGAGACTCTACCATGTCTCAAGTTCTACAGAGGACATGCAAGAAAAATCAATTGCGTTCCCTCCACACGTGTCAACAACAACACCCAACAGATCAAATCCCGACCATCCCTCGTTTACCCAAGGATTCAACAATCCTAACACAGGGATACTATCAAATTATCCAGTAAGGAATTTCCATAACCCCAAAATACGACAATTCCTCCTCAGAGGAAATCGACCGAACCTCACGATCATTCTTCAGAATACATCGTGCCATTGAGATCACCAATCTCAAGGTGCCACAATCTCGCACCAGAGATTCATCTGTCAAAGCATACTAATCCGATGCTCGACAAGTACAAAAATGCTGGCATTCGTATACACACACCGGTATACATGTCTAAGCACCAACACCACATGCATATCAATGCACTCGGCTCGAGTATCTCCAATCATACCCATAAGCCCCAAATACAACTGTCAATCCTCAAATAATCTCACACAATGGAGAATGATGATTGACTGGCCAACGACCAATGGTGTGATTCCAACATCAACACCACCCAAACCGACTCATCAAGCCTTCAAACATTCCCAAGAGGTAGGTATATCAATACCGCCTTCCTCACAAGGAAAATGTCATGAACTTATGACCCTCCAACCTTGAACCACCGTTTGGAAACCTAGATATATTTATACCAAAACATATCCCACAACCAATAAATACACAACTGGTTCAGAATAGTGCATCAATGCCACAATTACCAATCGAAATCCGCATACACAACGTATACACATCTCACGATGTTCTGTACTAATACCATAGTACTCCACAATGTCGAGCATTTCCCAGAGACGTCTCCTCGTACGTCTCTCGAAAACAAAAAGCCATTACTCAGTCCAACACCAGTAATGCTTACCATGGCTGATTCACAATCAACCCTCGACCAAAACCAGTTGTCTCCATGACAGTATGTTCCAAATCTCTCCAAGAGATACAATCAACATAGTAGTGACACCCCACTAATATATTCCACAATTCAGACTGTGTTCCCCATTGCATTCCATATGCAAAGATGCTCAACCAGAGCTAACAACGACTTGTTGACACTCACGTTGGTACTCCCAACAAAACTGAGTTGTCCCAGTACAAGTCCCTCAAAGCATTTGACGTATAAACGTCCCGTGAGGTATTCCCTGACTCAAACCTCATGCCACATAGTGACTACAAGAGTCCACCATAAACCCTCATCGTATCATTATACGATTTACCAAACTCGGTTCCAACAAGCAGAACAAAGGCTATTTCAAGCTCACTATAGCACCGTAAAAATACCAGGCTAGCAGATCGCTGCCTACTTAGGTTTATACCAAACCTATCACATATCATACGTTCCATCCCGGTATACCATACCGTACAAACCATTAGAGTAGTGGGTCATCACCCAATATTTCTCTAAAACACCAAAGCATAATGGACATCCCGGTGTCCTTGCTCAACCACGATGCAATCCTAATTCATTAGGACTTATTCCACACCCTCAGGGTGGGTGTGACCATGTCTACCCCACGTCACACGACAAAAGCGAATAGTTTCCTCGATAACTACTCTTACACCAATCACTTGGCCTTAGCCATCCCAG
Organism: Haberlea rhodopensis; assembly: GCA_907163345.1. Taxonomy (NCBI): domain Eukaryota; kingdom Viridiplantae; phylum Streptophyta; class Magnoliopsida; order Lamiales; family Gesneriaceae; genus Haberlea; species Haberlea rhodopensis. The sequence goes on along the minus strand of CAJQUN010000238.1, from coordinate 484,157 downwards.
CGAGTATACCCAAAGGTACCCCTACTCGTAAAATATTTACATTTAATGCATGATACTGTACACTCACCTGTACAATGCATCCAATAATTCATCGAGCAAACCTGCTCGGCGTAACGGTCTCGTCAACCGGTGACGTAGACACCACCTCGTGCTCATCATCGGCACTCAAACCATATGACTAAATACATACACCCAGACGTATTATTCATCAAAACGACGCTACACGTCTACATAGAACATCCACTATGTCAGCGTCATCCCGTGACGGTATATGTCAACATATGACATCCAAAATAACATTGTCAACTCGTGACGGTACATGTCAACATATGACATCCAAAATAACATCGTCAACTCGTGACGGTATATGTCGATACACGACATCCAGAATCTCATCGTCAAACACGTGATGGTATATGTCGATACACGACATCCAGAATCTCATCGTCAAACACGTGATGGTATATGTATATCGACGCATGACATCCCCAATAATGCTAATAAAACAGTAATATACCATACCTCATCGCTAACAAGATAGCGGCATACCTGTATCCATCGCCCAACAGTGGTACGCAAGCAGCACCCATCGCTCGTAGGCGGCGTAATCCAGTGCTACGTACATAGCGGTATAACGCATCGCTATAGAATCAGCGGCATGATCCCTCGCCATAGAGTCAGCGGCATAAAACATTGCTATAGATATACGGCGGTATGAACCATCACCATAGATGTAGCGGAATGACCCATCGCTATATAATACCTGGCGGTATGAACCATCGTCGATAGATATAGCGGAATGACCCATCGCTATATAATACTCGGCGGCATGAATCATCGCCAATAGAATAGCGGAATGAACCATTGCTATGAATACCTGGCGGGATAAACCATCGCCAATAAACAAGCGGGATGTACCATCGCTATATAGATACCTGGCGGTATAAACCATCGCCAATAAACTAGAGGAATGAACCATCGCTAAATAGATACCCGGCGGCATAAAAAATTGCCAATAAGCTAGCGGAATGAACCATCGTTATATAGATACCCGGCGGCATAAACCATCGCCAATAAACTAGCGGAATGTGCCATCGCTATATAGATACGCGGTGGCATAAACCATCGCCAATAAACTAGCGGACTGAACCATCGCTATATAGATACCCGGCGGCATAAACCATCGTCAATAAACTAGCGGAATGAACCATCGCTATATAGATACCCGGCGGCATAAACCATCGCCAATAAACTAGCGGAATGAACCATCGCTATATAGATACCCGGCGGCATAAAACATCGCCAATAAATTAGCGGAATGAACCATCGCTATAGATACCCGGTGGCATAAAACCATCGCCAATAAACTAGCGGAATGAACCATCGCTATATAGATATCCGGCGGCATAAACCATCGCCAATAAACTAGCGGAATGAACCATCACTATATAGATACCCGACGGCATAAACCATCGCCAATAAACTAGCGGAATGTACCATCGCTATATAGATATCCGACGGCATAAACCATCGCCAATAAACTAGCGTCATGATATCCCTCGCTATACAGCGGCAAATATCCCGCTTCGCTACTTCGCTTCGACATACCAGCGGCATAATATCCCTCGTTTAAGCGGCAAATATCCTTCATCGCTATCATATGACAGCGGAAAGCTCATCGCTACGCCATATTAGCGGTATAATATCCCTCGCTTAAGCGGCAAATATTCTTCCTCGCGATGGTATGACAGCGGTGCCACTACTCCTCGTTTTATCGTGACAGCGGAAATACCCCTCGCTTCGACATATTAGCGGCATAATATCCCTCGCAATAGTAATATGACAGCGGAATTATCCTTCGCTTCGACATATTTGCGGCAAATATTCTTCATCGCTATAATATGACAGCGGCAAGTATTCACATCGCTACGCCATGTATGCAACCGCAATGCATAATCCATATCCCAATAAACATCGTTGTGAGTGTATTTTAATGCACCTCGCTTCAAATGTGACATGCGGAATTTATCATCGCTTCAACATTTAGCGGCCAAGCATTAAAATCATCACTCCAATATATATGCAACCGCAATGCATAATCCATGTCCCATATGACCCTGCAACCACCATGGTTAGCAACAACATATTCCAATTATGAACATATATCATAAACACACATAATCAATATAGTTGTGCCACACAACACTAACTATCATCATGCATAAGTATGTGCTTCCCATTTCTATCAACATATTCCTAGGCCCTCAACAACCCCAAAGAGCAAACAACTGCTCTGATACCACTAATGTAAGGACTTTCGTGCCCTTAACCCGTTATTAGTGTATTAACCCATGCCAATAGTGCATACAATCGTATTATCATGGGGAATAAAACCATATGCAAGTATAGCATCATTTACCATCTATAAAATTTCTTGCATTAGAACCCCATAATATTCAAATTCCCCAACCAAACCCGTTCACATAGCATGCACCCTCATAATACACTAACATGCTCTCAGTTCATTTAGCAATTCCCTATTTAATTGCATGCAGACAATAAATGAAGAGAGAAAAACCATGCCCATTTATACATTCCATACAAGTAAAAACATGCTCACATGAGAGCACCCAATGACTAAACGTGTATCTAATGCATAAGATACTCTACCAAATACTGTTACTGGTGCTTCGATCCTAGAAGCACCTCCCATCACAGCTCGATCTCCACTCCAGATCTACCGTTATGCTTATTCAACCAGCTCTGGTACTTCGATCCTGGAAGTACCTCAAATCAACAGCCCGAGCTCAACTCCAAAGCTATTGCTGCACCTGTACCACCTGCCCCAACAGAGACAGCCCCACACGGGGTGAGCATACCAGTACCACCATTCCAATAATCACAGTACGTAATTTACAGAATAATAAACTGTAATGTAAAATGATACTCCCTGTATAGTATCATTACCACGTAGGATTTTCCGTACTGTCCATGTTCTCAAAATAACCAAAACCATCAAATCCCCAAAGCCAGTTAATCACCACATTGATTAACTAAAACCATTACTGTCATGCCAGTTCCATAATCAAATATGATTAAATCATTAAATGAAGTATCACAGATATCACATATATCTAACCAATGATTCCATAGTTCTATTTCGCTCCACAATAGCGGCATTTTAAACCCCACGCACGCTCAACAACAGCGGCATCATAATCGATGTTCGCTCAATGGCGACAACATCCCATTTATTGCTCGCTCATAAGCGGCACCGTATAATTCCCATGTACGTCCCTTTATTGCAAATACAAATAATCATGCATTTCACAGTTGCAATAATATAAAAAGGCTATGCTCGTATGTTATACGTACCTTATAATTCCGTAGTCTAACTCAAACATTGCCTTAGTCCCGTGACCCGATTAATTATGTGCTAACACACGAAAATAACTCACAATTATTTATGAGCACACAACACATACCCAAGCATGAATCAAATCGGTAGAACCCTGAAACTCGAAAATCACCATTTCAGCACCTTAAATCCTTCCCCAAACTCAAACCAACAATTACCAATAACCACAACACTTCATAAACTCCATTAAAACCCATAAAAATACTAAATACAACAATTTAACAATTCCTCCAAATATCCCAAAACCCAAATCCATTACCATACCCAACTAAACACAATAAAATTTCTACCAATACGAAGATAAAAGCAAGGGGAAGAATATTACCAAATTATCTTCGAGAGATTTTGCCCCGAAGTCGGGCCTTGCTCGATTCTTTTCCAAGAGAAAAGAGGGGAAAGAGGAAGAGAAGGGGGAGAAGAGGGAGTAGGCGTGGAGAGAGGAGAGAGGGAGATGAAAAGAAAATGATTGAACACCGAATCAACTTGGTATATATAGTACCAAGGCTCAAAAATCCCGAGTTCTCCATAAATACATCATGACTCATTAAAAATCGTCTGTGTTCAATAAATACCTCTCAATCTCAATTTCTAGTACCAGCCCCATCACAAAGTACTCCGGACCCCAGATCCCACCAAAAACCAAATTCCAAGGCACCACGATGAGAATACAATCTCATCCCTTGGATCCAACGACCCCTAATACCGGATTTTAAATCCTCGGGAGTCCCAACACCGCAATTAATTCATAATTGCCACTATTAAAATCCATTAAGGATCATTATCACACAGGGATTTATACCATTAATTCCCGGGCATCACAAAATATATATATATAATATTTGAATTTTTTAAAGAAAAATTAGATGGAGATTGGCATCAATCACCCTATTGCAACTGGCACATTGCAAATATATATATATATATATATATATATATATATATATATATATATATATATATGCCTTAATTAATAGATCATATATATAAATGGACCCATAACATGCTTTTAGGTCCCAATATTTATAGTTCCTCAAAGCTTTTAGTATTTGGGTTGTTGTGTTAGGAAAAAAACTCCCAAATCAAGTCATTTTAACTTTCTATCTAATGTTTAAATTAAATAAACAACCTAACACTCTCATCTATAATGCACGGACACTCTTAAAAATCACTCGGTACAGTGTCGGACACTTCACAAATACCGACACTTCTCGGACACTCATCGGATACGTGTCGGACACGCCACGTGGCGTGTCCTTAATTTTATTAGAAAAAATAAAATTGGACACCCGTGTCGACACTCCCCTCAAAATCGGACACTCGTGGCGCACATAACCGATGGACATGTCCGACACAGCAATGACACTTTTAGGTGTTAATTGTACAATTTAAATAGATTTTGGCAAAAATGAAATTTAGACGTGTTAGTAAACTTTATGTTAATTGAAGTAATATACATTTGATTTTAATATGAGTGGTACTATGCTGATTTCAGTAACATATATTTATATATATTATTTTTTAAGTTGGTAATAATATTTTTGAAGTTGGTAATTTATTTGGACGTGTTTGTCAAATTTTATATTAATTAAAGTAATAAGTATTTGGTGTTAGTATTAGTGATACTATAAAGATTTCGGTGACATTCATTTATTTATATGTTTCTTGAATTTGTTAAGAATATTTTTGTTGATTTTATATGGTTTTAGAATTAAAAAATGTGAATTTTAATATTTGTTATATGGTACATATATAATATATACAGTGTCGTTGTTGAAGTGTCCGTGTATCATAGATTCTCATTGTATGGCTCCACAGAGTGCTGAGGTTTTTTTCTTTAATCAAACTAGTACAACCTTTTTATATTGTCCCGTTTTCTTTTGGTTGAATGGGTTTTCATTTATCATCAAGTGCCATAAATATGTGAATTTTAGCCATTACTGGCCAAAGCAATAAAATAATATAAACATTTTTAAGTTCCACACGATTAGAATTCAAAACATGGACTGTTTTGTACCATATATTTTTTCCACATAATAGATGTTCTAAAAAAATTTAATTCACCAAAATCTCATGTTCCAAAATCGTGTTTCAATCCAATATGCCATGAATTTCTATGAAATAAACTTATTTTTCAAGCATATAATTGAATGACAAGTATTTTGATCGACATATTTGCCATTTAAAATATAACATGTATAAGCTCAATATGGTTTGAAAAATTGAAGATCGAGAGCCCCAGGTCTCTTGACCCAGTGATACTCAGAGTCCCAATTTGAGACAAGATCTCGAGTTCCCTAGTATTAGAAAAAAATGAAGAGGTAGAAGCTAAGCATCCTATTCCTCTTGTACTCATTGGTGGAGCCAAAAGGGTCGTTCACTTCCTTAAATTTGAAAATTTCCAAAAAATTTAGTATATGTTTGAGATAAATAAAGAATAAAATGTACTTTCTTGACCTATATTCAATTGTTTTTATATTTTTAGTGGATGTTTGTGATTGTTTTTTAAAGCTGCTTATCTGTTTTCAGATAAAAAATTAGATTTTGACTGATTTATTTCATTACTTCTGCTATTGCTTATTTAACAATAAGTAGGTAAAAACAGAGTCATAGAAGCATGTTATAAGATGTTTTTCACTGTTTACTTGTGTGGTGATATTTTTGTAATAATCTAAAATTCATTAAGGAGTTTTTTTAATTTTAATAGCAAACACTTAATGATTTTGGGTAAATGCAACATTTTCAAACTTTAAGCAAAAATAACATAAAAATGCTAAGCAATCGTAAACACAAACTTAGTACTGCCACAACCCTAAAATTTCCCATGCTCTCCAAAATACTTTTGCTTATCCATTTTTCACCTTATACAAATTAGTGAATGTTATTGTATATTTATCTGAAAAATGAAGTGAAAAAGCCGAAGATTTTTAGATAAAAAAGAGTCATGAGAAAGCATAAAAAAAAAAAATTGGCTAAAAAAAACTTTAGATCATGGGCCCATGAAGAAGATAAGAACACGAATGTAATGAAATAATTGATAGGCGATATCCAGTTGGCTGTTGGGAACAGAGTGCGGATATGTGAGTGATCCGTAAAGTGGTCCTCCACCGGAAGAGGGCCGCAGCCGGCTCAGACCGGTGGTCCAGGGACGACAGTGGACACAGTGATTTTAAATCACGGCACGTGTCAGGAAAAAAACACAGGTGACAGACTGTTTTGTTTTGGGCAACTTGGCAACTGCAGGCTAATTTAACGTTCTTGATTGTCTATAATACAACATTTTGCCACAAGATAACAAGTGTTGAGATATTTCTTAAAAATTAAGAGAGGAAGAAACTAAAAACTTAGTATCTTAACCACCCGAAATTCACTTTTCACTCATAAATTTCTTTAGACTTTTTTTTTGTTTTTTTGGCAAACCTGGTGCACGAACACAAAGCTTATGTCATGCGCGGGGTACAAGTGGACAGTGGCGGACGTAGGATTTATGTGGGAGGGGCAAAAAAAATTTAAAATAAAAATTTTAGGCCAAAAAAAATTTTAGGGGTCAAAAAATAATTAAAAGGAGGCAAAATATAATTTTTAAGGGACAAACTATAATTTTTTAAGGGTAAAATTGTAATTTAGTTAAAGAAAATCTTTTTTTTACAGTAAAAAAAATGTATATTAAATTTTTTTTTTTTTTGGAAGGGTTGACACTTGCCCTCCCTCCACCCCTGCAAATGGGGTACTAGCATTCATCCTACAATACAATAGGTTATTTCCGTCACTCGAATCCTTACCTCCATGTCGCATGACAACAACTTTACCGTTAAGCCAATATCGAATATCGTAAATATTAATGACATTAGTTTGAAACAAGTTCGGTACTTGTAGCGTGATGTATGAGAATATGAATATTTTGACTTGAGTTGTGAGGTCCCAGAGATGCCTACTCAGGCTCAGTTTTGAGGGAACCCAAAAAAGTTAATATCTAGTTAAACATGATATTAGATACTGTGGGATTTCAAATGATATCAACATATTTCGTGAAATAAAGAGAAGGCTTCCGACCTATTTTGGATTAACCATGTCATAAGAAATATTAAATGAACTAGCTATGATATCATTTGACAAAAAAATAGTTGAGTTTCTTGATTATGCAAACTTTGTTAGTCTTTTTTTTTTTTAAATGCTTACTGTGTGCAGAGTCGGAGCCACCTTTGGACTAGGATGAGCTACAGCCCCATGCATTTATCTACGAGAAATTTTTTTAGTGTTAGTTTTCAAAAAAATAATTTTTAGCCCAACTCTTCAAATCATTGTAGCCCTCCACCTTCATCTAATCAGTCAGCCTCCGATAATATTGATTCCTGGCTACGGACTACGGCCATGACATTGAGTGTTTTTTTTGAAAAAATAGGTATCCCTATATATTTCAATATATGGGGGAGGCCTAGTTTTCAAAATAACACAGAGTAGACCTAAAAATCTGATTGAGACACTTCTTTATTAGTTTTGGCACCAAAACAGGCCTAACTGAAAACCAAAAGCCCGCCTCAGAATTCTTCAGCATGGGGTTCTGCCTTCCCAATGTGGTACGAATGGGTTATGAGCCAACCCAGGCACAATTCTAATCTTTTCCACACTGTTCTCATTTCTCCCACACCTTTGTCCGGCCCAAAATATCATTTCATCTTCTTTCTCCTTTGCTCCTATGGTGGGATGGGATCTCTTTCGAAGTCGAAAGTATTTTGTGACTGGTGAACTTGTACGAACATAAAGCTTTCATAACAGCAAACTATACCTATGCACAAAATCTGATTATCACCGTAATTCTTGATCGTCCAACAATCAAATTAGCTTTTGAATTAGGTGGCCCGAATGTGTTTTTTTTTTTTTTTTTGCCCCACTGGAGGTGTTTCATGTTTGTTCTTGCAGACATATTGGACTTCTAATTTTTTTAGTTCAAGCACTCAAGATGTTTGATTTTTATCCCATATGACATTCACTCTATTTTCTTATTTCCAATGGCATAGTAAAGATTGTTTTTTTTTTTTTTTTTCTTTTTCCGGGAGACAAGAGGGAAAAATCGTTAATTTGCTCGAGATATAGTTATCTATGTTATGAGCTAACAGGCTATACAATTTAAATAGAATTCTCCATAATTTTCCTTGCAAGCATGCCTCTTTCTGGAACCACCCGGGATGTGATTGAAGGTAGTTCTGTACGTCCAAAGGGCTAAGCTCATTGACTAATAACGTTGTGTCTCCGTTCAAATTCATTTGAGTTAGAGAAATGAAGAATACTTTTTAACCTTTTAAGCTGTCTTGGGGTAGGCTCCTTTGTGGTAGCCATCTGATAGGAATGCACCCTTCGAGAGTGCTCAACTCCAAGAGGAAAAATATTCCACTAAGATATAAACTGAATGAAAAATCCATTGTTTACTTTACAACCATATATGTAAGGAACAGGTGCCAAACCCGCTCGTTAATGTATTATCATAATTAATGGTGCATACTTTCATAACATAGGGAAACCACATATATACCATCTATAAAATTTCGACATTAATCAACTTAATGTTCAATTCCCAAATACCACTCCACTAGCATGAATATACATCTCATAATACACTAACATGCTCTCAATTTATCATGCAATACTCCATAATTAATTGCATGCAACCATAAATGAAAAGAGAACTCAATCAACATTTATACAACCCATATACACATCAAAATGCTCACAGGCGAGCATTGAAAAAATGAATGTGTATCTAATGTATAAAGCGTACTACTCAATACCAGCATTGGTACCTCAGCCCTGAGAGCATTCCTAATCTACAGCCTGAACTCAACTCCAGAGCCAATGTTGTACTTGTTCACCTGTCCCAACAGAAACATCCCCCACACGGGATGAGCATATCAATCCACCATCTCAATAACAGCAATATCACAATTCATAATTTACAGAATACAAAACTGTAAATGTAAAAGATACTACATGTATAGTATCGTCACCATATGGGATCCCCCATGTTGTTCCTGTCCTCACCATAACCCAAATTATCAAACTCCAAAGTCAATTAATCATTTCATTGATTAATTTTACCCATGCTCAAACCGACAATAGAATCAAATGTAATAAATCATTACTCTAATGATTTACAAATAACACATATATCTCTACCATGATTTCACAGTTCCATTACCTCGCACGCTCAGCGGCGGCATCATAACCGATGTTCGCTACATAGCAACAACATCCCAATCATTGCTCGCTCCATAGCGGCACCGTATGATTCGCAATATATACCAATTCATTGCAACCCTAGTATATTATTCATTCTACAATGACAATAATATATAACACTATGTTCGTACGTTATGCGTACCTTATAGTCCAGTAGCAATAGCTAAACCTTGCCTTTTTCCCCTGAGATCCAGTGAATTATTCGCTATATTCAGTTAATAACTTACAATTAATCATAAGTACACAAGCATGTACATAACCCCCAAATACATCATCCTACTATGATGCCCGGGAATTAATGATATTAATCCCGGCGAGGTATTGATCCTTAATGGATTTCATTTGTGGCAATTATGAATTAATTACGGTGTTGGGACTCCCTAGGATTTTAAATCCGGTATTTGGGGTCGTTGGATCCAAGGGTTTCTCATCGTGGTAATAAACCTTGGAATTTGGTTTTTGGTGGGATTTGGGGTCCGGAGTGCTTTGAGTTGGGGCTGGTAATATAAATTGAGATTGAGAGATGATTATTGAACACAGGTGATTTTTAATGAGTCATGATGTATTAGTGGAGGACTCGGGATTTTGGAGTTTTGGTACTATATATACCAAATTGACTCGGTGTTCAAGGATTTTGCTCCTTCTCCTCTCTCTCTCCCCTCTCTCCTGCGCCTCTTTCCCCACCCATTTTCCCCTCTTTTCTCCCATGGAAGAAAATCGATGGAGGCTCAACTTGTGTGATGACCAGGGATTATAGATGTTAATCCCGGAGTGTTAATAACCCCTAAAGTTGTTTTACGTGGCGATTTGGAGTTTAATCGCGGTGTTGGGCCTTCTGGGCTCGTCTATTTGGGTAGTTGGGATCGTTGGATCCCGAGGTTGAGATTGTATTCTCATTCCGGTGAAAAACCTATGAGTTAGGTTTTTAGTGTGACTCGGGATCTGGGGTGCTTAGTGTGGACACCGGTAGGGGGTTTTTGAGTTAGAGAGAATTTTTGAAAACAGATGATTTTTAATGAATCATGATGTATTTTGGGGCTATTAGTATTTCGGGGTATTTTTGCTATAAATACCAATTGAACCCGAGATTTTAATTTTAATTTCATTTCAGCCCCACCTTCCCGTCACTCTCTCTCTCCCCGTCGCCCCCCCCCCCCCCCCCCCCCCCCCCCGATTTCCACCAGCCCCCCGCGCGTAAAAGGCGTGCGACCGCCGCCGTTCGGCGCATCCGACCCACCGTTGGATTCGTCTCTCCGAGGCGCAGCTTCCCACACCGGCAATTCGAAGTTTCGTCGCGTTTTGGAGTCGGATTTTGCAGAAAACGCGGACGCCCAAAATTCTAGGTTCTTCGATTTTTGTCCGTTTTCCTTCCGATCTTCGTATGGGTAACCTTCCTTACCCCTTTTTCGTCCCTCTCATGTAATTCCCTGCTAATTTTGGTGGTATTGTGTTCGAATTTAAGGAATTGGGTTCGAATTTAGGGCATTGATTTCGAATTTTGGGGGTTTTGGGCAGGGGTGTTGATTCTTGTAATTGATCGATTATTACATGTTTTAGATGTATTATGATGCTTAATTGGGTTCGAATTGAGATGTTAGGGTTCGAAATTTTAGAGGTGGTTCTTGAGCAATTTTCGATAATGTCTCATTCGATTTCCCTCCCTGTATATGCCCTGCCCCGGTCTTTTAAATGGTAAATTGTCGTGTGTTGACAATAATTTTCTGTATGAGGATTATGGGTGTGCTTGAGCATGGGTTGCATGTTCGTAAATAATTGTGAATTATTTATCGTGTTAGCACATCGTTCCTCGGGGCATGGAACTCGAGCAAGGTTTGGCTCGGACTTCGGAGATTTAAGGTACGTGTGACGTACGAGCATTTCTTTATATGAGAGCATTTGTGAAATGCATAATGTATTTTGATTGCATTGATAGTTGTACGTATGGTTATATATATGTGTTGATGTAGTTATGGAACGACCCAATCTTGACATCGCCGCCACAAGCGTGTGTGATACTAGAGTGGTATAACTTTACAAGATATATGGGGTACTGGGTTTATAAGACTATTGTAGGGCATTTGAGATGCCTGAGAATGGCCGTAGAATCATGTAATCATCATAAGACATTTGAGATGTCTGAGTATAAAGGGGAATTGGTAAAATAAATGCGAGGCATTTGAGCTATCTGTGATTGATAGCGAAGTTGAGAAATCAGTATTGATAATGAGATATCTATATTTGCATGTTTAATGATTTGGAATCACTATTTGTTGATATTCGAGAATCAGGCATGCGATGAGTTAATCAATGCGTTCATTTACTGATTTTTGAGATTTGATGAGTTTGATGATTGTGAGAACAGGGACAGTACACGGAATTCCGGATGAGGACGTTGCCATCCAGGGAGTATCATTTAAATTCATTAGTATTTACTCTTATTGTAAATTATGAGTTTCATTATATTGATTATGGGATTTTGTGTATTGGTATGCTCACCCCGTTGGGGGCTGTCTCTGTTGGGGCAGGTGAACAGGTACATCGATGGCTGTGGTGCTGAGCTCGAGTTGTTGATTGGATGTACTCCCAGGATCGTGGTACCAGGGCTTGATGGAGCACGGTATCGTATAGAGTACTTATATACACCTGAGGGTTATATACATATTCATGATGCTCGCATGTGAGCACGATTATACTTGTATATGGGTTGTATATAAAGGCATGAGCCTTTCTCTCTTTCATTCTATGTTGCATGCAATTTGTGGTAGAATTGCTAAATGATATGAGAGTCATTAGTGTATTATGTGGGTGTTGAAACCCACTTTTGTTGTCTTATTGTGTGGTGTCTTCCCTGGCTGGAATTTACTTAGTGTTCAGTATTTCTGTTGAGTATTGTGCTTTCCCTGGCCGAGAATTGTGTTATGTGTTATGCTTTTATTTCGGGATAGCTCAATTTATGGGGAGACTCTGCCCAAATTTTTATAAAAGTCACAAGGTGATTAGGTGGCGTATTGGGGATGGTAATGGGCGAAATCTATGAGTCTATTTGTTGGTAAAGATGATCTTATAATGCTGTATATTAAAGAAATTTTGTAGTTGTCATTCAATGGTAAAGTATTATCTGAGTTTCCCGATTGAGTTTTATTGAAAGCATGTACCACATATAAGGGTTAATACACTAATCATGGGATAAGGGCTTGGAGTCCTTACAACTTGGGAGCTGGATTTCTCGAAGATAATAAGGTATTGTTCTTCCCCTCGCATTTATCTTCGATTTGATTGTGGTTTTGTGGCTTTTGGTTGTGTATAGAGTTGGGTTTGAGTTATTGGTTTTTAAAGATTTTTGGGTTGTTGTGTTTTGGGGAGGATTGATAGTACTTGTTAAGGATTTATGGTGTATGGGTGTGGTGATTATTGTTTTGGAAATTTTTGCAAGAAAAACGCCATTTTTGGCTGGTACAGGTCGAGGCTCCCTAGGGCGGGGCGATCGATCGCCGCGACGTTGGTAAAATTTTGAGGAAGATGAATAGTGAGACGATCGACCACCTCAAATGAAGCAATCGGTCGCCAAGGGGCAGTGGCCATTTTAAACAGTGAGGCGATCGACCGCCTCAAAGGAAGCGGTCGATCGCCAGGAGGCAGTAGCCAAAAACACTGAGAGGCGACCGATCGCCTGGAATGGAGTGATCGATCACCCATGCCTATTTTTGAGAGGCGATCGATCGCCTGGGATGAAGCGATCGATCGCTAGTGCCTATTTTTGGGGAATTATTTGTGTTGAGTTTTCGATGCATGCTTCTGTTGCGGTCTTTTAAATGGTTAATCGTCATGTATTGACGATAATTAGGGTTGTGAACGTGCTTGGGCACGTGGTTGTATGCCTATATTTGATTGTGAGTTATTTTGTGTGGTAGCACATAATTCACCGGGTCGCGGGACTCAGTCAAGGTTTGGTTCGGACTACGGAATCATAAGGTATGTATAACGTACGAGCATAGCCTTTTATATTATTGCAACTGTGAAATGCATGGTATATTGTATTTGCAATAAATGGATATACATTGGGAATTATATGGTGCCGATTTTGAGCGAGCAATGATTGGAATGATGTCGCTGTTGAGCGAACATCGGTTATGACGCCGTCGCTGTTGAGCGTGCATGAGATTAAAATGTCGCTATTGTGGAGCGAGCGATGAAATAGAACTATGGAACTATTAGTGAGATATGTGGAATATCTGTAATCATTGTTTAATGATCTGATTTTATTGATTATGATATCAGTATATGGGGAACGGATTTGTTAATCAATGTAATGATTAACTAGCTTTTGGAAATTTGATGGTTTCGGTTATTTGAGAACAGGAACATCACAGGGATCCCGGATGAGGATGATGTCATCCAGGGAGTGTCTTTTAATATTCATAGCCTTTACATTGTGCAAATTATGAATTGTAATATTGTGCTTATTGGATTGGTGGTATTGGTTTGCTTACCCCATGTGGGGGCTGTCTCTGTTGGGGCAGATGAATAGGTGCATCGATGGCTTTGGAGTTGAGCTCGAGCTGTTGATTGGAGGTGCTTCCAGGATCGAAGTACCAGTGACGGTATTGAGCACAATATTTTATACATTAGATACACATACATTCTATGATGCTCGCATGTCAGCACTGTTATATGTGTATATGGTTTGTATAAGAAGGCAATGGCCTTTCTCTTTTCATTCATATGTTGCATGCAATTAATGTGATGAATTGCTAAATGAATTGAGAACATGTTAGTGTATTAAGGGTGCATGCTATGTAAGTGGATTTGATTTGGGGAAATTGGACATTACATGGTTTAATGTAACGAATATTATTATTGGTATGTTGTGCTATGGTAGCATGTAGTTCTTCCCCCTAATTACATGATTTCATGCGCTAAATACATGGGTTAATACACTAATAGCGGATAAAAGGCACGGGGGTCCTTACATTAGTGGTATCAGAGCAGTGGTTTGCTCTTTGGGGCTGTTGAGGGCCTAGGAACATGTAGATGGAAATGGGTAGCACATACTTATGCATGATGGTAATTAGTGTTGTGTGACACAACTATGTCGCTTATGTGCGTTTATGATATGTGTTCATAATTGGAATATATTGTTGTTAACCATGGTGGTTGCAGGGTCGTATGGATATGGATTATGCATTGTGGTTACATGTATATTCGAGTGATGATTTTAATGCTTTGCCGCTGTCATTTGAAGCGATGATAGAATACTTGTCATTGTCATATCATAGCGAGGAAAGAATATTTGTCGCTAAATGTTGAAGCGATGGTAAATGCCGCATGTCACATTTGAAGCGAGGTTATTCGATGCCGCTGATATGTCGAAACGAGTGGTATTAGTGCCGCGGTCATGACGAAGCAAGGTGCATTAAAATACAGTCATAGCGAAGTGCATTGGGATATGAAATACTTTGCCGCTGTCATACCGTAGCGATGAAAGAATATTTGCCGCTAATATGTAGAAGCGAAGAACACGACCGCTGTCATATTATAGCAAGGGATATTAATTGCCGCTGGTATGTCGAAACGAGGAGTATTGGTGCCGCTGTCATACCATCGTGATGAAGAATATTTGCCGCCTATAGCGAGGGATATTATACCGCTAATATGGCGAAGCGATGAGCTTTCCGCGGTCATATGATAGCGATGAAGAATATTTGCCGCTTAAGCGAGGGATATTATGTTGCTGGTATGTCGAAGCGAGGTAGCGAGAGGGATATTTGCCACTTTATAGCGAGGGATATCATGACGCTATTCTATTGGCGATGGGTCATGCCGCCCGGTATATATATAGCGATGGTTCATTCCACTATTCTATTGGCGATGGTTCATGCCGCCGGGTATATATATAGCGATGGTTCATTCCGCTATTCTATTGGCAATGGTTCATGCCGCCGGGTATATATAGCGATGGTTCATTCCGCTATTCTATTGGCAATGGTTCATGTCGCTGGGTATATATAGAGATGGTTCATTCCGCTATTCTACTAGCGATGGTTCATGCCGCCGGATATATATATAACGATGGTTCATTCCGTTGTTTTATTGGAGATGGTTCATGTCACCGGGTATATATATAGCGATGGATCATTCCACTGTTCTATTGGAGATGGTTCATGCCGCCGGGTATATATATAGCGATGGTTCATTCCGCTATTCCATTGGCGATGGTTCATGCCGCCGGGTATATATATAGCGATGGTTCATTCCGCTATTCTATTGGCGATGGTTCATGCCGCCGGGTATATATATAGCGATGGTTCTTTCTGCTATTCTATTGGCGATGGTTCATGCCGCCGGGTATATATAGCGATGGTTCATTCCGCTACATCTATGGCGATGGTTCATGCCGTCGGGTATTATATAGGATGGTACATTCCGCTACATCTATGGCGATGGTTCATACCGCCGGATACCTATAGCGATGATATATGCCGCTGATTATATAGCGAGGGTTCTTACCGCTGATTTCATAGCTCGGGATTGTGCCGCCTTCGAGCGATGAGTACTGATTTTGTACCGCTATTGGGCAATGGATACATGTATGCCGCTATCTTATTAGCGACGAGTTATGGTATGTTGCTATTTTATTTGCGTTATTGTGGATGTCATGTGCTGACATGTACCGTCATGGGTTGACGATGATATTGTGGATGTCATGTATTGACATGTACCGTCACTGGTTGACGATGATAATATGGATGTCATGTGTTGGCATGACCGTCACATGATGACGGTGACATAGAGGATGTTCTATGTGGACGGATGTCGTCGTTACGATGAGAAATACAGTTATGGATATGTATTTAGTCATATGGTTTGAGTGCCAATGGTGGCCACAGGGTAGTGTCTGAGTCACTGGTTGACGAGACCATTATGCCGAGCAGATTTGCTCGATGAATTATTGGACCTTTCACGCGTGTTTGCACCTCTTCTTGCTTGATGTCAGCCTCGCCTTTTAACTCAACGTGTGTGTCCTTCTCGGCGACCTCCTTTTCGCTCCTTAACATGATTGGATGGACTTGCTCCCTAGGGTTCGTCTCATTGTCACTGGGCAGTGCTCCTTGTGCTCGTCCGGCTACGATTTATGCTAGCTGTCTTGTAGGGTCTTCCTACCTTAACATCATCTTATACACGTATTATGGACTAAACATGCATTCATAACATCTTAGGGTTCCGGTTGTAGCTTTGAGCTAATAAGATTACAGGCCAAAATAAAATTTCAAAAGCTAATTAATTACATTCTCAATAATGAATGTTAAAGCTATAGATTTACACTACTCCTAGAGTAGAGACTATCAAAATCATGTATCCTATATTCATCTTGCTCCTTTTAGCTCACTGCCTCAACTCGACCCTAGGCCCTTCGGTCCAAAAGTGTACCTACAGGAACAACCCATCATGAGCATGTACATCATTACTTAACATCATAAGGTAATGGCATATAAATAAATGCATGAAAACAATCGTAACATATACTTCCTGGTTAATCGTATTAACACTCTTAGTTGTTCCTGTTTCATAGTCATGCATAGGGGCATCTTACCCTATCGTATGGCATCTTACCATATTATAATCATCGTGTGGCATCTTACCACGAGGGCATCTTACCCTATCATAAATGTCGTGTGGCATCTTACCACGAGGGCATCTTACCCTATCGTATGACATCTTACCATATCATAAACATTGTAACATTATATAAACATCATATAAACATCATCACTTCATAGACATCATCATAAACATCTTAAATACTTATACAATTATTGCGTAGTCATAGTATAAGAATGTGTTACCGTCCGATGCCCGTACGTTTCTTACGTACCTTAATTCCAAAAGTGGAGAAATTGGAGAACTTTATCTCCTTGATGTCGTTGGCACCTGGATGGTTCTACACAACCATACAAATCAATATTAGAAGTTAAATAGTAGCCAAATACCAAAAATCATCAAAACAATCATCATTTTCCACTTTTTAAACAGTGGCGATCGATCGCTACTTGAGGCGATCGATCGCCTCGCTTTTTTGCCTTACGGCGATCGATCGCTAAAAAATATGGCGATCGATCGCCTGTAGAGATTTTTGCTACTGGCCTTCGGCGATCGATCGCCTCATTTATGGCGATCGATCGCCACCTGCTGGTGCGTGATTTTCACCATTTTTTAGCATCTTTCCAAGCTCCAACTCATACCTTTCAAACCCAAACTTTCCTACAACATTAACATCATTATAACCCACTAAAACCCACATAAAACACTTCATAAATCACACCCCAACAACATACAACACATACCCAAACAAACCCACATAAATCACTTCAAAATCACCCCATTTCAAAACCAAACATCATAAAAACTTTAGGAAGGATTCCATACCTCTTGAAGACTCCAAATCTTAACAAAGATCTTAAAAACAAAGGTTTTGTGGAGCTTCCTTCTTCCTCCTTTGAAGAATTTCGAAAATGGGGTGAGGTTAGGTTTGTGGAAATGATTTGGGGATTTTAAGAGTGATTGGTAAAGTGAAGGGAAAAGGTATAGTGGGGGGTATATGGGTTAATTTAATTAAACTTGTACCCATTAATTAACATGATGTATAAAATACCCCAACATGGTATTTTAAAAGCATTTACAAAAATGCATTGAACTTCCACTAAATCATGCTCCCCTCATAATTGACAATCAATACAATTAAATCATATTAACACTTCATTACCAATCTCATAATCAATTACCATGATAAACAATCACATAACCATCATCAATGCCCAAATTGCATATAATTAATTTCGGGGCATCACATTACTCCCCTACTTATAAGATTTCGTCTTCGAAATCGCATGCACTTACCCAAAAAGAAACTAAACATAAATCATACCAGAAAATAGTTCCGGGTAATGCTGCACCATATGCCGTTCCGTCTCCCACGTAGCCTCCTCGACACCCCGACGATCCACTGAACTTTGACCATCGGTATGACTTTGCTTCGTAATCTGCGATCCTCACGATCCAGAATTATGACCGGTCGTTCTACGTAGGATACATCTGAGTCTAACTACACTTCAGTAGGCTGTAATACATGAGACGAATCTGGCTCATACTTCCGTAACATAGAGACATGAAAGACATCATGAATACCAGATAGAGACGGCGGTAGAGCCAAACGGTAGGCCAAAGTACCGATACGCTGCAATACTTCATATGGACCAACATACCTCGGGGATAACTTCCCCCGCATACAAAACGAACTACACCCCTGAAGGGTGAGATTTTCAAGAAGACCTTGTCTCCTACTTTGCATTCTAGCGGTCGCCGTCGCTTATTGGCATAGGCTGGTTGCCTATCCTGAGCCGCTTTCATCTTTTGGCGTATCATCTTAATCTTTTCTTCCATATAATCCGGTCCACCGACCGATTTACTAGTCAAGTCCTCCCAATACAGCGGTGACCTACATCGTCGTCCGTAAAGAGCTTCAAAAGGGGCCATTTGAATGCTCGCCTGATAGCTGTTATTATAGGAGAACTCCACCAATGGCACTGCCACCTGCCATGGAGTATCAAACTCCAAAACACATGCCCTCAACATGTCTTTGAGCGTCTGAATGGTACGCTCTGTCTGGCCATCTGTCTGAAGGTGATAAGCTATACTCAGTCTCACTTCTGTGCCCAAAGCTGTCTGGAGACCCTCCTAGAAATGAGAAGTAAACCTTGGGTCTCTGTCAGACACAATCGAGACTGGAACTCCATGCAACCTCACTGCATCCCGTACATATAATTGGACCATCTTTAGGTATGAAAAAGTCCTACAGTAAGGGATGAAATGAGCCACCTTCGTCAGCCTATCCACGATCACCCAGATTGCATCAAATCCAGAGGCCGTCCTTGGCAAGTGGGTCACGAAGTCCATAGATATGTGCTCCCACTTCCACTTAGGTACTTCCAAGCTCTTCAGCTTGCCACCAGGCCTCTGTCTTTCTACCTTTACCTGTTGGCAGATTTAACAAAAGCGATCACATCACGCTTCATGCGTCTCCACCAGAATTGACCACTTAGGTCCTTATACATTTTTCTTCCTCCTGGGTGAACACTGAACCGGCTCCCGTGAGCTCGCTCCAAGATTCCTCTACGCAACTCCGGCGTACATGGAACTACCCATCGGTCACCGAGTCTCAGAGAACCATCCTCAGCCACTCTAAACTTTGATGGTTGTCCTCGAAGTACTACCCATGACCATCTCTGAACCTCATCATCCGACCTCTGGGCTTTCCTGATAGCCTCAAATATGTCTGGCTCAGCCAATAAGGTCGACACTCGCACTGGCGACGTGTCCACATCGAAATCATAGCACATATGGCAATAAGAAGTCATCATCGCTGATAAACACATAGCGTCCTCAGCAGTACTCTTCACCTTCCGACTTAAGGCGTCTGCTGTCAAATTTGCTTTACCAGGATGGTACTCAATCTCACAGTCATAATCCTTGAGCAAATCCATCCATCTTCTTTGACGCATATTCAGTTAAGCCTGAGTGAATAGAAACTTCAGGCTCTTATGGTCCGTAAAAATGGTAAATGAAGTACCATATAGGTAGTGCCTCCAAATCTTCAAGGCAAATATAATGGCCGCCAGTTCCAGATCGTGGACTGGGTATCTTGTCTCATGAGGCTTCAACTGCCTCGAAGCATAAGCCACCACGTGCTTATCTTGCATCAATACACAGCCCAAACCCTGCAATGTTGCGTCCGTGTACAAAGCAAACCTCTTATTCTCAGAAAGAATTACCAATACAGGTGCCGTAGTCAAACGACGCTTCAGTTCTTGGAAGCTTTCCTCACAAGCTTCGGACCAATAGAACGGGACTCCCTTTTGAGTCAGCTGTGTCAACGGCTTAGCGATCTTAGAGAATCCCTCGACGAAACGTCGGTAATAACCCGCTAAACCAAGGAAGCTTCGTATCTCGGGTACAGAAGTGGGTGCAGCCCACTCCATCACAGCTTCAACCTTCCTGGGATCTACAGGTATCCAGCTGCTAGATATAACATGACCTAAGAACACTACACTGTTCAGCCAAAACTCGCACTTACTGAGCTTTGCATATAACTGGTGATCCCTAAGGATCTGGAGTACCGTCCTCAAGTGCTTCACGTGTTCCTCTTCAGTCCGGGAGTAAATGAGTATATCGTCAATGAAAACAATGACGAACTGATCCAAATACGGTTGGAACACCATGTTCATCAGGCTCATAAAAACAGCTGGGGCATTCGTCACTCCAAAAGGCATGACTAGGAATTCATAGTGCCCATATCTAGTCCTGAAGGCTGTCTTTTGAACATCATCTTCTCTTACTCGAATCTGATGATACCCCGACCTCAGATCGATCTTACTGTAGAGCCTCGTACCCTGCAACTGGTCAAATAAATCATCGATCCTTGGAAGTGGATACTTATTCTTCACTGTGGCTTTGTTCAGTTGTCTGTAATCGATGCACAGACGCATCGAACCATCTTTCTTCTTAACAAATAAAACTGGTGCACCCCAGGGCGATACGCTAGGGCGTATGTAACCCTTATCAAGGAGCTCTTGCAACTGAACCTTCAACTCTCTTAGCTCCGCTGGTGCCATTCTATATGGGGCACGAGAAATGGCAGACGTCCCCGGTAGTAACTCAATCCCAAACTCGACCTCTCTCGTCGGTGGGAATCCGGGAATCTCTTCCGGAAATACATCAGGAAACTCCGCCACTACGGGCACATCCCCAACCTTTAATTCTTCCATCTTTTCAGTAACATCAACGGCATAGATGAGATATCCTGTATGGCCTCGTTCCAACAACTGTGCCATCTTGACAACAGATACCAACGGGATCTTAGAACGAGAACCATCCCCAAAGAATGTCCACTGGACTCCCATATCAGATCTGAATCGGACAGTCCTCTGCCTGCAGTTCACAACTGCCTGATACTTGTTCAAAACATCAGTGCCTACAATGCAGTCAAAGTCTGACATCCCTAGAACTATCAAATCTGACCTTAGCTCGTTATCCTCAAAATAAATGAGGCCATCATAGACAATCTGATCAGTAATCAAACTTCTTCCAGTGGGGGTCGAGACTACAAGAGGTGTGGGCGACGGAGAAGTGCATATGTGGTGCCTCTCCACAAAACTTGTCGACACGAAAGAGTGTGATGCACCTGTCGATCAATATAAAGGCAGGGTGCGTAAATAAAAGACACGTACCCGCTATAACCTCCTCCGGAGCCGCTGTAGCCTGCTCCCTCGTCAAAGCATAAACCTACCCCTGACGTGGCCCCATGGGCTGACCTTTATACTGCCTCGGTGCAAAAGGTGGTATGTGCTGTGCTGCTCTGTCCGTAGGCCTCCCCGCAGAGTTCTGTTGTCTTCCCCTGTTGGGACACTGCCGAGCAAAGTGGCCTTTGTCGCCACAAACATAACATCCTACACAGTCTTTTGCCAAATGTGGTTGCCCACAAAGAGTGCACTGGACCTTCCCAAATCTGTCTCCCTGAGACTGCCCTCTTCCAGATGGGGCATCATTCCTATGGCTTCCTTTCCATCGATTCTCGGGCTTCTTACCGCTGAACCTCAAAGCCGATGTGTTCCCCCTTGGCTTGAACTGATCACCCATCGGCTTCAAATTGTCAGAAGTAGATTTCTGAGGGGGTGCTGGAGGTGGTACGCATCAGGATATGCACCAACTCCTAGTTCGGCTAGCTCAGCCGTGAAAGTGCATCATCAAAACAGGCAGGGCCATAAGTGATCACCCTATCATACAGTTCATGCCTCAAGCCCTTCATGAAGTTCCTCATTTTCGCTTGAGTGCTTGCAGCAATGTGAGGTACATATCTGAGCAAGGAACAATATTGAAGAGCATAATCTGACACAGGCATGTTACCTTGCTTGAGGTTAGTAAATTCATCTTCCTTGGCCTGCCGTGCAGCAGCTGAGAAGTAGCGGGTCAGAAACCGAGTCCTGAACAGCTTCCAATTGATCTCCTGCCCCTGAGCCTCTTGCTCTATCACTGTGGTCTTCCACCACATCAGTGCCTTCTTGGCCAATTGGAACTCTTCTAGCCTTATCCAGGCTGTCTTAGCACAAGGAGCTGCCACAAATATCTGTTCTATTCTCTCCAACCATTCCTCAGCCATCTCCCCAGTCTCAGTTCCCTCGAACATTGGGGGTCGGTATGTCAGGAACTGAGCCAAACTTAGCTCCCCGGGTAATAACTGTTGCTCAGAAGGTTCCTCGCCCAAGACTGGCGGTGGTAGGGGATTGGTACGCCTAGCACTTGCATTCCCACTCACCGCATCTCCTATGTCAATATTTGCTGCCATACTGCAAGACAAGGGTTAAAAACAATACCCAAAAGCAGTTCATATAATACATCGTTAAAGGAACAAAACATGTTAGTATAACATCATATACTTCATATGCAATACATGCACAAAACATGTTTAAAAAGAAGCACCTAGCCAACTTATTGCTAAGGCTACCCTTCACTCATTCCCGGGTTATCTAACCACTGCTCTGATACCACTAATGTAGGGTCTTCCTACCTTAACATCATCTTATACACGTATTATGGACTAAACATGCATTCATAACATCTTAGGGTTCCGGTTGTAGCTTTGAGCTAATAAGATTACAGGCCAAAATAAAATTTCAAAAGCTAATTAATTACATTCTCAATAACGAATGTTAAAGCTATAGATTTACACTATTCCTAGAGTAGAGACTATCAAAATCCTGTATCCTATATTCATCTTGCTCTTTTTAGCTCACTGCCTCAACCCGACCCTAGGCCCTTCGGTCCAAAAGTGTACCTACAGGAACAACCCATCATGAGCATGTACATCATTACTTAGCATCATAAGGTAATGGCATATAAATAAATGCATGAAAACAATCGTAACATATACTTCCTGGTTAATCGTATTAACACTCTTAGTTGTTCCTGTTTCATAGTCATGCATAGGGGCATCTTACCCTATCGTATGGCATCTTACCATATTATAATCATCGTGTGGCATCTTACCACGAGGGCATCTTACCCTATCGTATGGCATCTTATCATATCATAAATGTCGTGTGGCATCTTACCACGAGTGCATCTTACCCTATCGTATGGCATCTTACCATATCATAAACATTGTAACATTATATAAACATCATATAAACATCATCACTTCATAGACATCATCATAAACATCTTAAATACTTATACAATTATTGCGTAGTCATAGTATAAGAATGTGTTACCGTCCGATGCCCGTACGTTTCTTACGTACCTTAATTCCAAAAGTGGAGAAATTGGAGAACTTTATCTCCTTGATGTCATTGGCACCTGGGATGGTTCTACACAACCATACAAATCAATATTAGAAGTTAAATAGTAGCCAAATACCAAAAATCATCAAAAAAATCATCATTTTCCACTTTTTAAACAGTGGCGATCGATCGCTACTTGAGGCGATCGATCGACTCGCTTTTTGCCTTACGGCGATCGATCGCCTGTAGCAATTTTTGCTACTGGCCTTCGGCGATCGATCGCCTCATTTATGGCGATCGATCGCCACCTGCTGGTGCGCGATTTTCACCATTTTTGAGCATCTTTCCAAGCTCCAACTCATACCTTTCAAACCCAAACTTTCCTACAACATTAACATCATTATAACCCACTAAAACCCACATAAAACACTTCATAAATCACACCCCAACAACATACAACACATACCCAAACAAACCCACATAAATCACTTCAAAATCACCCCATTTCAAAACCAAACATCATAAAAACTTTAGGAAGGGTTCCATACCTCTTGAAGACTCCAAATCTTAACAAAGATCTTAAAAACAAAGGTTTTGTGGAGCTTCCTTCTTCCTCCTTTGAAGAATTTCGAAAATGGGGTGAGGTTAGGGTTGTGGAAATGATTTGGGGATTTTAAGAGTGATTGGTAAAGTGAAGGAAAAGGTATAGTGGGGGGTATATGGGTTAATTTAATTAAACTTGTACCCATTAATTAACATGATGTATAAAATACCCCAACATGATATTTTAAAAGCATTTACAAAAATGCATTGAACTTCCACTAAATCATGCTCCCCTCATAATTGACAATCAATACAATTAAATCATGTTAACACTTCATTACCCATCTCATAATCAATTACCATGATAAATAATCACATAACCATCATCAATGCCCAAATTGCATATAATTAATTTCGGGGCATCACATGTCCCACTTGGACTTTCAAGTTCTTTATCGACGCGTCATGATTGTTCATCCTTGTTTCAGCCGATGATATGAACTTGGTAGCAGTTCCTCCATGCTTGGCTTTGGTGCATACCCCGGTGGTGGTGGGGGATAGTTCCTTGGCCCCGTATTGTACGTATTCGAGTAAGGGTAGGTATGTGGTGGTCGGTTCTCTACAAAGTTAACAACTTCATTAGTTGTAACGAAAGGGTTACCTACTTGGCATTCCGTGCTCGGATGTCCTCCTTGGCGAAGCTCGCATGTAACAGTTTGAACTTGCATTGCATGCATGCTCAAACCATCAATCTTCTTGTTCAACGCTTCCACTTGGGCAGCTAGGGCAGTTACTTCACTCACTTGATGCAATCCGGCTTGCTTCTTTGGCACGTTCCTCTCGGACTGCCATTGACAGCTATTCGCAGCCATCTCTCCAACAGTGTATAAGCCTCCTCGGGCATCTTCCTCATCACAGTGCCTCATGATGCTGCATCAATCATAGAATGGTTATCAGCAAATAAACCGTTATAAAACGTTTGTACTGATAGGGTTGATTATTACACGATTTAGGCTTTGATTTATATATATTTTCGTGTAGATTCAGTGAAGATGTTATGTTTTTTGGTATTTATTTGATTGTTTCAGGAATCTAGGTGGAATGTGGAAGAATTGAGCTACAAAGAAGAAAATGGATCAAATCAAGCCAATAAATGAAGAATTTGAGTTCTGACATTCTCGATCAATCGGAACATGAGGTCGATCGATCGAGAAAGGCAGAAGTTTTGTCCAACATTTTATTTCAGAGCTCGATCGATCGGAACCACCAGCTCGATCGATCGACACATGCAGAGAGTTGGCAAGAAAATGTGAAGAAAGCTCGATCGATCGGAAGCTTCATCTCGATTGATCGAGACGGAGAATTTTCTGAAAATAAAAGTCTTGATTTGGTTGGATTTTTGGAAACACTTCCGTATCTCCCATCCTCTATAAATAAGGAAAAGAGGCACGAAAATTGCATCCCATATTCTGAATAGAATCAGACCTAAATATTCTTTAGCCGCCTTTCATCCTCCCGGAACAAAAGAAGGTTGAAGAATCCTTTGAAGTGCAAGGAAGGAAGCAAGAGAAGAAAGATCGTTCAACGCACGGAGTCGCTCCTACTTTTATCGTATTTCTAAACTCTAGATTAATTTGATTTTTATATTTATTTGATGTTTTTGAGGTCGAGAGACGATTAAGCATCTTATTGATTTGATTTGAATTTAATTGGGTTTATTCTATCAAGTTTAAGGAATTTTATGTTTGAATCTTTGATTTGGTTGTGTTTGAGTGAATCAATATCTTTTGTTCATGAATTATATGCTTCATGCTATCAAAGCCTAGCTACCTTTGATTGAATTTGTGAATTATAATTGAGTTCGAGAGATAAGATTATAATACGCTAAAATAATTCATATTGTATGTTTAAGATTTAGATCGAGAGATTAAATCACATACGTGGTCACTTTAAATTGCAAGATTTAAAGAACAACGGTTTTCATAGAGATTTATTCGGTATTAAATTGGTTTAAGTGAACGAGAGTTACTTGCATCAATTTATTACTTGTTTCAATACAGCTCGAGAGAGTGTATTGATTATATTCGAAAATCCGTCACCTTAAGAATTGATTGATAAGTAATTGTTTTAACAAACAAATCATTGACGATACACAATTGAACGAACATCTTGATAGATTTCTTGAGCGGAATTCCTACGCATCTTGTTTTAATTTTGAGTTTTTAATTATGTTATTTAATTAGTTAATTAATCATCTTTTTTGTAGGCTAAATATAATTTCACTAATTTTATTTGGTACTTATACATTAGTCCCTCTGGGTTCGACATCCTTACTTATATTATCACTATGCTAAAACTTGACACCGTGCACTTTTGGTAGAATCGCTACACTGAGAAATAATTGTTTAAAATAAAAGCGATCTACAGCCAGATAGGGAGGCCATGATGTGGGCATCTCCGGAGTAGATCTTTGTAGCGCTCCCAAGCCTCGTACAGTGTCTCTTGATCGTATTGGGCAAAATTCGTGATATCATTGCGCATTTTGGTCGTCTTGGATGGTGGAAAGAACTTTGACAAAAACAATTATGTCATCCCATCCCACATAGTATTAGAACCTGAATGCAACGATTGTAACCAAGATTTATCTTTATCGCGTAAAGTGAAAGGAAACAAACGTAACCTGATGGCGTCATCAGTAACGCCATTATGTTTAAATGTATCACAAATCTCCAAGAAGTTGGAGTTGTGGGCATTTAGATCATCAGTAGTTGCTCCCCCAAACTGAACCGAATGTTGGATCATCTGTATGATAGCAGGCTTGATCTCGAAATTGTTAGCCTGGATGGTTGGTCTTGCGATACTCGATACTGATCCATAGAATGAAGGTTGTGTGTATTCCATGAGTGATCTTGCAACTGGTGGTACTGGAACCTCCTCATTATTAGCCATGTGTGCTCTTGCTTGCCTTGGCCTCTTTTGACAAGTGCGTTCGATCTCAGAGTCAAAAGGCTCAAGTGTAGGCTTGCTACTCCTTAGCATGCACCAAGAGATAACAACCTGCAAAGATCCACACAAGAAACAAACAGTAGAAGTGTAGAGAGAATGGAAAAGAATAAAAAAATTAATGATCTAATCTCGTTTGATATTATTAAAACTAGTCCCCGGTAAAGGCGCCAAAACTTGATCGCTATTATTTTAAACATTATTTTCTAGTGTAGCGATTATGTACTGCAAGTGCACGGTGTCAAGTTTTAGTATAATGATATGATAAGTATGAGTGTCGAATCCACGAGGACTAGGAAATAAGTACTAAACTCCACTAGTTTAACTATATTTAGTCAACGATAACTAATTGTGATTAATTAACTAAATTGACTAATGAACTCAATAATTAACCCAAACAAACAGTAGAGAATGAGAATAAAATCAATAGAGACAATTATCAAGACATTCGGTTCACCCATGCAATCCCCCACAATTCGCCTATAGTTAAGAATTAAATTCAAACGTTCTAAGGTGACGAGTTCTCCTAAAGCACTTATTATATCTTGGTCCGGTTACAACAAGTATAATACTAAGATGCAACAATGCAATGATCATGCACTTATTTAACACTCAATATTGTATGTCAATTTATGAAAACTTCTAGCCTTCAATTTTGGTAAATCTATTGCTATCACACGTGTATTTGACTTTATCTTTTGATCTTAGTCTAAAATCTATGGTTTAATTTACTATATCGTATCACAATCTCTTATGGTCAATTCAGTTGCAATAAATAATCAATCAAGGATAATTAATCCATTTAAAGCATGAACTACAATAAATTAAACTCAAAAAATTGTAAGAATCAATCAAAACTTAATTAAAATTGTGGGTTCAAAACATGGGATTCCCTAAGTCTTGACAACAAAACTTAGCCAACTATAGTCATCAAATAATAATGAAAACTCATGTTTTTCAACAATCTAAACATTAATAATTTGATAAAAACAAAGAGCAAAGTTTAGGAATACTAGTAACGATAGGTGTTGACTCCTTGCGTTGCTTCGTCGTCCCGTCTCTTCCGATGCGTCATCTCTTCAATGGTTTGATGGTAGGGATGATTGGAGTTGAATGGGAGTGTGGAGGCTTTGTTGTAGGGTTAAATTCTGATCAAAAGTCCCTATTTTTGTCTAGCATCATCCCATAAATAGTATGGAGGAGTTTGGTAAAGTTTGGAGACAAAATAACCAAGAAGGAAACAAAATCTCGAAATTTTCGGGTTCGGCGATCGATCGACATAACATTATGCCTCTTATTTTCAAAAATCTGACCATCCGCGATCGATCGACAAGATATGGCGATCGTTCGCCATAAGTTTCTGGATGGGCCGCGATCGATCGGCAAGATATGGCTATCGATCGCCAATACTGAAATTTTGTTGCTTATTTTTTCTCATCCGCGATCGATCGGCGTGAACTCCAAGATCGATCGCCAATGCTGAATTTCTTCAAACTCGTGATTTGGTCATATCTTCCACGTGTTAGCTCGGTTTGGTCCTTTTTCATCAATTATAGCTTATTTCCTTAACTTTTATGCATTTGGACCTAGATTCCTGAAATATACAAATATATAACAAAACGCGTAATATTTTCCAGGAATCACTACAAAAACACCCCTAATCATATATCAAATTAAGTGTAAAAATCACTTATCACCGGGCACTAGTCTTAGTAATATCAAACAAGATTAGTTGATTGTAATTAGCAATTTATTTATTATTTCTCTTAATACTACTATTTGATCCACTCTTGCAAGAATTATCCTTGTTTATGCTACGGAGTGCACGACCTACACTTGAGCCTTTTGACCCAAAATTGAACGAACCTGCGTACAAAGCTAAGGTAAGCTAAAACACTCATGACTGATAACGTAGTAAACGAGGAGGTGACTGAGACGATATCACTAATGGACTATGCACAACCATAATTCCAAGGCTCATTGTCTAGCATCACTAGACTAAGCATCCAGGCTAACAACTATGAGATCAAGCCTACTATCATTCAAATGATCCAGCACTCAGTCCAATTTGGGGGATCGGTCGCTGATGATCCCAAAACTCATATCTCCAACTTCTTGGAGTTCTGTGACACCTTCAAACATAATGGTGTTACTGACGATGCCATCATGTTACGATTCGTTCCCTTCTCATTGAAAGATAAAGTTGGTTGCATTCAATGCCTGCGGGATCTATCACTACCTGGGATGGATGGTTCAAATTTTCTTATCAAAATACTTCCCACCATCCAAGAGTGCAAAGATGTGCAATGATATCACTACATTCGCACAACATGATCTCGAGACACTGTACGAGGCTTGAGAGCGCTTCAATGACTTATTGAGGAGATGCCCACATCAGGGCCTACCTATCTAGCTTCAGGTACAAACATTCTATAATGATTTGTTTTCTGCTAATCGTGATAAGGTGGATGCAGCAGCACGATGCAGAGAAAGACACCTGAAGAAGCTTATGAATCGTTGAAGACATGGCTTTTAATAGCAATCAATGGTAGTCGTGGTAGGAATATGCCAAGGAAAACAACTGGGGTTCATCAAGTTGACACTTTCACTGCTTTGACTGCTCAAATTCAGGCATGGACAAAGAAGATAGATAGCATGAGCATGCTTATGATTCAAGTTCAAGCTATCACATGCGAGCTTTGTCAATGAGGGCATCCTAATATTGAATGTCAGACAAGTAGCACTTTCGTTCAATCTACTGAAATTGCTAACTAAGAAGGAAACAGGCCACCACCCAATAACACCTACTCAATACATACTATTCGGGGTTGAGGAATCATCCGAACTTATCATGGCCCAATCATAAAATGTGTTGAATCCACCGCCAACACCCGAATAGATGTTTTATCCGGATATTTGAAACAATAAATCATAAACTTAATTAATTAAAAATATGATTTTTAATTTATTAAGTGTAAAATGGAGATTTTACAATTAGTTGAAAATTTAATTAATGGAAACTAAATGAAAATGTTTCATTTAATTTGTTAATTTTATTTTTGGCTAATATTATGATTTGTGTTAAAATATTAATTTCCCAAGTAATTGAAAATTTAATTAATTAGAAATTAAATGAAAGTGTTTCATTTAATTTATTAATTTATTTTTGATTACCATTATGATTCAAAGGTAAAATAGTGATTTTACCAAATAATTAAAAAATTATTAATTCAAAATTAAATGAAAATGTTTCATTTAATTTGTTAATTTTATTTTTGATTAATATAATGGTTAAAAGGTAAAATAGTGATATTACCAAATAATTGAAAATTAATTAGTTAGAAATTAAATAAAAAAAATTTATTTAATTTATTAATTTTATTTTCAATTAATGATGTGATTAGTGGAGAAACGATAGAATAAATTAATTATTGTGATCTAATTACATGTGATGTAATTGTTTAGTTTAATGTTTAATTGCATATGATGTGATTGCATGGTGGATGATTACGGGTCTTGACCAATGTGTTTAGGTGAATGTTTAGGTTTTTAATGTTTAATTATAATTATGATTTTTGGTTATAGGGCATGCGAGCCTACTCTCTCTATTTTCTGATGTATCCCACCCCGGATTTGTATCTCTATTCTCTTGTTTGCACGCTTTAAATGTAAAATCATTAGAATTAGTGGGAGATCGAGATTGAAGATGGAGCATCAAGAATCAAAACACGTATAATGGAAGCAAAATGTAATAGGATTGCATTACATACCTGCATCACATTAGACAGACTTGTGATCCATGTACGACTCACGTGGATCAATTAGGAAAATGCCGTAATCGTTTATTTTTATTATGCATGTGATGTATGATAAATATTTGTTTGTATGCTTTATTAGTACATATGATTCCATGAATAAAACATAGTCGCATGAATCCGGCAAACAAACAAACAAGCACTTGATGATATTTTAAAATTATTAAATCCCTCTTTTGAATATGATTCAAAAAAATTAATATCAAACTGTGAAGGGAGCTCAAAGGAGTTTGTTGCTTCCAATCTTCCATGAATAGTTAATCCATGAGACGCTACTTGTGTCAGGTGTCTTGTCTCACCCTCGTGGGGGGCATCTGGCATGGGAAGCTGTGAGTTTAACTGTCACTTAATTATGGTTAGGGTTCTGTCAACCTTTAAGATTGCTCACCCTCGTGGGATCTTATTGGCGCACATTACCATCTGTAGGATGGGTTAGTTTGACGTGAGAATACATAATTGGTCTGCCTCCGTAGAGTTATGCCAATCACGAGACGATATCTTGGGGTTGCATATGATGCAATTGTGAGCTACCTTTAGTATCATGAGGTCGGATGGACCCTCGCCCGGGGCTATCATGAGCTAGTTGGACTCCAAACCCACTAAGAAAATATGATTTCCGTTCATTTGTCATGAGGGTGATGAATTCGAAAAATTTAGTGGGAGCATTTAATAACTAAAGTCCATAGTTTTTTAATTAATTAATAATCAAACGGTTTGCACATATTTTCTGTTTATTCTCAGTATTGTGATTGTCGTGAATCCGATTACATCAATTATCGATACAAACAAATTAACCAGACCAAATTATATTGATTGGCTATTAATTTAAAATAGTATTTGTTTCTGAGAAGTTGTATTATATCCTTGTTGGGAAGCATCTTCTTGAAGTGCCTCCGGAATTCGTCTAATGAAGAGATCTCCACACTTGTGAAGTGATGGGACGATGATCTCGAAACCAGGTGATATATGATAGCATAAATGTCAAATGAGTTTCAACATGGATATGAGAAATTTGTTCACACTGCGATATTTTCCAAGCACCTGCAAATGTTGTTAGGTGAACGAAAGCGATTACTGAGACTCGCAACTTCAAACGAGGTATTTTCATTTCACCTATAAGATGGGGCTTCAGTCTATGAGCATGGTGTAAGAAAGCTATATTTTGTTGAGAATTGGAAAATATGAATGTGACAGTACCTCAAACTGGCTGTAGATTTGATATTATAGCCAAAATTTTGGAAACTCATGAGTTCTTGATTCAAAAGGAGAAACATCTTCTTCTTGTCGAATCTTCTACCAATGGTAGGAAGAGTTCAAGGATAAATAAGAGGAAGGGAAATGGTTCCCAACCTCAAAAGACGAAAATGGATATAGTAGCAACTAAAAAGGAGAATCAACTATGTTTTCACTACTGGTCACTGACGCAAACTTACAAGGAATGCCTAGACTAGAAACGTTCTAGAAATGATATGTTTTATATTAAAATTAATGTTTCTATTGTCTTTACTTCTTTGGTATGATACCAATTGTGCTCACATCTTTGCAAAGAGTTGCAGATGTTGAGAAGAAGCAGAAAGCCCTAGGAAGGTGACACCTACCTGAGGCTAAGCATTGTAGCAAGAGTTGTTGTAAAGGTTGTTTGAAACATTTATTTAGTATAAAATCTTGAACTGGTTAGGAACTGGTTTGAACAATTATTTATTTGTTCTAGATTTAATCATAAACATTGTTCCTATTTTGATAAAGAATGATATTCTTTTAAATTGCGAATGTGATTTGCAGTAATTTTAAGAATGCATGTTTTATTGAATCTGGTGAACTATGAACAATTAGTATGATTATGTTCAAAGAATATAAAAGCGATGATAACTTAAACCCCACATATATTTGACATGCATTGATAGTCTTTTGAATTTGATTCATATGGACATATGTGAAGCACTAATGTTAGTGCAAGGGGACGTTAAATTATCTTAAAGACAATGTGTTTCTCTCACAGTAACTCTCTAAAGTTACACATTTGTTGAACATAATTCATACCATTGCAGTGACAAAAACTCCATATACGATATGGACTGAAAAATAATCCAAATATAGATTTGAGATTGTTCTGCTTATGTGAAGCAGCTAGTCGGAGATGAGTTGGATAGTTGATTCATCTTATATTATTTTGTGGAAATTTATATTATCAATTGGAGACAAAGTGTTTGTTTCGCAAGTAGGGTCTTTTTAGAGAAAATGTTTCTATTAGAGATGAATTATCATGCCTCGATATGACGTATATATGTGTGATATGATTATGGTGTAATTATGATTAATTACAGTACGATGTAGACTCGGGTTTGGATTGAACCGAGTGATGATTGATGTAATAAAAGAATGAATTACTTATGACAGTTCAATAAGAAGTTGTAGCAAGTATGAGGTAACAAAAAACAAGAAACATGGGAGATAAG
Source organism: Haberlea rhodopensis (assembly GCA_907163345.1). Taxonomy (NCBI): domain Eukaryota; kingdom Viridiplantae; phylum Streptophyta; class Magnoliopsida; order Lamiales; family Gesneriaceae; genus Haberlea; species Haberlea rhodopensis. The sequence goes on along the minus strand of CAJQUN010000238.1, from coordinate 450,361 downwards.
TGAATTGTGAACAAAGATATCTATGTTCTTTAATTATTGATGCATGTTTTATTTTATATGCAAGAGAATTAAGGACATGAAGTGTGTAGTGGGATATGACCTTGGTGTGCATTTACCATACATTTGAGGGGATTTGCATTTGAAGTTGAGTTTGCATGTGGTGTGTATGTGAGTTGCATGTCCTTTGAATTTGAGTTAAGTTTGAAGGTTTGGTTATATCTCAACAATCAGATTTGAAACACATGCTTACACCATAAACACCTACAATTCTCTACATAAGCACCTCTCCAAAACCCTTGCTTGTTTTTCCATCTTTTGCTTGGATTTCACTTGGTAATCAAGCTACGAAGTTGAGTGAAGTGATTTCATACTTTCTTGGTAAGAATTTCATAGAATATGAAGTATATGGACTTAGTTGATGGAAACTTGAAGCATGTGGTCACTATTCTTATATGCCTTGAATTGAGACTTGTTATCATGCAAATATGAAATAGCCCAGAAGAAGAGCAACAAAGAGTAGGGTCACGAACCTCATAACAGTAACAGGCAAACTGAATTGAGTTGTAATGATATGGAAACATGTTTAACTAAATGGATATCATCCAAATAACATGTTGGAATGTGAATTTTTGAGTTGTAGGAGATGTACCATGGAGATAAGCTCAAAATCGCCATGTTCTGAATTTTCTGAACATCGGTGATCGATCGCGAGCCCTATGGTGATCGATCGCCGAGAGCGAAAATAAGGCGGTGAAAACATATGGCGATCGATCGGTGAAAATCAGGCGATCGATCACGAGGAAACAGAACACTTTGGCGATCGATCGCGAGAAGTGGCGATCGATTGCGATGGAACAGGACAGTATGGCAATCGATCAGTGAAAGTGGCGATCGATCGCCAGGGTTAAGATTTTGAAAAATGTTAGATTTTTGTAGAATTTTCTTTTGAAGCCTATTGTAACATGTTATATTGTTCATATTGTTGTAGCATCATCACAGGGGACAGGGCAACGAGGCGGTTAGACATTGACGCCTAATTTATATCGTTTGTGTGGCGGAACAGGTACGTTTTGACGTACGAGTATATGATATTGTTGTGATGATGATGTGAGCATGGTGTCATATGATTAGTGACATCATATTCATGAGCATTCATGATATTATATTGTTGAGATGGATGCCACGATAGATGTGTAGCATATGCTTTGGCTGAGATCGGTGCCACGATAGATATGCCAGTGTTGGCATATGCTTTGGTTGGGATTGTTGCCACGATAGGTATGCTACATATGCTTTGGCATGAGAGATATACGTCGGTTGGGTATATGCTCTGGCTGTTATAACATGTGATGATGGTGCTATGATATGAGCTGCTAATATGAAGATGTGAGGAGGTTTCACTGACATATTGAGCTAAGATAGGCATATCATATTGGTCTGGTGATAACAGGATGATGAATGAGACATGTCATAACATATTTGCATTTGATGATGCATGATACAGGACAATCACATTTGATGTTTATAGTGCTTTATCGTTTATATTTTATTGATATTGCACTGGTATAGTTGTTTATCTATACTCATGTTGTGTGATTGTTTCTATAGGGACTCGTAGACGTCGGAGGACGGGATTGTGAGTCTTATTCCGCTACGAGTTGAACCACTGCATAAGAGTTGTATGAGTCTAGGTGTTTTACTGTACATATGATGTATATTATGACAGGATTTGTGTAAGTATTGTAACAACCTACATAAGTAAACTCTTAATCAGTGTATGTTTTACTTAATTCTTACTCACATATGTATAATCAACAGATACTGTGATGACCAGGGATTATAGGTGTTAATCCCGTAGTGTTAATAATCCCTAAAGTGGTTTTACGTGGCGATTTGGAGTTTAATCGAGGTGTTGGGCCTTCTGGGCTCGTTTATTTGGGTAGTTGGGATCGTTGGATCCAGAGGTTGAGATTGTATTCTCATTTGGGTGAAAAACCTAAGAGTTGGGTTTTTGATGTGTCTCGGGATCTCGGGTGCTGTGTGAGCACCGGTAGGGGGTTTTGGAGTTAGAGAGAGAGTTTTTGAAAACAGATGATTTTTAATGAATCATGATGTATTTGTGGGGCTATTATTTTTTGGGGGTATTTTTGCTATAAATACCAATTGAACCCAAAATTTTAGAAATTATTTTCATTTCAGCCCCAATTTTTCCTCCCTCTCTCCCTCTCTCCCGCGCGCCCCTCCCGTCTGCTACAGCTCCCCCGCGGCTTCAAACGCTTCACCCGCCGCCGTCCCGCCGCCGTTCGGCGCGTGCGACCCGCCGCCGGCTTCGTCTCGTCGAGGCGCAGCTATCCCCTCCGTCAATTCGAAGTTTCGTCGCGTTTTGAAGTTGGATTTGGCAGGAAGGCGTCGATCTCCAATTTCTAGGGTTCATCGATTTTCGTCCGTTTTCTTCCGATTTTCGATTGGGTAACCTCCCTTACCCCTTTTTCGTCATTTTCGTGTATTTCCCTGCCATTATTGTGTTCGAATTTGATGAATTATAAGGGTTCGAATTTAAGGGCTTGTTTGGGTTCGAATTTAAGGGATTGAATTCGAAAATTGGGGGTTTTTGGCAAGGGGTGTTGATTCTTGCTTGGATAGCTTAATTCACATTTTAGTTGAATTATGGTATTTATTTGGGTTCGATTTGTGATATAAGGGTTCGAAAATTTGTAGGGTGTTCTTGAACAATTTTCGATATTGTCTCATTTATTTTCCTCCCTGCATGTACCCTGCCCCGGGTCTTTTAAAAGGTTAATTGTCGTGTGTTGACAATATTTTGAGGGATATGGGTGTGCTTGAGCATAGGTTACATGTTCGTAAATAATTGTGAATTATTTATCGTGTTAGCACATCGTTCCTCGGGGCATGGAACTCGAGCAAGGTTTGGGTCGGACTTCGGAGATTTAAGGTACGTGCGACGTACGAGCATTTCTATATATTAGGGCATTTGTGAATGCATAATGAAATTTGATTTCATTGAATAATCGCGCATGAGGATTATATATATATATGTTGATATAGCCAAGGAATGACCCAAATCTTGATATCGCCGCTTGTAGCGTGCGTGACACTAGAGTAGGATGACTCTTACATGATATAAGGGGTACTGGGTTTATATGTATCTATTATAAGACATTTGAGATGTCTAGGGTTGTAGAATCATGTATCTATTATAAGACATTTGAGATGTCTAGGTTCGTAGAATCATGTATTCATTATGAGACATTTGAGATGTCTAGGTTCGTAGAATCATGTATTCATTATAAGACATTTGAGATGTCTAGGTATAATGAAGGATTGGTAAAACAAATGCTAGGCATTTGAGCTATCTGTGATTGATAGCGAGGTTGTGAAATCAGTATTAGATATTGAGATATCTATAATTGCATGTTTGATGAATTTTCAATCACTATCTGTTGATATTCGAGGATTAGGCAAGCGATGAGTTAATCAATGTGTGATTTACTGATTTATGAGATTTGATGAGTTTGATGATTGTGAGGACAGGGACAGTACACGGAATCCCGGATGAGGTTGCCATCCAGGGAGTATCATTTAAATTCATTTGTATTTACCTTTGTTGTAAATTATGAATTTCATTATTGTGATTATGGGATTTTGTGTATTGGTATGCTCACCCGTTGGGGGCTGTCTCAGTTTGGACAGGTGAACAGGTACATCGATGGCTGTGGAGCCGAGCTCGAGCTGTTGATTGGAGGTACTCCCAGGATCGTGGTACCAGGGCTTGATGGAGCACGGTATCGTATAGAGTACTTATATACACCTGAGGATTATATACATATTATGATGCTCGCATGTGAGCACGGATATTCTTGTATATGGGTTGTATATAAAGGCATGAGCCTTTCTCTCTTTCATTATATGTTGCATGCAATTGTGGTAGAATTGCTAATGATATGAGAGTCATTAGTGTATTATGTGGGTGTTGAAACCCACTCTTGTCGTCATGTGTGTGGTGTCTTCCCTGGCTGGGAATTTACTTGGTATTACTGCTTTCTGATGAGTATTATGTTTTCCCTGGCCGGGAATTATGTTATGTGTTGTGCTTTCATTTCGGGATAGCTCTATTTATGGGGAGACTCTGCCCAAATTTTATAAAAGTCCACAATGTGAAAAGTGGCAAAAAGGGGATAGTATTGGGCGAACTTTATGAGTCTATTTTGTTGTTAGGCTGATGACCTTATAACATTGAGTGTTAAAGGAAAAATTTTGTAATTGCCATGCAATGATAAAGTATCATCTGAGTTTCCCGATCGACTTTTTATTGAAAGCATGTGCCACACATAGTGGTTAATACACTAATCAAGGGTTAAGGGCTTGGGGTCCTTACATTAGTGGTATCAGAGCAGTGGTTGCTCATTGGGGCTATTAAGGGCCTAGGAAGTTATTGATAGCACATATTTATGCATGATGGCATTAATGTTGTATGACATAACAAATTGTTTATGTGCTATTATGATATGGAAAGTGGTATTGCTAACCATTGTGGTTGCAGGAATCGTGTGGAACACGATAGGATGGCATTAATAGGGATGTCTGGCACTCCGTGTGTTACGTGCCAAGGAATCTGATTTTGTAAAAGAATCAGGTAAAGGGAAATTCCGAGGTAACATGTCTTGGTATACGTATTGACTTGCAAGTGGTTGCATTTATGCATTGGATGATTGATGCATAGCGTATATGGCTATTGTTGCTAACCATGATGGTTGCAGGTTACAGGAAATATGGAGTACGTAAGCGACGTACGGGTATCCCAACGGTAACATGTATTCATGTTTGTCTGTGTGACACATGATAAATGCAATGTGATGCATTACGGTTATGATACATGTTATTATGCATTGTTGTTGCATATTATGCATTGTTGTTGCATATTGTGATGTGGAATAAAGAGGTGTATTCCACGAGTCAGGGCGATCACAGTTAAGGTTTTAATGCTTACGCTTTATCGCTGCGCATGTGGAGCGGGAGGGGGGAGGCTCGCTGGCACATGGAGGCGAGGTTACACATTATCGCTGCGCATGTGGAGCGGGAGGGGGGAGACTCGCTGGCACATGGAGGCGAGGTATACTATACTGAGCGGGGGAGCATTAAAATAACTGATGATGACTGACTCAAGAAAGGATGATGATGCATTCCTTTGTGATGACACGGATGATAGCGGTGATGTGTCCCGCTGTGTCGATTTATATTCATTTCATTATGAGGACGGATGATAGCGGTGAGGTGTTCCGCTGTGTCGATTTATATTTATAGCGATGGTTCATTCCGCTATACTTATTGGCGATGGTTCATTCCGCCAGGTGTATTTATAGCGAGGATTCATTCCGCTATATCGATTGGCGATGGTTTATGCCGCCGGGTATTGATAGCGATGCCTCTTTCCGCTATTATGTGGACGATGACTCATGCTCAGGGTATAGCGAGGTTTCATGCCACTTATTATATGACGAGGTATCATGCCGTCGATTCTATAGCGAGGGATTGTGCCGCTATGTACTCAGCACAGGATTTTGCCGCCTTCGAGCGATGGGTGCTGATTTTGTACTATTATTGAGCGACGGAGACAGGTATACCGCTATATTGTTAGCGATGAGGTATGAGATATTGCTATTCTATTAGCTTTATTGTAGCTGGCCTGCGTTGATATACATGTTTTATTATGCCTATTTTACTAGCATGATAGTGGATGACATACGCTGATGTACATGTATCGTCACTAGTTGGCAATGCCTTAGATGCCATGAGTTGGCATGTGTCGTCATGGGATGACGATGACGATGGTGTAGGAGATGTCTTATTAGACATGCATCATCGTTACGATGAACGATGCGTTGAGTATACGTATTCAGTAGGTATGCCTTGGGTGCCAGTACCGGGCACAAGTGGTGTGTGCGGCACCGATTGACGTGACCCTTATACCGAACGGGTTGCTCGAGGAATGGTTGGATGCGCTGTATATGTAATTGTACCGCAGCTTACGTTTGGGGTGATCATATTACGAGTGGTGATACCCTTGAGGTATGCTCGTTGGAATGGCTTTTAGCCATGTGATTTGACGACAGGAGTAATCGTGGAGGAATTACTCGCTTTCTGTCGATGTGACATGTGGTAGACATGGTCACACCACCCTTGAGGGTGTAGGATGGGTCCTAAGGGAGTAGGATCAGGTTATGTTAAGTACATAGGGACATTGGAGTGTCCAGGGTGTATCGGCATTAGAGGAATGTTGGATAAAGACCCACTACTCTATTGAGTTTTCTTCCCACAGTATGGTATGCCGTGCGGAAACATCCATCTTATTGGTAGGTTTGAGGTGAACCTAGAGAGGCAGCGACCAGTTTGTCTGCCGTGTGTGTGCAGCACCATGAGGGGCTTGCTAGAGCCGTTATACTGCTCGTTGGAACCAAGTTTGGCAAATCGTAAGGTGATACGATGTGGATTGTGGTGGACTCTAGTAGTCACCATGTCATTTGAGGTTGAGGCTGAGGTTGTGCATGCCTCACTGAAACGTGTATACGTTTATGTTTAATCTTGGTGAGACTTGTCTGGGACAGTTCTTGATGTTGGAGTACCAACAAGAGAATCATCAAGTCGTTATTGACTCGATCTGAGGGAACCCGTGTATTTGGGATACAATGGGTGTTATTGTATCCAGTTTTTCCGAACGGTGGTTCGAGACTAGTGGATCTCGAGTTCGATGGCACTTCCCTTGTGAGGAAGAAGGTAGTATTATACCTATTTGGGAATATTTGAAAGATTCGGTGAGTTGGTACGTGTGGTGTTGATTTTGGGAATCACACCGTGTTGTCAATCGTCGATTTTCATTTTCCACTGGATGGGAATGACTCAGGATTGACATTTGTGTTTGCGGCTTAAGGGTATGTTGTAGATACCTGAGCCAAGTGCATTGAGTATGCATGTGGTGCTCGTGCTGAGGCAGGTATACCGATGAGTATACGGATGCCAGTTGTTGATTTCCTTCCTGTAAAGCATAGAGTTATGCTATTTTTGGATGGTTAAATCTCTGATGAGAGATATGGAACACCTTGAGATTGGGAATCTCCACGGCACGATATTTATGAGGAACAATCGTGAAGTTAGTTGACTCCCTTGAAGAGGGATTATCTTGTGTGGGTTAAGGTACTTCCTTGTTGGTGTTTTCCTCCGAGTTATGCGATAACCTTCCCAAGTTTGGATTGTTAAATCCTAGGATTATCAAGGGATGGCAGGAATTCGGATTGGTTGGGTGTCACTGTTGACACAAGCGTTGAGGATGCAATGGGTTTATTGCATGCCCTTTCAGAATTCTAAACTCTGTGGAGTCTCGGTTGTTATTTATGATCAGGACGTGATTCTTGGAACATCCGGAGGTGGACATCTTGTGAGATGTCTTTTGTGTGAATCTGTGGCCGTGAGTTGCCCAATTGAGTTGCAATGATGCGACTGCTCCTTCGACGGAGGAGGTTTGAGAGTGGAAACCAGGTTGGGTATGTATACTAGTGTTTCCCTCGTAACGATGTATGTTAGACATCGTGAGTCTTGATAGAGATGTCATGGAATGATATCTACGATAGAATCAGGAGCGATTCGAATCCTTACAGTTTCAGTTGACTAACTGCTTTTGGATTATTAGCGTTGAGCTGTGCTGACGCTCTTTGACGTTATGATGGATTTGGAAGTCTATTCCACTCCAGAGTTTGACACGAGGTCAACGTTCTCACGGTTGAGGTGTCATTCAGGTTGCGTTCTTACTAGTTGTATTAGAACTAAGGATGACTGTCCGATCTACAGTCGTAAGTATAGGTTATTTTGCAGTCATGAGGGACTGACTTTTGGGATGAATCGCACCGAGGTACGTTTTGCCTCTTGGGTGATAGGTTGGTTTTGGTAAGTCGCTCTGTTTCAGAGTTTGATGTGAGGTAAGTATCCTCGCGTTTATTAATACGATTCTGATATGGCAAGAATCGAGGTTATGGCTTCATGTTGTTGTGTAGCCTGGGCGTTACGTGATACACCAGTGCTAATTTCGAGGACGAAATTCTTTTAGTGGGGGATATTGTGATGACCAGGGATTATAGGTGTTAATCCCGTAGTGTTAATAATCCCTAAAGTGGTTTTACGTGGCGATTTGGAGTTTAATCGAGGTGTTGGGCCTTCTGGGCTCGTTTATTTGGGTAGTTGGGATCGTTGGATCCAGAGGTTGAGATTGTATTCTCATTTGGGTGAAAAACCTAAGAGTTGGGTTTTTGATGTGTCTCGGGATCTCGGGTGCTGTGTGAGCACCGGTAGGGGGTTTTGGAGTTAGAGAGAGAGTTTTTGAAAACAGATGATTTTTAATGAATCATGATGTATTTGTGGGGCTATTATTTTTTCGGGGTATTTTTGCTATAAATACCAATTGAACCCAAAATTTTAGAAATTATTTTCATTTCAGCCCCAATTTTTCCTCCCTCTCTCCCTCTCTCCCGCGCGCCCCTCCCGTCTGCTACAGCTCCCCCGCGGCTTCAAACGCTTCACCCGCCGCCGTCCCGCCGCCGTTCGGCGCGTGCGACCCACCGCCGGCTTCGTCTCGTCGAGGCGCAGCTATCCCCTCCGTCAATTCGAAGTTTCGTCGCGTTTTGAAGTCGGATTTGGCAGGAAGGCGTCGATCCCCAATTTCTAGGGTTCATCGATTTTCGTCCGTTTTCTTCCGATTTTCGATTGGGTAACCTCTCTTACCCCTTTTTCGTCATTTTCGTGTATTTCCCTGCCATTATTGTGTTCGAATTTGATGAATTATAAGGGTTCGAATTTAAGGGCTTGTTTGGGTTCGAATTTAAGGGATTGAATTCGAAAATTGGGGGTTTTTGGCAAGGGGTGTTGATTCTTGCTTGGATAGCTTAATTCACATTTTAGTTGAATTATGGTATTTATTTGGGTTCGATTTGTGATATAAGGGTTCGAAAATTTGTAGGGTGTTCTTGAACAATTTTCGATATTGTCTCATTTATTTCCATCCCTGCATGTACCCTGCCCCGGGTCTTTTAAAAGGTTAATTGTCGTGTGTTGACAATATTTTGAGGGATATGGGTGTGCTTGAGCATAGGTTACATGTTCGTAAATAATTGTGAATTATTTATCGTGTTAGCACATCGTTCCTCGGGGCATGGAACTCGAGCAAGGTTTGGCTCGGACTTCGGAGATTTAAGGTACGTGCGACGTACGAGCATTTCTATATATTAGGGCATTTGTGAATGCATAATGAAATTTGATTTCATTGAATAATCGCGCATGAGGATTATATATATATATGTTGATATAGCCAAGGAATGACCCAAATCTTGATATCGTCGCTTGTAGCGTGCGTGACACTAGAGTAGGATGACTCTTACATGATATAAGGGGTACTGGGTTTATATGTATCTATTATAAGACATTTGAGATGTCTAGGGTTGTAGAATCATGTATCTATTATAAGACATTTGAGATGTCTAGGTTCGTAGAATCATGTATTCATTATGAGACATTTGAGATGTCTAGGTTCGTAGAATCATGTATTCATTATAAGACATTTGAGATGTCTAGGTATAATGAAGGATTGGTAAAACAAATGCTAGGCATTTGAGCTATCTGTGATTGATAGCGAGGTTGTGAAATCAGTATTAGATATTGAGATATCTATAATTGCATGTTTGATGAATTTTCAATCACTATCTGTTGATATTCGAGGATTAGGCATGCGATGAGTTAATCAATGTGTGATTTACTGATTTATGAGATTTGATGAGTTTGATGATTGTGAGGACAGGGACAGTACACGGAATCCCGGATGAGGTTGCCATCCAGGGAGTATCATTTAAATTCATTTGTATTTACCTTTGTTGTAAATTATGAATTTCATTATTGTGATTATGGGATTTTGTGTATTGGTATGCTCACCCCGTTGGGGGGCTGTCTCAGTTGGGACAGGTGAACAGGTACATCGATGGCTGTGGAGCCGAGCTCGAGCTGTTGATTGGAGGTACTCCCAGGATCGTGGTACCAGGGCTTGATGGAGCACGGTATCGTATAGAGTACTTATATACACCTGAGGATTATATACATATTATGATGCTCGCATGTGAGCACGGATATTCTTGTATATGGGTTGTATATAAAGGCATGAGCCTTTCTCTCTTTCATTATATGTTGCATGCAATTGTGGTAGAATTGCTAATGATATGAGAGTCATTAGTGTATTATGTGGGTGTTGAAACCCACTCTTGTCGTCATGTGTGTGGTGTCTTCCCTGGCTGGGAATTTACTTGGTATTACTGCTTTCTGATGAGTATTATGTTTTCCCTGGCCGGGAATTATGTTATGTGTTGTGCTTTCATTTCGGGATAGCTCTATTTATGGGGAGACTCTGCCCAAATTTTTATAAAAGTCCACAATGTGAAAAGTGGCAAAAAGGGGATAGTATTGGGCGAACTTTATGAGTCTATTTTGTTGTTAGGCTGATGACCTTATAACATTGAGTGTTAAAGGAAAAATTTTGTAATTGCCATGCAATGATAAAGTATCATCTGAGTTTCCCGATCGACTTTTTATTGAAAGCATGTGCCACACAAAGTGGTTAATACACCAATCAATGGTTAAGGGCTTGGGGTCCTTACAGATACATAATGGATTAAGTAACGAGGACCCCACATTAGTGGTATCAGAGCAGTGGTTCGAGAACGAGTGAACAAGGGTAGAGGAAGGTATTAGAGAGTTGCCTAATACGTTGAAAGCATGTTATGAGTATTGATATGTTGTTATACTGGCATGCTTTATATATTTGTTTGTTGTTGGTAACCCTGTATTTGCAGTAATGGCAGACAGAGTACCTCATGATGATGTTGGGGATGCCATGAGTGGCAACGCTAGTGTTGGATTGGCGTCTGTGCCACCACCACCACCATTTGGGCAAGGGCCAGTAGAACAGGTATTGTTACCTGGGGAATTAACATTGACACAGTTTTTGAGTTATCAGCCACCTCGCTTTGAGGGTACTGAATCAGGGGAACAAGCAGAGGAATTGTTGGAACATGTTGAACAGATATTTGTGTCAGCACCATGTGCCAAATCCGCCTGGTTACGTTTGGCTGAGTTCCAGTTGGCTAAGAAAGCAATGATGTGGTGGAAAGACACATTGATTGAGTTGAGAGCTCAAGGACAGACAGTGAATTGGGATGTTTTCAAAACTCGTTTTCTTGATCACTATTTCTCTGTTGCTGCAAGGCAGAGGAAAGAAGATGAGTTCACTAATCTAAAACAGGGAACAATGACAGTGTCTGATTATGCTGTGCAGTATTCTTCATTATTACGGTATGTACCACATATCGCTGCAAACACAAAGGCAAAGATCAGACAGTTTGTGAAGGGCTTGAGGCCTGAATTGTTTGATAGGGTGATTTCTAATAACCCTACATCATACGAAGAAGCATTGACTAGATCTGAGATGGCTAAGATTGTCGTTGGAGTGTATAAGGATGTAGGACAAGCCCAACCACCTACATCAGATAGCATGAGACCTATAGGAGAACCGTTTAAAGCATCACGAGGAGGTGTATCTTCCTCTAGATTTACTGGAAAGCGATTTGTTCAGCGAAAGGGCGGTGAACGAGGTACCAAGGGACGGTCCCAAGGCAGTAGCAGTAGCAGTGGTCGAGGGTTACAATGTTTTAAGTGTGGAGGACCATATTTTAAAAGAGATTGTCCACAACTTGATACTCTGGTTTGTTTTCACTGTGGGAGGACAGGACACATGATTAGAGATTGTCCTCAAGCTGGGGGACAACAGATGAGAGGGAATATGTCAGAGAGTACAGTGCAGCAGATACCACAGGGTGTTCCACGGACTGGTGGAGGATAGAGAGCAGGACCACCTCAGGCTCAGGTGTATGCACTGAACAAGGAGAAAGCAGAGGCAGCTCCTGATGATTTGATTAAGGGTAAGTGTAGTTTATTTACTTATCCTGCTTTACTTTTGATGGATACTGGTGCATCACATTCCTTTATTGCACAAGCGTTTATTGATCGGTATCATATATGCTCGTCTCCACTGTTGATGCCTCTGTATGTCTCGACACCCATGGGAACTACTGTGATGGCTTGTCAGAGTGTGTCTGATTGTGGTATTCAGTTTGATACTGAGTATGGGATACATGCCGATTTGATTGTGTTAGACATGATGGATTTTGATTGTATTCTGGGTATTGATGTGTTGAGCAGATATAAAACTATTGTAGATTGTTGTCAGAAGCAGTGAGATTTCAGTCTGATACTGAAAATCAATGGATCTTTTATGGACAAGGATCACGTGCCAAGATTCCACTGATATCTGCTCTTAGAATGTCCCGTTTGTTAGAACGTGGACATACGGGATATGTGATATATGTTGTGGATGTCACAGAGAAGAAGCTAGAAAGAAGAGTGGAAGATATACCAGTGGTTGCAGAGTATGCAGATGTATTTCCAAATGAGATTCCTGGATTTCCACCAAGTCGAGAAGTGGAATTTGGTATTGAGTTAGTGCTTGGTACTTCTGCAATTTCACGAGCACCATATCGAATGGCACCATCTGAATTAAGAGAGTTGAAAACACAATTACAAGATCTATTGGACAAAGGGGTACATACATCCTAGTGTATCACCTTGGGGTGCTCCAGTATTGTTTGTCAAGAAGAAGGATGGTTCAATGCGACAATGCATTGACTATAGACAGTTGAACAAGGTAACTATAAAGAATAAATATCCTCTTCCTCGTATTGATGATTTGTTTGATCAGTTACAGGGATCTATGATCTATTCTAAGTTTGATTTGAGATCTGGTTATCATCAAATACGTGTAAGGGAAGGAGGTGTATGGAAGACAGCATTCAGAACTCGCTATGGCCATTATGAGTACCTAGTGATGCCATTTGGTGTAACGAATGCTCCAGTTGTCTTCATGAGCTTGATGAATCGAGTTTTCCAGGAATATCTTGATCAATTTGTCATTGTGTTCATTGATGATATCTTGATCTATTCTCGGAGAGAAAACGACCATGTCCAACATTTACATCTGGTGTTACAATTATTGAGAACACATCAGTTATATGCCAAACTCAGTAAGTGTGAGTTTTGGTTTAACAGTGTAGGATTTTTGGGACATGTGATCTCTAAAGATGCTATATCAGTTGATCCGAGAAAGATAGAAGCGGTGTTGAATTGGTCATCACCTACCTATGTGCCAGAGATTCGTAGTTTCTTGGGTTTGGCTGGATACTATAGACGGTTTGTTGAAGGATTTTTAGCAATTGCCAAACCACTCACACAACTGACACAGAAGGGAGTACCATTTAGATGGTCAGAAGCATGTGAGCATAGTTTTCAGAATGTGAAACATCGGTTAACTACTGCTCCAGTGTTGATTATTCCATCAGAGCATGACAGGTTTGCTCTCTATATTGATGTGTCATTACTTGGTTTGGGTTGTGTTTTGATGCAGGACAAACATGTGGTGGCTTATGCATCACGACAGTTGAAGCCACATGAAATGAAATATCCAGTGCATGATCTAGAGTTGGCAGCCATTGTCTTTGCCTTGAAGATATGGCGACACTATTTATATGGTACGTTTTTTACCATATATACTGATCATAAAAGTTTAAAGTTTTTATTCACTCAAGCCGAGTTGAATATGAGGCAAGGGAGATGGATGGATATCTTAAAAGATTATGATTGTGAGATCGAATGTCATCCAGGAAAGGCTAATCTCACAGCAGTTGCCTTATGTCGAAAAGTTCACACTACTGCTAATGATATGATGCATTTATCAGCTTTGATAACTTCTTGTTGTACCTTGGGTTATGACTATGATGTAGAAACAGTGCCAGTACAGGTATCAACATTGTTGGTTGAACCCGATATCTTTGAGAAAATTAGAATGGCACAAGTTACTGATGATGAGGTACAACATTGGAAGGAAATGATATGTCAAGGACAAACATCTCAGTTTGTACTTGCAAGTGATGGGACGTTGAAATACAGAACCTGTTGGGTAGTACCTGCTGCATTAGGACTACGCCAAGAAATACTACAACGTGCGCATTGTAGTCATTATAGTATACATCCGGGAGGAAAGAAAATGTATATTGTGAAACGTTGTTTGATCTGTCAAAAAGTAATAGCAGAACAACAAAGACCAGGAGGTGAATTGAGGAGTTTGGAGATTCCTCAATGGAAATGGGAACATGTTACAATGGATTTTGTTACCCATTTGCCACGGACTTCCTCTGTCTTTGATGTGATTTGGGTAATTGTTGATAGACTGATGAAATTAGCTCACTTCATACCTTACAGTATGACATTTACTTATTTGAAAATGGCTCAGTTATATATTCAAAATGTAGCGAGACTACATGGCATACCAGTTTCAATTGTATCAGACAGAGATCTGAGATTTGCTTCTAATTTTTGGGAAGGATTACAGTCAGCACTAGGGACAGAAGTACGGTTGAGTACAGCGTATCATCCTCAAACAGATGGACAGACAGAGAGTACGATACAGACGCTTGAGGATATGTTGCGGGCATGTGTATTGGAGTTTGATAACTCTTGGCAAGAGTCGTTGCCATTAGTGGAATTTTCGTACAATAACAGTTATCAAACTAGTATCCAGATGGCACCATTTGAGGCACTATATGAGCCACGATGTAGATCGCCATTATATTGGGATGATGTTGATCAAACTGCACTCCATGGACTAGATATGCTACATGAAATGGAGGAGAAAATGAAACTGATCAGATTGAAATTGCAAGCGGCTCAGGATAGACAGGCTGCTTATGCCAATAAGCGACGTAGACCACTTGAATTTCAAGTCGGAGACCGAGTATTCTTAAAAATCTAACCTTTTAAAGGTGTGGTACGATTTGGTAAACGTGGAAAGTTGTCTCCACTATACGTTGGTTCGTATGAGGTATTGCAACGTATTGGTACGTTGGCATATCGATTGGCACTACCGCCAGCATTGAGTAGTTTCCACGATGTGTTTCATGTTTCACTGTTGAGGCAATATAAACCAGATCCGGTCATGTATTGCCACCATCTGAAGTACAGTTGGATACAGACGTGTCTTATGTGGAACGACCAGTGAAGATTCTGGATAGAGCTGAGCGGACATTGCGTAACAAAGTGATACCAATGGTAAAGGTACAGTGGGATCGACGGGGTGTTGAGGAGGCAACGTGGGAGACGGAGCAGCATATGATACAGCAGTATCCTGAGTTATTTTCTGGTATGAATTTACATTGTTATGATATTGTTGGTGAGTAATGGTACTTATATCATGTTGTTTATATACTTTCTTGTCTTATAGCAGTAGGATTATAAGAATGCATATGTGTTCATATTATGTATATGCAATTTCGAGGACGAAATTCAATGAGTAGGGGAGAAATGGCATGCCTCGATATGACGTATATATGTGTGATATGATTATGGTGTAATTATGATTAATTACAATACAATGTAGACTCGGGTTTGGATTGAACCGAGTGATGATTGATGTAATAAAAGAATGAATTACTTATGAGAGTTCAATAAGAAGTTGTAGCAAGTATGAGGTAACATAAAAAGAAGAAACATAGGAGATAAGTGAATTGTGAACAAAGATATCTATGTTCTTTAATTATTGATGCATGTTTTATTTTATATGCAAGAGAATTAAGAGACATGAAGTGTGTAGTGGGATATGACCTTGGTGTGCATTTACCATACATTTGAGGGGATTTGCATTTGAAGTTGAGTTTGCATGTGGTGTGTATGTGAGTTGCATGTCCTTTGAATTTGAGTTAAGTTTGAAGGTTTGGTTATATCTCAACAATCAGATTTGAAACATATACTTACACCATAAACACCTACAATTCTCTACACAAGCACCTCTCCAAAACCCTTGCTTGTTTTTCCATCTTTTGCTTGGATTTCACTTGGTAATCAAGCTAGGAAGTTGAGTGAAGTGATTTCATACTTTCTTGGTAAGAATTTCATAGCATAGAAGTATATGGACTTAGTTGATGGAAACTTGAAGCATGTGGTTACTATTCTTATATGCCTTGAATTGAGACTTGTTATCATGCAAAGAATTGAGTTGTAATGATATGGAAACATGTTTAACTAAATGGATATCATCCAAATAACATGTTGGGATGTGAATTTTCGAGTTGTAGGAGATGTACCATGGAGATAAGCTCAAAATCGCCATGTTCTGAATTTTCTGAACATCGGTGATCGATCGAGAGCCCTATGAGGCGATCGATCACAATGAAACAGAACACTTTGGCGATCGATCGCGATGGAACAGAATCGTATGGCGATCGATCGGTGAAAGTGGCTATCGATCGCCAGGGTTAAGATGTTTGAAAAATGTTAGATTTTTGTAGAATTTGATTTTGAAGCCTATTGTAACATGTTATATTGTTCATATTGTTGTAGCATCATCACAGGGGACGGGGCAACGAGGTGGTTAGACATTGACGCCTAATTAATATCGTTTGTGTCGCGGAACAGGTATGTTTTGACGTACGAGTATAAGATATTGTTGTGATGATGATGTGAGCATGGTATCATATGATTAGTGACATCATATGCATGTGCATTCATGATATTATATTGTTGAGATGGATGTCACGATAGATGTGTAGCATATGCTTTGGCTGAGATCGGTGCCACGATAGATATGCCAGTGTTGTGCATATACTTTAGCTGGGATTGTTGCCACGATAGGTATGCTACATATGCTTTGGCATGAGAGATATACGTCGGCTGGGTATATGCTCTGGCTGTTATAACATGTGAGGACGGTACTATGATATGAGCTGCTAATATGAAGATGTGAGGAGGTTCCACTGACATATTGAGCTGAGATAGGTATATCATATTGGTCTGGTTATAACAGGGTGAGGAATGAGACATGTCATTACATATTTGCATTTGATGATGCATGATACAGGACAATCACATTTGATATTTATAGTGCTTTATCGTTTATATTTTATTGATATTGCACTGGGATAGTTGTTTATCTATACTCATGTTGTGTGATTGTTTCTGTAGGGACTCATAGACGTGGGAGGACGGGATTGTGAGTCTTATTCCGCTGCGAGTTGAACCACTGCATAAGAGTTGTACGAGTCTAGGTGTTTTACTGTACATATGATGTATATTATGACAGGATTTATGTAAGTATTGTAACAACCTGTAAGTAATCCAACAAGCATACAACGCAGCGGAATAAAAAAAATTTGGATTACTAATACACCGGATCTATACAAAGGTTATCATATCGGATTAGGGATCAAAAGTCTCACCATTGTAGCGTGTTTGAGCAGATTCCACGAAGCAGCACCACGTCCAACGCCTCCTTCGAGTCACTAGCAAAACTTATCTAGTTTTGCCTCAACGGTATCCACACGATCAAATCGGGTGAAGGGATAGCCTAAGAACAAGTTGCTAGACTCGTTCTTAAACCGGAACAAGAAGCACACTCGATTCAAATTGAATGATCGCCAGAAATACTCAATGATCTCGTCGGCTATGAAGAAAACCGAGAGAGCAAGAGAGATAGGCGGCCGTGAGCTTCCTTGGTGTAGGTTAGAATAATTTTTAATTGTTCCCCACAATTAATTAATACTCTTGTTAATAAAAGGCTTAATAAAGTTCAATACTTTCTCAAAGTCTAATGGGCCCAAACCCATGATTTAATTATGTTCTTTTAATCATTCAATTAAGACTCCTCTTAATCAATTAATTCATCCAATGAATTTAATTTCCCTTCTAGATTTGATCTTTTGTGCGACCCGATAGGATCTTGTAATGTTGGCAGTGACATAAAATCTCATTTTATGTCGCAAGCAATGAGCGGTATCTAGCAACACATCAATGCTGCCCAAATTACAAGAATGTCAATGACTCGACATAACCTAGGAACCGTGATAATATTAATCATGTAACTTAAACCCTTTGTCCTTTGTGTTTAGATTGAACACGAGTCATGGAATAGTCATACTCATATATTCAATCTCTATTTCTTGATCCCCAAGTAGAACTAGAATAAACGAATAAGCTCGATATCTCATATCGACTCATTCGAGCATGGCCATGCATTTTAGTCTTACTTGATCAAGGGCACAAACACTTCTCCTGTTATATAGGAGAGACAAATCCTATCTCGATCAATCAACATCCCTCTACATAATTCGTAGTGTATCCAATAGTCGCCTTTATAGTTTACCCTGTTACGGGTAACGTTTGACAATATCAAGATACATAACTCCTTATGTTGGGATCTCTGATGATCACAAGTCGTAAGGATTACATACATAATTATCACTATGATAATTGCATATGACAATCATATAACTATCCATGTTGCATTCTCATGGTGGGTCTGTCCAGTACATTGTTCTCTAACATGTACCCATGTGTTGATTTGATATCTCATATCTATGAACAATTCATCAATCAAATCATACTAGTCTCAACGTATTATCATTATCCCGATTCATGATAATACTTGACTAGGGACAACTTTAAGAACAATACAATATTATTCTAGGGACATTAACTTATATATCAATTCATATTGCACAGATATTCGAATAATATATACTAATGATTTGTCATTAATAAAATCATATTACATTGTATGTCATAAACAATCATCTAATGACTTGTCTTAGGGCATATCCCAACAAATCTCCCACTTGCACTAAGAGCAATCAGACATATACCTAATGCCTAGAGATCTAGTATGACGATCATGCTTCTGCTGTGACAGTGGCTTCGTCAATGGGTCAGATACATTATCATCTGTTGGTACTTTGCATATTTTAACATCTCCCCTTTCAACGATTTCTCGAATGAAATGAAAGTGCCGAAGTATGTGCTTGGATCTTTGGTGAGATCTAGGTTCCTTAGCTGCGATCGCTCCATTGTTGTCACAATAGAGTTCTATCGGATCTTTAATGCTAGGCACCACTCCAAGTTCAGAAATGAACTTCCTGATCCAAACAGCTTCCTTTGCTGCATCTGAGGTAGCAATGTACTCAGCTTCCGTTGTAGAATCGGCTGCTGTCTCTTGCTTTGAACTCTTCCAGCTCACAGCACCTCCATTTAGGCAATACACATATCAATATTGCGATCGATAATCATCTTTGTCGGTTTGGAAGCTTGCATCAGTGTAACCCATTACATTGAGCTCTTCCTCACCTCCATAAATCAAGAATGTATCCTTAGTTCTTCTCAAGTACTTCAGGATATTCTTGACAGCGATCCAGTGACCTTCACCTGGATCAACTTGATATCTGCTCGTCATTCTCAAAGCATACGATACATCGGGACGAGTACATATCATGGCATACATGATAGATCCAATAGCTGACGCATATGGGATCTTACTTATGCGTTGTCTCTCATCTGGTGTTGAAGGACACTGTTCCTTCGAGAGATATATACCATGTGTCATAGGCACGAATCCTTTCTTTGATTCTTGCATGCTAAACCTTTTAAGCACTTTTTCTATGTATGTACTTTGACTTAGGCCAAGAAGCCTTCTCGATCTATCTCTATAGATCTTGCTTCCTAATACATAGGTGGCTTCTCCCAAGTCTTTCATCGAAAAGCAATTCCCTAGCCAAATATTTACAGATTGTAAGGCAGGGATATCATTCCCAATGAGAAGTATGTCATCTACATACAACACTAGGAAAATCATTCTGCCCCCACTGACCTTCTTGTAGACACAAGGTTCATCTACGTTTTTGATAAAACCAAACTCTTTGATTGCATCATCAAAACGAAGATTCCAACTCCGAGAAGCTTGCTTCAATCCATAAATGGATCGTTGTACATCCTCGAGCAGATTTCCATTAAGGAAAGCTGTTTTGACATCCATCTGTCAGATTTCATTATCATGAAATGCAGCTATTGCAAGTAAGATCCTAATGGATTTAACCATGGCAACTGGTGAAAATGTTTCATCATAGTCAATACCATGAATTTGTTTGAAACCTTTTGCAACCAGTCGACCTTTATAGGTTTGTACATTACCATCAATGTCGGTCTTTCTTTTGAAAATCCATTGCACCCTATGGGTCGTACCCCTTCAGGTGGGTCAACCAAAGTCCATACTTGGTTTGAATACATGGATTCCATCTCAGATTTCATGGCCTCTTGCCATTTCTCAGAATCAGTCCCCATTATAGCTTCTTGATAAGATGACGGCTCATCCTCATCAATAAGTAGTAAGTCACCTTGTTGAGTCACAAGAAATCCATATCTATGTGGCTCCCGGTGTTCTCTTACAGACCTACGCTGGGTTTGTGTCTCTTGAGCAGGTACTTCTTCCACAACAGCTTGCGGTGCCTGCTCTGTTTCCATCTCAATCTCAGGTTCAGTGTTTCTTGTGGTTGAACTTCACTAAGTTCTATTTGTCTCCCACTGGTTTTTCTAGAAATAAATTCTCTTTCAAGAAATACACCAGTCCGAGCAACAACTACTTTGTTCTCGGTGGGATAATAGAAATAATATCCTTTCGTTTCCTTAGGATACCCCACAAATAAACACTTATCAGATTTGGGTCCAAGTTTGTTAGTGGCGTGACGTCTCACGAAAGCCTCACAACCCCAAATCTTATAAAAGACATACTAGGATGTTTCCCAGTCCATATCTCTTTTCCACTGATTTAGATGGAACACGGTTCAGTATGAAAATCGTTGTTTCTAAAGCGTGTCCCCAAAATGATATCAGAAGATCTGCATGACTCATCATTGATCGAACCATGTCCAACAAAGTTCGATTTCTCCTCTCGGATACACCATTCCATTGTGGAGTATACGGAGGAGTGAGTTGTGGGACTACCCCACACTCCTTCAGATAGTCATGAAATTCTTGACTTAAGTATTCACCTCCTCGATCTGATCGAAGGATTTTAATACTCTTGCCAAGTTAGTTTTGTACTTCATTCTTGAAATCTTTGAACTTTTCAAAGGTTTCATGTTTATGTTTCATTAGGTACACATACTCATATCTACTGAAGTCATCAGTAAATGTAACGAAGTACTGAAAACCACCTCTAGCTTGTGTACTTATTGGTCCACATACATCACTATGTATTAGTCCCAATAAAACATTTGCCCTTTCAACATGTCCCTTGAAAAGGGCTTTAGTCATCTTGCCCATTAAACAAGACTCACATGTTTCATATGATTCAAAATCAAATGAATCTAATACTCCATCCTTACAAAGTTTCGATATGCGGTTCTCATTTATATGGCCCAAGCGACAATGCCAGAGATAAGTTGGATTACAATCATTATTTTTAATCCTTTTAGTATTTATGTTATAGACAGGCATATCAAGATTTAATACATAAAGACCATTAATCATTTGTGCACTAGCATAAAACATATCATTTAAATAAATGGAACAACAATTGTTCTTTATAATAAATGAATATCCAAACTTGTCCAAACAAGAAATAGAGATAATGTTTTTGGTAATAGACGGCAAAAAATAACAGTCTTTCAAAATCAATGATAAACTATAAGGTAAAGCTAAACAATAATCTCCTATAGCTAATGCAGCAACTCTTGCTCCATTTCCAACTCGGAGATCAACTTCACCTTTCGCCAATATCCTACTCCCTTTTAGATCCTGCACATTTACACAAATGTGAGATCCACATCCAGTATCTAATACCCATGATGAAGAAGTAGATAAATTGACTTCTATAACAAAAATACCTGAAGTGGAAGTCACGCTTCCTTTCTTGAGACCCTCCATATAAACTTTGCAATTTCTTTTCCAATGACCGGTCTCACCGCAATGGACACAGTTCCCTTCTTTTGCTACTCCTCCCTTTGGCTTTAGTGCAGAAGCATGTGGCTTAGACTTAACAAGAACCTTCTTGTTCTTCTTGAAGCTCTTAGCTTTAGTCTTTCCTTTGCTCTTATTCACAATAAGAACATTTGTAGGCTTAGACTTCTTGCTATTTGCTTCAAAAGTTCTAAGCATGTCAAGTAATTGTGGTAGAGTCTTTTCAATTTCAATCATATTGTAATTCAAGACAAATTGACTGAAGCTTTCAGGCAACGATTGCAAGATCACATCAGTGGCCAACTCTTGGTCCAATGGAAAGCCCAGCTTCTCCAGATTCTCGATGTACCCAATCATCTTGAGAACATGAGTTCCAACAAGGCTTCATTCTACCATCCTGCACTGGAACAACGCCTTAGAGATGTCATACCTCTCTTGTCTAGCTTGTTGTTGGTATAACTGCTTCAAATGTTCGATCATATCGAATGCCTCCATTTCCTCATGTTGCTTCTGAAGCTCAGAGTTCATGGTGGCAAGCATGAGACAGCCAACGTCAAGTGCGTCATTTTGATGCTTCTTGTAAGCATCCTTATCGGCTTTCGCTGCCGTAACGGGAGGTTCCTCAAAAGGTACGGGTTCCTCTAGGACATATTGCTTCTTTTCTTGTTTGAGGACTATCCTCAAATTCCTATACCAGTCTAGGAAATTTGTCCAATTTAGTTTGTCCTTCTCAAGTACCGATCGCAGTGATAATGTGTTTGATACGTTGTTAGTTGCCATGGATATCTACAATATAAATATGCAAAATAAGTTTATGATTTTAATCATTTAATACGGTCTTATATTAAATGACACTCCCACTATTTTGTTTAAAATTATCAACCCTCGAAACCTTTAGTGGGCCAAGATCCATATTTCACCTAATCTTGAGTTAGCTTTGCCTAATCGCCCAAGACTCGGTTATTTAGGTAGAAAACACTTTGTCAATTACATCACATGTAATTCTTGGATAGTTGGACGAACAACACTTTGTTCAAATTCATCAAATGAATTATTATCCAACACATGCCTCTAGGTTCCTAATCCTATTGAGATAACCTAGTTAAGTCATACCCAATTTAAAGTAAAGCGGATATCACTATTATCCTTTCTCGCCTTACCAAGATTGCCACGGTGCTTTGCTTTGGCAAACCCACACATGTTCAATCGAAGTCTTGACGAGTACTTTTAATTTTGGAAGGCATCTAAAACTTAATATTTTAGAGGGATTTATTGATCTCATGATTTTATTATTGATAATTTAAAATATGTCCACTACATATACGCATATACATATCTACATATATGTATAATAAAATTATCAAACTAAAACATAATACATAAATTAAACGTGACATGGTTATAGCCCCTACTAGCGATTTTCTCAAGCCAATGAGAAAATCCTAAGAGTCAACCTAAGGTAACTTCACAAGCACCTTCCTTTGGCTCCAAATTGTGAATGGCTTCCTCATCCCGGCACCAAGCTCCATCTTCATTGATCACCATCAATAAATAAACTATACTATATAACAATTACAAGATATAGAGAATTCCTCGATTCACATTCGAGGGGAACGTAAGGGAGGGATAACAAATTGAGAAAAATAGAGAAGGCACGACACGCATGTCGTATTATAAATTACAAACATTCACAAATCATATCTAATAGGTTATAGGGTGATAACCATGCACCATGCTCAAACAACACATAAAACATGCTATATCATTTAATTAATTAAATTCTAAACATTTTAAAATTTAATTCTAATTAAAACTGTAAAATAATATTTTGAAAATTATCGTACGCTCGGGACATCACATGCCACGAACTAAAGCGACTAAACCATGAACCATCATGGTTCGAACCAACCAAGGACCACGGCTGGACCAATCATGGGCCTAGGGTTCGAAACCCTAGCCCACGACGTGGTCCGAGTCCTTGTGCAAGTGTGCGGCGCCGCTAGGGTCCAACCCTAGCCGCCTTGCACCAATTTTGTTTCCATCGAGCATTTCGTTCTAAACGCCGGAAATTAATGAGCCACGAGTCATGGTCAGGCCATGTACGGTGGTGGTTTAACCATCTCGAGCCAAGGGTTCGAAACACCCTAGCTCTCACGTGGTAAAGCCGTTATACCATGCATGCGTGAACCATTATCGAGCCAAAGAGTTCAAAACTCTAACCACGTCTCGACACCTCCATGCACAAACATGAGCCACAACGGCTAGACCATCTCGAGCCAAGGGTCCGAAGCACCCTAGCCCCCACGTGGTGCAGCCGTGGGCCAAGTGCATTAGGTGGTGGCCGAAAACAATTTTTATGGATTCGATTATTTGCTTCGTGTATCGTATACATTAAACATCAATTATATCAAATATAATCTCATGATAATTTCACAAATTAAATTTAATCATATCATATATGATTATATACAGTTATTATAGCATGCAATACAATTCTAATATGATTAAAACAATTTAACCACATAAATCCGATATGAGCTTTAAACTTGGCTCTGATACCACTGTAAGTAATCCAACAAGCATACAACGCAGCGGAATAAAAAAATTTTGGATTACTAATACACCGGATCTATACAAAGGTTATCATATTGGATTAGGGATCAAAAGTCTCACCATTGTAGCGTGTTTGAGCAGATTCCACGAGACAGCACCACGTCCAACGCCTCCTTCGAGTCACTAGCAAAACTTATCTAGTTTTGCCTCAACGGTATCCACACGATCAAATCGGGTGAAGGGATAGCCTAAGAACAAGTTGCTAGACTCGTTCTTAAACCGGAACAAGAAGCAAACTCGATTCAAAATCGAATGATCGCCAGAAATACTCAATGATCTCGTCGGCTATGAAGAAAACCGAGAGAGCAAGAGAGATAGGCGGTCGTGAGCTTCCTTGGTGTAGGTTAGAATAATTTTTAATTGTTCCCCACAATTAATTAATACTCTTGTTAATAAAAGGCTTAATTAAAGTTCAATACTTTCCCAAAGTCTAATGGGCCCAAACCCATGATTTAATTATGTTCTTTTAATCATTCAATTAAGACTCCTCTTAATCAATTAATTCATCCAATGAATTTAATTTCCATTATCGATTTGATCTTTTGTGCGACCCGATAGGATCTTGTAATGTTGGCAGTGACATAAAATCTCATTTTATGTCGCAAGCAATGAGCGGTATCTAGCAACACATCAATGCTGCCCAAATTACAAGAATGTCAATGACTCGACATAACCTAGGAACCGTGATAATATTAATCATGTAACTTAAACCCTTTGTCCTTTGTGATTAGATTGAACACGAGTCATGGAATAGTCATACTCATATATACAATCACTATTTCTTGATCCCCAAGTAGAACTAGAATAAACGAATAAGCTCGATATCTCATATCGACTCATTCGAGCATTGCCATGCATTTTAGTCTTACTTGATCAAGGGCCAAACACTTCTCCTGTTATATAGGAGGGACAAATCCTATCTCGATCAATCAACATCCCTCTACATAATTCGTAGTGTATCCAGTAGTCGCCTTTATAGTTTACCCTGTTACGGGTAACGTTTGACAATATCAAGATACATAACTCTTTATGTTGGGATCTCTGATGATCACAAGTCGTAAGGATTACATACATAATTATCACTATGATAATTGCATATGACAATCATATAACTATCCATGTTGCATTCTCATGGTGGGTCTGTCCAGTACATTGTTCTCTAACATGTACCCATGTGTTGATTTGATATCTCATATCTATGAACAATTCATCAATCAAAGCATACTAGTCTCAACGTATTATCATTATCCCGATTCATGATAATACTTGACTAGGGACAAATTTAAGAACAATACAATATTATTCTAGGGACATTAACTTATATATCAATTCATATTGCACAGATATTCGAATAATATATACTAATGATTTGTCATTAATAAAATCATATTACATTGTATGTCATAAACAATCATCTAATGACTTGTCTTAGGGCATATCCCAACACAACCTACATAAGTAAACTCTTAATCATGTATGTTTTACTTAATTCTTACTCACATATGTATAATCAACTGATACATAATGAATTAAGTAACAAGGACCCCACATGAATGACAATATAATATAACTTGAAAGAGCAAACCACTAGAAAAGTGAAAACAGTGAAATTAATTGAGTCAATCATAACCTTTGAACTACACATACCAATGAGATCTGAAAGTGCTTCAAGAACTTCTGAGTGATCCTAGGACTTTTAAGGAGATGATGTTTGACATCGTTTCGGGATATTGGCGAGATGCTATGAAATTTGAAATAGACTCCATGTATTCCAATAATGTATGGACCTTAGTAGATCCTCTTTGGGAATTGTTCTCATTGGCTATAAATGGATCTACAAGTGAAAGCTTGGAGTGGATGGGAAGGTAGTGATATTCAAAACTTGACTGGTGGGAAATGGTTATTCTCATAGGCAAAGAGTTGTCTGTGAGAAAATTTTTATCGGTTATTGATGTGACTAGAAATAGACACATCTTGAGTGCTTAATTGTCTACGATTTGGTAGGTTTTGATAGATAAATTGATACGTATGCTACCTAATCGTATATTTGTGTAATTGTAGGTACAATCGAAGAAAACGAGCTAAAAATGATGTGTAAAGACCAAGAAGAGACATGGACATGACAAGGACTCAAAGTTGATCAAGAAAAGGGCAAAAACGTAATTTTGGAGATGGCAATCGATCGCCCGGAAGAGGAAATCGATCGCCTATGGACAGAAACATTTTCATCAAATTTGAAGAGTCAGCGATCGATCGCGAAGAAGTGGCGATCGATCGCCAAAGTCTACTGGAGCTCGGCGATCGATCGCCACTTTATAGAGATCGATAGCCTCAATAATTTTTCCGAAAAATAATAATGCAGCGATCGATCGCCTTAATAATAATGCAGCGATCGATCGCCACATTCAAGGCGATCGATCGCCGAAGAGTCCGGAAATTTGGAAATTGAGTCTTTTACCATGTTTAAAAGATTGTATCCCATATTTATCACTTCCATACCCTAAAACTCGAAGAGGGGCCTCGTTAGCAGCAGTTTTTCATAGTTTTTGATACTTTAGAATATTTTGGAGCTTTTAGATTAATTGGTTTTTCAAGTTTTCTTCAAGAACAACGAAGAACGGAACCGGAATTGACAAGCCGGAATCGTGATTTATAATAGTAATTTCTTTTCCTTTATTTATTTAATGTTTTCCATTGAATTTTTATTGTTTTTAGATTTAATTATGCTAGGCTAAAACTCTTCAATTCTTGGTTGAAGGGATACCTGCTTTTGGAATTGAACCTTTTATGAAAATTTGGTTTGATTGTTGAATTATATTTCGATTTCAATTCGTTTCTTAAATTTCGAATTCCATGATTGTTGTGTTTGTGTATTAGACCGATCACCTAATATTCATTTGCATAATCGATAGTTTGTTAAGAAACAACTAAGATCAATAATTAACCGGCTGTAGGTGTTATTGAATTCTTAGGAGAAACGGTTGAATAATCAATTTTAACGGCTGTAGTTTTCATTGATTAGATTTATCGAACTCATTAGTTTTGAAAACTATCATTGATTTAATCATTAACGGCTGTAGTGGTGATTAGAGATTTGGTAAGGGTTGAATTGAATGCTGTTTTCTCTTTGACTACGAATAAGATGAGTAGGAATTGAATTTCCAATCGTTAGATAATTGAAAGGATTCGAATGTTTTGATTTGATGATAAAAAGATAATTTTCCAAAAGTACGGTTACCTGGAAACCAAGAATCGCTTCACTCTCATAAGTTTAATCATCTTAGTAATCTCGTTAATTAGTTTAATTTTAGAATTTGCTTAGTAGTAATCATTCATCCTAAAACCCCCATGTTACTGTTTGCTTTTGGCACAAAATAAATTCACCTTCCCTGTGAGATCGATCCCTGCTTCCACTACTACAATTTTTTTGTCATTAATTGAAGAAGGGTTAATTTGGGCGTACACGATAAACGCTACCAAATTTTGAACTTCCATTTTGATAACATCATCAAAGTGTTTGTTGTTGTTAAAAAATACGGAAATGACATGTGTGTGCAAAAGGGTTAGTGGGAGCACGGTTACTTTTGTGATGCTTTAAGTCGATTATATCATGCTCATTGTGAATGGTGTTGGATTAATCAATTAAATCATGATTATCTACTAATTTCTCCATGAAAGATTTGGGAGAAGCGTCCTACGTGCTTGGCGTAAGGATCTATAGGGATAGATCTAAAGGATGCTTGAGATCTCTCAATCTACGTACATAAACACTACTCTAAAAGAGTTTAGCATGGAATAGTCAAAAAATGAGTTACTTCCCAATATGTCATAGTATTCATCTCTCGATTTAATGGGTCTTAAGATTGATGAGGAGAGAGAAAATGTGATGCCCGGAGATTAATGGTGTTAATCCCGGTGTGGTAATAATCCTTGATGGATTTTAATTGTAGCAATTAGGAATTAATTGCGGTTTTGGGTCTCCCGAGGTTGTTAAATCGGGCATTTGGGACCGTTGGATCCAAAGGTTGAGATTGTATTCTCAATTTGGTGGAAAACCTATGAGTTGGGTTTCTAGTGGGACTTGGTGTCCGGGGTGCCTTATGTTGGGGCCAGTATGGGGATTTGTTGTTGGAGAGAGAGTTTTTGAGAACAGATGATTTTTAATGAATCATGATGTATTTGTGGAGGTATTGGTATTTTGGAGCATTTTTGCTATATATACCAGATGGACTCGGGATTCCGTCATTTGGAATCCATTTTTCTCTCTCTCCCTCCCCTCTCCTACGATAAGCCCTCCTCCCCCTTTCCCCTCTTTGGCTCTTGGGAAGGAAATCGTTGGTACCTTGGCTCGGGAGCCGGATTTCTCGAAGATAATCAGGTATTAACATTCCCCTCACCATTGTCTTTGATTTGATAGTGGTATGGTGTATTATGGTTGAGCTTTTAGGTTGGATTTGTGTTTGGGGGTTTGGGTTAAAAATCTAAAATGTTGATTTCAGTATTTTTATGGAGTTTAATTGTTGTATTTGAGGTGTTGAGGTTGTATGGGGTGTTGGTTTGGAGTTTGGGTGTGAAAAACACCATTGAAGCTCGAAATTTTCGAAATCCCGCAGGTCACGATCGATCGCGGCTTGGCGCCGATCGATCGCGACATGTTTCTGTTTTGGGAAGGCGATGAGCAGTAGCGGCGATCGATCGCGAAAAGTGGGCGATCGATCGCGAGATGTGGCGATCGATCGCGGCTTGTTTATTTTCGGGCAGTAGGGTATGGCGATCGATCGCAGCTTGGCGCCGATCGATCGCGGCCCTGTTCCCTTTGTTTTTTTTCAAAATTTTGGAAAATGACGGGATTTTGGAATCGAGGTTTTAAGGGGCCATTTCCGGGGCAATGTCTACATTCCAATGAGAATGTTATACTTTTAAAATGGATTGGTTGGAGCCAAAATTAATTAAACGGAATTTTTAGTTGGGTTTTTGGCTATCTTTTTAACTTGTTGAATGGCATATTTTGAGTATTGTGCATGCTTAGCCGGGTGGCTTTTGTGTTGGTAATCGTCATGGATTGACGATATGATTGGGAGTCTTGAACGTGCTTGGACATGTGGTTGCATGCTTATACTTAATTGTGAGTTGTTTATGTGTTTTAGCACATATTTCTCGAGGTATGGAACTCAAGCAAATTTTGGACTCGAGCTACGGAATTATAAGGTACGTATGACGTACGAGCATGGCCCTTTAATATAATTGCAATTGTTGAGTGCTTGGTACACTGTATTGCAATGAATGTGTGTGGAAATGCATGACACATTGTATTAGCAATAAACGGATATTGAAATACATGGTTTATGGTAATTGCTTCGAATGTCTATGTATTCATTGAGAATTGCATGGTGCCGCTTTTGAGCGAGTAATGATTGGGATGTTGTCGCCTTTGAGCGAACATCGATTATGACGCTGCTGCTGTTGAGTATGCGTGGAAATGGAACGCCGCTATTGTAGAGCGAGCTATGAAATAGAACTATGGAACCATAAGTGAGATATATGGGGAATTTGTAATCATTGTTTAATGATTTGATAGTAGCTAATGAATTCGTTAATCAATGTAATGATTAACTGGCATTTGGGAATTTAATGGTTTCAGTGTTTTGAGAACAGGGACAGTACAGGAAACCCCGGATGAGGATGATACCATCCAGGGAGTATATTTTGTATTTCATAGCATTTACATTTATGTAAATTATGAATTGTATTGTTGTGGTTATTGGATTTGGGATATTAGTATGCTCACCCCGTATGGGGGCGTCTCTGTTGGGACAGATGGTACAGGTGTAGCAGCAGCTTTGGAGTTGAACTCGGGTTGTTGATTAAAGGTACTTCCAGGATCGAGGTACCATAACTGGATGGATAGGCGCTCAGATCCAGAGTCGAGATCGAGTCGCGCTTGAGAGGTGCTTCCAGGATCGAAGTACCAGTAACGGTATCCAGTAGAGTGTTTTATACATTAAATACACGCTTATTCATTGGGTGCTCTTATGTGAGTACATATTACGTATATATGGAATGTATAAACGGGCTACGGCTCTTCTCTGTTCATTTATGGTTTACGCGCAATTAGATATGGAATTGCTAAATGAACTAAGAGTATGTTAGTGTATTATGAGGGTGCATGTTATATGAATAATCTTGGTTGGGGAATTTGAATATTATGTGGATTAAATGCAAGAAATTTTCTGGATAGAATATGGTGTTGCACTTGCATATGCTTTTTCCCCCCTGATAGTATGATTATATGCACTAATGGCGTGGCTTAATACACTAATAACGGGTTAAGGGCACGGGGGTCCTTACATTAGTGGTATCAGAGAAGTGGTTAGCTCTTTGGGGCTGTTGAAGGCCTAGAACATGCTGATAGGGATGGGTAGCACATAGTTATGCATGATAGTGGTTAGTGTTGTGTGACACAACTATTTTGCTTATGTGCATTTGTGATATGTGATCATAGTGAAACGATTATATGTCATGACATCTATAGAATCATAATATAACATGTTGATTATGATTTTGAGTTGTGACACAGGGACAGCCAAATGGAGCATTTTGAAATGCATTGGGATACAGGAAGTACTTTGTACTCATAGTTTATGCATTTACTCATTATAATCATATTGTGGGGAATATGGATTATCGTATGCTCATGGTTTGGGATTGTTCCTGTAGGGACACTATGACGCGAAAGGCTAAGGCCAGGGTTGAAAGACACGAAACGGTAACCTGCGTTTTATATACATCATGGAATTATGCCTTGTGGTTGCATGTGTACAATGGAGTGATGATTTTAATGCTCTGCCGCCCAATGTTGAAGCGAGGGGTGGGAGTACCGCATGTCGCATTTGAGCGTGGTGCATTAAAATACACTCATGATGTATATTGGAATATGGAATATGCTTTGTGTTGCAGGTATAGATGGGATACTTGGTGAATATCCCATGAGTCATTGTTATGGATGAGTGATGATTTTAAATGCTTGCCGCTATTTATTGTTTTGTGCCGCTAAAATGTGAAGCGAGGGGTGGGAGCGCCGCATGTCACATTGAAGCGTGGTTATCATATGAGGCGAGGAAAGAATATTTGCCGCTAAAATGTGAAGCGAGGGGTGGGAGCGCTGCATGTCCATTTAAGCGAGGTTATTCTATGCCGCCTATATGTGAAGCGAGGGGTGGGAGTACCGCATGTTTTATTTGAGCGAGGGGCATTAAAATACACTACCGTAACAATGACTAGGGACCGGCTATTCTATTGGCGATGGTTTATGCCGCCAGGTTTTCATAGCGATGGTTCATTCCGCTATTCTATTGGCGATGGTTTATGCCGCCAGGTGTTCATAGCGATGGTTCATTCTGCTATTCTATTGGCGATGGTTTATGCCGCCAGGTGTTCATAGCGATGGTTCATTCCGCTATTCTATTGGCGATGGTTTATGCCGCCAGGTGTTCATAGCGATGGTTCATTCCGCTATTCTATTGGCGATGGTTTATGCCGCCGGGTATTCATAGCGATGGTTCATTCCGCTATTCTATTGGCGATGGTTCATGCCGCCGGATATCTATAGCGATGTTTCATGCCGCTGACTCTATGACGAGGGATTATTCCGCTGATTCTATAGCGATGGGGTTATTGGATGCATTGTACCGGTGAGAGTACCGCATCATGTAATAGGAGTAGATATTTTCGAGTAGTGATACCTTTGGGTATACTCGTTGGGATGACTGATGCCAAGTGATTGGTGGTAAGAGTAGTCATTGAGAAAACTATTCGCTTGTTATTGTGACGTGTGGTAGTCATGGTTACACCCACCCTGAGGGTGTGGGATAAGTCCTAATGGATTAGGATTGCTTCGTGGTCGTGCAAGGACACCGGGATGTCCATTATGCTTGGTGTTTTAGAGATATGTGGGTGATGACCCACAACTCGAATGGTTTGTACGGTATGGTATACCGGAATAGGACGTGTGTCACGTTGTTAGGTTGGTATGAACCTAAGGGGCCAGAGAATTGTTAGCCAGGTATTGTTTCAGTGTTACAGTGTGCTTGCGATAGCCATTATACTGCTCGTGGGATTCGAGTTCAGCAAATCGTATGATGATACGATGAGGACTTTTGGTAGACCCTTGTAGTCTCTTTGTAGCATGATAATTGAGGCAGGGAATACCTCACGGAGACGTTTATACGTCAAATGTTTTAAGAGACTTGTTTTGGGACAACTCAGTTTTGTTGGAAATACCAACGTGAGTGTCGACAAGTTGTTGTTAGCTCTGGTTGAGCATCTTTGCATATGGTATGCGACGGAAGTCACAATTGGAATTGTGTGGTATAGTTAGTGGAGTGACACTACTATATTGACTTTATCTCTTGGAGAGATTTGGATTGTACTGTCATGGAGACAGCTAGTATTGGTTGAAGGTTGATCGTGAATCAACCAGGGTAAGCCTACTAGTGTTGGACTAGGTAATGGCTTCGTACTTCCAGTGAGAGGTTCGAGGAGACGTCTCCGGGATGATGCTCGAGTTGTGTAGTACTATGGCAATAGTACAGGGCATCGTTAGTTGGGTATACCTGGCGTATACGAGTTTCGATTTGATGATAGTGGCTTCGATGCACTATTCTGAACCAATTGCATATTTTGGTTCCGAGATATATGTTGGTATGTATATCCAGTTTTCCGGACGGTGGTTCGAGGTTGGAGGTTCATGGATTCATGACACTATCCTTGTGGGAAAGGCGGTATTAATATACCTGCCGGTTGAATCTTTTGAGAGATTCGTTGCTTTGGTTGTGTGGTGTTGATGTTGAAATCACACCCTTTGGCTTTGGTCTGTCGACCACTATTCTCCGTGGAGTGAGAATAATCGAGGTTTGATAGTAGGTTTTGGGACTTTGGGTATGCTTAGAGATACCCGAGTCCATTGCATTGTGTATGCAGGTTGTGTTGGTGTATGGGCATATATGCCGTGTGTGTATACGAATGCCAACTTTATTTCGTTCCTTGTTGAACGTCGAGTTGTAGGCTTGGTTTGGTAAATCTCCGGTGTGAGATTGTGGAACCTCGAGATCGACAATCTCGATGGCACGATGCATTCTGATGAATGATCGTGAGGGTTTTTTGACTTCTTCTGATGAGGGATCGTCGTGTTTTGGAACCATGGTAGTTCTTGTTGGATAATTCGATAGCCTTCCTGTTTTAAGATTGTTGAATCCCAGGATAAATGAGGAATGGCTAGGACTCGGATTTGTTTAGTGTCATGGTCGACACGTGTTTGGGAATGCAATTGGTTGTCTTGCATGTCCCCTGTGGAACTTGAGACCTTGTGGAGTCTCGATAGTGTGTTTTGGACCAAGATGGGATTTCTTGGAACACCTTGTTTTAGACTTCTGTGGTGATGTGTTTTGTTTGGATTGGTGACCGTGGGTTACCTGATCCAGGTTGCATGTGGTGCAACTACTCCTTTGGAGGAGATGGACTGGGAAACGAGAACCGGATCTTTTTCTGTGAGTATACTGTTTTATACTAGTGGTCCACATCATGACGATGCGTGTCAAGCATCGTGGACAAGTGACAAATATCATGGAGTGATATCTATGTCAGAACCAAGGGAGATTTGGTTGGTTTGCAGTCGTGGTGGACTGACTTATGGGATGATTCACGTCGAGGTATGTTGTTATCCTTCGGGTTTGTGTTGGTTTTGGCGTTTGCTCTATTGTAGAGCTTGGTGCAAGATTGATGTTCTCGCAGTTGATGATTCGATTCTAATGTAGTCCAGAACCGGGGTTGTGACTTTGTTTTGCTGTGTAGTCCTGGTGTTACGTAGAGTACACCGGTGCAAATTTCGAGGACGAAATTTTATTAGTGGGGGATAATTGTGATGTCCGGATTTTAATGGTGTTAATCCCGGTGTGGTAATAATCCTTGATGAATTTTAATTGTAGCAATTAGGAATTAATTGCGGTTTTGGGTCTCCCGAGGTTGTTAAATCGGGCATTTTGGACCGTTGGATCCAAAGGTTGAAATTGTATTCTCAATTTGGTGGAAAACCTATGAGTTGGGTTTCTAGTGGGACTTGGTGTCCGGGGTGCCTTATGTTGGGGCCAGTATGGGGATTTGTTGTTGGAGAGAGAGTTTTTGAGAACAGATGATTTTTAATGAATCATGATGTATTTGTGGAGGTATTGGTATTTTGGAGCATTTTTGCTATATATACAAGATGGACTCGGGATTCCGTCATGAATCCATTTTTCTCTCTCTCCCTCCCCTCTCCTGCGATAAGCCCTCCTCCCCCTTTCCCCTCTTTGGCTCTTGGGAAGGAAATCGTTGGTACCTTGGCTCGGGAACCGGATTTCTCGAAGATAATCAGGTATTAACATTCCCCTCACCATTGTCTTTGATTTGATAGTGGTATGGTGTATTATGGTTGAGCTTTTAGGTTGGATTTGTGTTTGGGGGTTTGGGTTAAAAATCTAAAATGTTGATTTCAGTATTTTTATGGAGTTTAATTGTTGTATTTGAGGTGTTGAGGTTGAATGGGGTGTTGGTTTGGAGTTTGGGTGTGAAAAACACCATTGAAGCTCGAAATTTTCGAAATCCCGCAGGTCACGATCGATCGCGGCTTGGCGCCGATCGATCGCGACATGTTTCTGTTTTGGGAAGGCGATGAGCAGTAGCGGCGATCGATCGCGAAAAGTGGGCGGTCGATCGCGAGGGTCTTGGCGATCGATCGCGAGATGTGGTGATCGATCACGACTTGTTTATTTTCGGGCAGTAGGGTATGGCGATCGATCGCGGCTTGGCGTCGATTGATCGCGGCCCTGTTCCCTTTGTTTTTTTTCAAAATTTTTGAAAATGACGGGATTTTGGAATCGAGGTTTTAAGGGGCCGTTTCCGGGGCAATGTCTACATTCCAATGGGAATGTTATACTTTTAAAATGGATTGGTTGGAGCCAAAATTAATTAAACGGAATTTTTGGTTGGGTTTTTTGCTATCTTTTTAACTTGTTGAATGGCATATTTTGAGTATTATGCATGCTTAGCCGGGTGGCTTTTGTGTTGGTAATCGTCATGGATTGACGATATGATTGGGAGTCTTGAACGTGCTTGGACACGTGGTTGCATGCTTATACTTAATTGTGAGTTGTTTATGTGTTTTAGCACATATTTCTCGAGGTATGGAACTCAAGCAAAGTTTGGACTCGAGCTACGGATTTATAAGGTACGTATGACGTACGAGCATGGCCATTTAATATAATTGCAATTGTTGAGTTCTTGGTACACTGTATTGCAATGAATGTGTGTGGAAATGCATGACACATTGTATTAGCAATAAACGGATATTGAAATACATGGTTTATGGTAATTGCTTCGAATGTCTATGTATTCATTGAGAATTGCATGGTGCAGCTTTTGAGCGAGTAATGATTGGGATGTTGTCGCCTTTGAGCGAACATCGATTATGACGCCGCTGCTGTTGAGTATGCGTGGAAATGGAACGCCGCTATTGTAGAGCGAGCTATGAAATAGAACTATGGAACCATAAGTGAGATATATGGGGAATTTGTAATCATTGTTTAATGATTTGATAGTATTGATTATGATACCGGTATATGGTTAATGAATTCGTTAATCAATGTAATGATTAACTGGCATTTGGGAATTTAATGGTTTCAGTGTTTTGAGAACAGGGACAGTACAGGAAACCCCGGATGAGGATGATACCATCCAGGGAGTATATTTTGTATTTCATAGCATTTACATTTATGTAAATTATGAATTGTATTGTTGTGGTTATTGGATTTGGGATATTGGTATGCTCACCCCGTATGGGGGCTGTCTCTGTTGGGACAGGTGGTACAGGTGTAGCAGCAGCTTTGGAGTTGAACTCGGGCTGTTGATTAAAGGTACTTCCAGGATCGAGGTACCAGAACTGGATGGATAGGCGCTCAGATCCAGAGTCGAGATCGAGTCGCGCTTGAGAGGTGCTTCCAGGATCGAAGTACCAGTAACGGTATCCAGTAGAGTGTTTTATAAATTAAATACACGCTTATTCATTGGGTGCTCTTATGTGAGTACATATTACGTGTATATGAAATGTATAAACGGGCTACGGCTCTTCTCTGTTCATTTATGGTTTACGCGCAATTAGATATGGAATTGCTAAATGAACTAAGAGTATGTTAGTGTATTGTGAGGGTGCATGTTATATGAATAATCTTGGTTGGGGAATTTGAATATTATGTGGATTAAATGCAAGAAATTTTCTGGATAGAATATGGTGTTGCACTTGCATATGATTTTTCCCCCCTGATAGTATGATTATATGCACTAATGGCGTGGCTTAATACACTAATAACGGGTTAAGGGCACGGGGGTCCTTACAGAAAAGATGACATTGGTACCTTATATTTTGACTTTTAATAGCATAATGTATGCTATGTTATTTACATTTAGTATGCTCTGTGATTGCAGCTGTGACTGATCTTTCACATCAGAAAAGATTTTATTAGGTGTCTTTCTTGTTAGGGGAGGGGTGTGAGTTATAAAGTGTGGCTAGTGGGAAAGCTTTGTGGGTGTGTTTGGGGTGAGAAGAAAAATTGTGTGGTTGTAATAATTTTCCATATAGTGTATTTTCTTCTCTGATCCTTGTGGTTTTTCTCCTGATTTGGGAGTTTTCCACGTTAAATCCTTGTGTCGTTATTATTTCTCATTTTGTTTGTTTTTCCCATAAAAGGTGCAGATCCTGGTGGGTGAATTTGGAGGGTCAAATTCCCAACAAGTGGTATCAGAGCCTGGGCCCTTTTGCGGCGGTGGAGCTTTGGTGTGGTAGGCGAATATGTATTGACTAAGGAGGTTCTGTCTAGGAAAATCGATATTTAAGTGGGACCAGTGTGGCCCCACCAATTTTCTTGGGAATCTTGAAGTTCTGTCCAAGAAAGATCGAGATTCTCTCTTTCCTGGGAGCTTTCTTATTGTGTACTATTCAGGTCTACAGTAAAATTCATCAAAGTATCACAAGAAAATGTTGGGAAGCATAGTTTCAAATGCAGTCAGATTTGATGTGGAGAAATTTGATGGGAAAATCAACTTTGGCTTGTGGCAAGTGCAAGTGAGGGATGTGTTGACTCACTCTGGTTTACACAAGGCATTGAAGGGCAGAGTAATCTCTGAAAGCAAAAGTGATAGTAGTTCGACTGGTGGAGCGTCTAGTGCAACATGCAAAGCTGGAATGTGCAATGAAGATTGAGAGGATCTGGATTTGAGAGCAGCAAGTGCAATCCGTTTGTGCTTAGCCAAAAATGTCTTGAAAATGTTCATTGAATGTCTACGGTGGAGGAACTGTGGGAAAAACTGGAAGAGTTGTATCAGACAAAGGGCGTCTCAAATCGGGTGTATCTGAAGAGCAATTTCATATATTGCGAATGAATGAAGTGACTACTATTTCAGATCATTTAAGTGTTCTCAATGGCATTGTTTCAGAGCTTGAATCTATTGGAGTTAAAATTGATGATGAGGATCAGGCCTTGAGACTCATCTGGTCTCTTCCACGTTCGTATTAGCACATGAAGCCGATACTGATTCATGGAAAGGAGAAAATCATTGTCTCACTAGTAAGCTTCTTTCTGAAGATATGAGACTTTGCGGGAGTAACGGTTCACATGAAAGTTTTGCAATGGTGGCTCATAATTGGGAGAAGAAGAACTTCGTGAAGAAATCTTGTTGGGGATGTGGACAACCTGGCCACATCAAGAAAAATTGTCCAAGAGCTGGAGCGGGTTCGACAAATTGCTATGTATCAGCAAGTGGAGATGCTGATAATTAAGCTAACATTATCTCCTATTTTGATGTCCTATGAAAAAGGACATGTACCTCCTTATGGCATTCCGCTGTCTCAAGTTGCCATGATAGATGATGTATAATGTTAGCGGGTCCACAATTTTGCACACGGGCATTGGATTGGCATTGATGCAAGGTGTGTGGTGAAATCATGTCGATGGCTGATTAACTTCCAGTGGAGCCAAAAAGTGGGAGTTGCACCATAATTTTTTCAGCAAGGTTGTTTTTTCGACATGGGCCGAATTGAAATACTTGGAATGACTTATTCTGAGTGAGATATGTTCTATGGTGGAGCATGATAATTCTCTACATTGATAATGACTGTCTTTGAAGTGTTGGTAGCGGAAGCTGTGATGATTTTCATCGAGGTGGAGTGCTGTGGGAGGAAAAAGGGGGCTTGTCTAGCAACTTTTGGCTTTAGATAAATTTCTCTCTTGTTTTAGAATCTAGTAAAATTCTTAATATGCTCTGTGGTTGCAGCTGTGACTGAGCTTCCACACCAGAAAAGATTTTATTAGGTGTCTTTCTTGAAAGGGGAGGAGTGTGAATTAAAAAGTGTGGCTAGTGAGAAAGCTTTGTGTGTGTGTTTGGGGTGAGAAGAAAAATTGTGTGGTTGTAATAATTTTTCATATAGTTTATTTTCTTCTCTGGTCCTTGTGGTTTTTCTCATGATTTTGGAGTTTTTCACGTTAAATCCTTATGTCATTATTTCTCCTTTTGTTTGTATTTCCCATAAAAGGTGCAGATCCTATGATGAATTTGAAGGATCAAATTCCCAACGAAGCATGCCTATGAAGGTTACGTTATAGAAAGAACATTTGGTTTATTAACAAAACGATGGGCGTGGTACTTAGATTAAAGAATGAAATAAATGTTAAATTTAATTCATATAATTGAATAAGTTTAACTGTATAAGTTATCCATAAAACGTTAAAATATTAGATTATTTACAGTTTCAGTTATGGTTCCTTACAGTTTTAGTTATAATTCCTGTTCAAGTTTCTATTTTTTTAGGAACCGAAACCAAATCATAAGTTCTCAGTTTCAGTTTTGATTTTGGAACATAAACGAATTTGATTTTGAGTGTTGAGAGACGGTTCTGATTTAGGTTTACAGTTTCAAAGAAACTGTGGTCGGAGCAAATTAAAATCACACTTAAAATCAAATTAACATGAACAAATATATATTTAATTTTTTTCTGTCGCATGTTTGATTATAGTACATGTTCCAGATACATGAATATGTGTACTTTATTATACTTCTGTCTGATCTTGCTAATAATTAAAACTTAATGATATCTTATTCTTCTTTTTTTTTTAAGAAAATTAATTATATCTTAAGTAAGAAAACGTTGGCTCGTTTCTTCAAATAGCTGCATCTTGAAAAACACAAGAGAATTATCTCAAAAAAAAAAAAAAGGCATACGCGCAAGAGGATCCTTAAGTTGGATGAATAAAAAAATGGATTCGAAATTCTAGATCTGTTGTATAATCCAAAAGACCATGGACTTTGTTAACACCACTTTATGATCATATCTGACCCATTCACGCTGGTAGCTGGTATTACCGATCTGTTAGCATCAAACTAGTCCGTATGATGATCAAATTTTGGTCTGTTCTTGAGTGAAAATTTCATAAATACTGAGAAAAATATATATTTGTTATAAGTTGCAGTAACAAAATATTTAGACTTTGTTTTTATAAAAATGTGAATTTCTGTATATATAATTTTATCGAATCCATCCTCTGGAGAAACAGAATGCATCATTGAGACTTCCAAAAATGTTTTTTTAAAAAGAGCATCATCCATTCGTTGCCTAGGTACGACAAAAGAGAGAGTATTTATTTATGAATGTATTTATCATTTTCAGAAGATAAACATGGAAGTGAGTGTATGATGCAGAAAGGGGTGGATGACGATGAGTATATTAACTGGAGGCCATGTGTGATGTGCAGTGTGTCATTTACAAGGGACACGCGTCCCAAGTTGGTTCCAGCGGCGCAACGTCGCCGCTTTTGGACCATCTGTCCCTATAATGCACATTATCTACTTGTTTGTCGTGAGAGAAATTTAAAGACGGACGATACTTGTAATAGTTTTCATTCCAAGATAAGTGTTTTGGTTGTACTTTGTGATATTTTTAACCGTATATTCATTTGCAAGTATGTTTTCAAATTACTATTCTATAGATATTACTGAAAAGTTTGGCGAAGTATTTTGTATTTAAACGAGGAGCTATTGGTCGTTTACATGTTGTATTACTAATATATATTTTTCTTTATTTGATTTGTAAATAGAGAGTCTATATTCCTGTGATTTGAAAATAAATAGATTATTATCCTATGTAGCTTTCAAAATAGACAGTTTATCATTCTCACTTCTAGTTTACAAAACATAACACAAAGCTAATGAGAGTCAACTATCTATTTTTTAAAATAAATTGGTAAACTGCATAATTTGAAAATTATATGGGGTAAACTTCTGTTTGAAATTACAAAGGTGTAAATTGTTTATTTGAAAAATCATAAGGGGTTTGTTGAAAAAAAAACCATTAAACATGGGATTGATGTGATTTTTTTATGTTTCCAAAAATGGTGAAATTTTTTATTAATATGTCAAATTATCAAGTAATCATGTGATGGCAAATTTAAAGAAATACTATAAAAATTAAAAAAGTTTAACAAAATAATGTCAAAATGAAGAGGTTTCATTTCTAGCGTGATTCATAATCTTGGAAAACGAATTTACTGATGAAAATTCGCATTACGAATTCTACTATTGAGTATTTGCAATTCTGGAATGCAAATTCTCAACATTAGAGAAAAATCGCAATCCAAGATTTGAAATTATTTTTTTTATTAAAACTGATGAAAATTCTTGATATAATATAGGAAATTTTTTGGTCGACCAAATGATTTGGTAAATACAAATTTTTTTGATACATAAATTATTTGAAAATTTACTTGTATTTAAATTTAAATTGATGTTTGTGGAGCTTTTTAAATTTTAAAAAGATCAATTGATAATAGTTAATATTTTTGCATCCCAGATTGCAAATTCCTATTGGTCATAATATGCAAATACCATATTGGAAAAATATAAATATATTTGATACATTCTAATTAAAAACTGTATATTGAATGGCCTTTCTAATGCAATAATGTAATTTGTTTTTTTATATCTAAATTCATTCATACATTTATTGGGTTTGCAAAATTTCAATTGTTGAAATTTGCATACTGGGTTTGCATATTTTTGATATCTTGCATGTTGCATTCTCCGACTTGACTCCACAATATCATGATATTAGTGAGTCCAACGCTAGAATTAGAATGTTCCGCAATGGCTATTCTATGCCAAAGGTACTATATTTGTTCCATATGAATGATGCTACTAATATATTAAAATGTTCTGCAACGTCTATTCCAGGCCGCGAATCACACTGATTGGTGTCAGTGCTAGGATTAGGCCTCTTCGGTAGATGCTCACGATGATATCTCTCCATTTACAACAACCACATATAATGCAGGGGGTACATCAACATCACACCGTTTTTCATTCCACTATGATGACACATCTTTTGACTACTACGGGACCCAACCTGCCCACCAGGAGGAGCCATCACCATACACCTCATATATACCAGATCCAACTCAAGCATACAATGGATTCTCATTTACGGATCTTCTGCTTCGAGTACCTGGTCCTTCACAGTCACGCCCACGTTTTGATATCTTTCATGTTGCATTCTCCGACTTGACTCCACAATATCATTATATTAGTGAGTCTATCGCTAGGTTTAGGTCTCCTCAATCACAAACGCATAATATAGGGGAATGTGATCCATCTAAAAGACCACAACGAGAGATACATAAACATGCTTGTGGGCGATAAAATATTTAGAGTTAAATGTAAAGAATAATGTATTTCTTTTTATGTATACTATTCAGATCATCTAATTATATTTTAACAATCTATATATGGTTTAAAAATTTGTACAAAACCTAATACCTCAATTAGGTAAAATATTTAATTATTTTGTAAATTAGCAATTGAAATTTTATTTTTTGAATATTTTAAAAAATACTATTTTAAATTTGCAATTTTGAATTGCAACTTTACACTAGTATTTTTTAAAAAAAAATTGCAATCCAAGATTTCAAATTTTAAATAGTGTTAAAATCGCAACCTTGGATTGTAAATTACAATATAATTGTAATTTTTTTCAAATCACGTTAATTTATGAATATTTTTTTTTATTTTTATAGTATTAAATTGAATAAGCCTCAAGTGATACAATGCATGCTTCTTTATCAGAATCATTGTTTAAGCACACCAACAATATCCAACACAATCCAACATCATATGAACAATATTTGATCATATGCTAATAATATTTAACTTATTGTTAGCACTCGGTGGAAAAAAAAAAATCGATAGATAAAATAAAAACCAATTTATTTGATTAAACTGGTTACCGGAAATGAATCCAAAACAAAGCCTAGGTAAAACCTCACCTCATTTATTTCTAAACGCATCAAAAATAATAATAAAAAAAATTGAATACAATTCCACTCCGAAAAAGACAGCCATCAACGTCATACAAACTTATAAACCAAATATGAAATTTATATATATTAATAAATTATTTATTAAAATAATGCTTATCTATTTTTTTTGTAAGGAAAAATTTATTATAAAAGAGTACACAGCCCATAAACCACTACAACAATTACACTGAATGTTGTAGTTACTGAAACCACGACTACTATTACAACGATTTTAGACATAAAACTCGTTCCATAAATCAGTCATTAAGAGAATAAGTAAACGGGTCATTATTCAAGGCATGAATCCACCTCCATCTTTGATGTTTGATACGATCCACAACAAGATTAATGTCTACAACTATTCCTTCAGAAATACTTTTATTCCTTTCGTTCCATAAACACCATACCGTGCAAATCGATATCATTGTCCTTTGAAATCCACGGATATCTTAACCCTTCATGGAGTTCGAGACGTGACACACAAGATATAGATTCAACAAGCTATATAATTCGGACCATACCTTATAGGAGAATACATTGGCAGAAAAGATGTTTGTGATCCTCTTCACCAAACGAGCAGATGTTACTTATCTATTGTTTGATACTTTGCTTGTGTTTTAATTGAGTTTTGAAGTGAGTTTTATTGACGTATGAAATGGGAAATTTTAATACTAGTTGGGTTTAGTTATTATTGATAGTTTTAGTCCAAATTGGTGTTGATATATGATTTATTATTTGTTGTTTCAACTATTTGAGAGTTTTATGAATGACTTATATGAGGTTGTAGGTGCTTGTGTAAAGAGAGGTTTTGAAGAAGATAAAAATGATGATTTCGAGACACAACATCTATCGTTTGATCGGTAGTTATGTACCGATTGATTGGTAGATCGTGTAGGTGAATCCAAACTCACCCCTTCTACCTCATCCTCATATAAGGGTGAATCCGAGATTGAAGACGATGAACAATACCAATTTTGGGGTTTCTAGAACTTGCTGTATGAAGTCAAGATGCTGTTGTTTTTATCAGTTTCAGTAGTTCTGTTTATTTAAGCTTCCACTGTGTATTATCTTTTAGAATAGTTGTAAACCAGGTAAATAAACTTTTATCATTTCAGTCGTAAGAACAATTCTATTTTATGGAATAAAAAGACTGGTTTATTAGATTTCTGTATCTGAGGCTTATTGTTTTTAAATATTTATTTAGAAGCCTGGTCACGAGACGTGCCGGTATAGGAGTCAAGGACAGACTCATGATGATCGACTCTTGAGTCCAAAAGAGGGGCCAAAGAAAGAGATGTTTTCAATAAGTTTTGCTCGAGAAGTTGCAATTCTAACTGGTGGAGTCTTATGTACATCATGTATTATACAAAACAATTCCTGCTACATCAATTGGATAATGCATGGAGCGCTGGTGCAATTTGTAAATGATAATAAATGACACCGTCACTAATTAGATTCGTGTATTCAGAAAAACATTTAATAATTTATTTAAATGAACAAAAATATATATTACATTACATCAATATAAGAAACATGTACAAGGATTATAAATCAAATCGGTATATAGATATATAATTTCTTTATATAGTAATATACCAATGAATATAAAATGAAAACGACTCCACGTACAACACACAAGCGTCGCCTCCTGTCGGATACCTCAAAGAACTTAATTAAGCTCTGCGCTTCACCATCTTCACATTAACTGGACTTTCGTCTCCTCCTTTGTCACACCAACAAAGACAGGAAAAAATGAAGAATTTGCTGCAAAATTCGGCGTCGAATTATTGCGTAAAAGAGCAAAAGCCATGCATTTATTGGGTGGAAAGATACTTCAGAGATTGCC
Source organism: Haberlea rhodopensis (assembly GCA_907163345.1). Taxonomy (NCBI): domain Eukaryota; kingdom Viridiplantae; phylum Streptophyta; class Magnoliopsida; order Lamiales; family Gesneriaceae; genus Haberlea; species Haberlea rhodopensis. Next base: position 405,544 of record CAJQUN010000238.1, on the reverse strand, counting down.
TATGCAACATAAAAGACGAATCCTCGTTTAGTTTCGGGCTAATAAGTCTCGTGTGTTGGGGAGCTGCAGAAATCCCACAAATCATCACTAATTTTCGCTCCAAATCCGGCCATGGAGTTTCTCTTTTGTTTCTTCTCACTTGGATTGCTGGGTTAGTTTCATTTTCTTCAAAAACTTTATGTATATCATAATCACGAGCTCCCAGAGTATCTTATTTGTAATTAAATATCTGGGTTGTTCTTGTTTAGGGATTCCAGTTTGATATTCTGTCTTTTATGTGATTTGTTTGCATTTTTTTTGGCAGTGACATATTCAATGTAGTGGGTTGTCTTCTTGAACCAGCGACGGTTAGTTCTACTTATGGCCCTCTTTGTATTAAATCTGTGCTGGGTTTTACGCATGTGTTGGATTGTAATTTTATTTGATGTCTTATATTTGGATGATGCAGTTGCCAACCCAGTTCTACACAGCAGTGGTAAGAAAATTAATCCTTTATAAATTGTTATATATATTACATTTCTTTGAAAATTTAATTGTCCAGTGCTCTAGTATGAATGTGAAGCTTTCTTTTTACCCCATTGAATGGATTTGTCAAACAGCTCTATACAGTTAGCACAGTGGTACTGGTTCTGCAAAGCATATACTACGATTACTACAAAGAATGGAAGAAACGATCGGTAAAGAAATCAAACCAAGAGGTATATATATGTATACTATACATACATAAATTCATTTGCTTTTTTTTTTTTTGGCAAAAAATAATGTGTAAATTTTTCATTTAAAGAAAAAATATTGACATAAGTATTGTATAGGTTGAAGAATTGAAAAAGCCTTTGAAACCAACAAGACAAGGTGATTCTGCGATCCCAATACCTGACAGAAGCAGAGTTTCTGCCCCAAGAGAAGTCTATTATTATACGTTGGTTTATTGCTCTTTCCTGTATCATAATTTATTCCCAAACTTTAAGTATTTTTCTAGATTTGATACCAAAAAATAATACGTTTACAGGTCAGCAAGGTCAATGGCTGGTAGCACGACTCCGCCTATCCGATCTCATATGGGTCCGGTGATGGCGAGGAGTGGTCCTTCTGCTGTGGGACTTGAACATGACTCATCTTCAGATGAGAGTATACTCAAATTCCAGCCAAGAAATATTCCAGCAAACCTAAGGGAATCCCAAGAACTGTGAGTTTCATTGAACTACGTTTTGTTTATTACATCATTCTAATTGAATGAAGTGGAAATGGGATGTTTCTGTCGTCCATTTTGGATGTGTTAATCTAATATTATACTGTCGACATGAAAAAGATTTGGATCTTTGCTTTCACTTGTTCGATGTGCAACCTGGAAAATGTCGTGTAGTCGCTAAGCTTTTGTAATTATTCTGTTTTTGTTGCATGTTACTCTAGATAACTCTGAAGCCGTATGGTTTTAATAAAATATTCACAGTTAAATAAATCCAATTATTTGTTTATAATGTATAACATGGGACGCTTCTACTTATTTACAAGTGGGGGAGGGATAACTAATGCTACAGCATGAGTTTGAACCAAGACCATTCCCAAAGTGGGAGGATAGGTGCCATCAAGCCATGAGGCTTTTAGCGATTCTACTTATCAATTGACTAGTCCCGTGGTGGCGCTTGTACTTTAGGTTAGTTTTTTTAAGGGAAATTATATCAGAAATCATTTGATAAAATAAATTTAAATTTTTTAAAATATTATATGCAAGGATAGAATATAAAATATTGGTGATTTGTGGGAGTTGATCAAAAGTGAGTTAATATGAAAGTAATGGAAAATATATTTTGGAGAACAAAGTGAAAATGAATGCTATCGTTTTTGGGCAAAGGAAATCGAATAAGAACAAACAAGGCCCAAGACTCGGAGATTCTAGGATACTACCATAGTATCCCAACTTATAATTATAGTGAAATTCTGGTAATCATTTTTTTCTTTATGAAATTTTATTTGTCGATCAAAAAATAATAATTATGGTGTGATCGCTTTTATTTAAAACAATTATTTCCAATCTAGCGATTTTAGACCGCAAGTGCACGGTGTCAAGTTTTAGTATAGATAGGAAGATACGGATTGTCGAACCCACGGGGACTAACAAGCAATTACCAAATAAGATTTCTTTTAACTATATTTAACCTACGATAATCAATTAATAATTAAACTAAACTAAATTAAGCTACTATAATCCAACCAAAATAGTCGACGATCACGAGAAAAATCCACAAGTAAGTATCAAGACAATTATTCACCTAACCCAACTCTTACAATTCTTTTCTCCATACATCTCTAAAGTGACGGGTTTTCCGAATTTATTCAATATACTCTCTCGAGCTATATTAAGTCTAACATCAAATTGCAACTAGTAACTCACTTAATTAACAATTTAACATTGAATGCGATTTATGAAAACCACTAACTTTAGATTAAACAACCCAAAGCTATCACTCGTGTGTGATTTTATCTCTCGATCTCAATCTTTAACACACGGCATGAATTATTATATCGTATTATAATTTCATCTCTCGATCTCAATTATAATAAAATATCATTCAAAGGTGATCAATCCTTCAAAAGCATTAAGAACAATAACACATGCACTTAGAATATATATGAATTCAATCTCAAAATCAATAGGAAAAACTATGTTATTGATATCTCTCAATCATCAAAAACACAACAATCCAATTATTCATGTAAAACAATAATAGAAAAGTAAAAGAAAACTCCCAAGTCGACTCTTTCGTTGATTCTCGATCCTTCCTCGCTTCTTTCTCGATCGTGCTCTTCGATTATCTTGTTGGCTCGTTCCAAAACATAGGGTGAAGGGTTGATGAGTGATGATGGATGGTGAAGAGTGGAAGAAAGATGGAGGTTATGGTGGAGTGAATGGCTGCTGGCCGTGTGAAGGAGGCGTGAGGTTAGAGTGAAGAAAGGAAAGGGGGGGGCTGAGATGGAGGTGTGATGTGAGTGTTCTAGGGTTAAAATCTCATATGGGTTGTGATTTTGTGTATAATATATAGGGAATTATGGACTTCCCTATTGCATCCAAACTCTACAAGGAAGGTATTTTAATGAAAACTGCTCGTCCCGATCGATCCGAACAGAAGAGCCGAACAATCGAGCCTTCCAGTAAGATTTTCGCTCAATTTTCAACCTTTCTCGATCGATCGGAAAATCTTGCTCGATCGATCGGAAATCACAGTAAGTTTCTTCGCCTTTTTCAGCTTCTGGCGAGTTTCGTATTTTGGTCGTAACGTTCTCATACGAACTCCGAATTTGATGAATCAGCTGTCCACGCGAAGATAAGAGAAAGTTCTACAACTTTTATATGGACCACATTTCCAAAACATGGCTCGAACATATAGTAATTTGAGGAGAAAGGAGCAACATGTGTCTTGGATTCTGGTTTCTTCCTCTTTTCTTCAACTTAATTCATTTTTTCATCATTTTAGCTGATTTCTTCCCCTTTTATGAATTTCAACATTGATTCCTGAAATAGAGAAATATATACCATAAACCATAAAATTATCCAAGAATCAACACGAAAACATATACATATCATAGCATAAAAACGCGTAATATTCAACCCTATCAACTCCCCCAAACTTATCACTTAATCGTCCTCGATTAAGCATTAAAATCACAAGGTAGAGTTCATTCTTGATACTTGAAACAATTATTTCATGACTTATTTTATTCTCAGAAATCTCATGCACATATACAAAAGTTGACAAGACATGTTTTCTCCTAATTCAAGCAACATATCTCAAAATCGGAACGTGTGTGTGTGATATAGTCAGTCTCAAGTTTCATGCACATATTAAAGATCAAATCATGTTAATCAACTCAAAGTCGAGATTATTATCAAGCACCCTATAAGCCTATTTTCAAACAACTTCTCCACTAATGATAGTTACTCCCTAGACTTGGATCAAATGGACTTTTAAGCTTGTAATGTAAGGCCTTTGGTGTTGGCTTCAAAGAAAAGATAGGATAAGCGCAGAGAAGAGAGTATAACAAAATCAGTTCAACTATTTTTGAGCTTCTCTTCAACTTTTTCTAGCCTTGGCCACTTTGGGTCTTATTTTGAATTTTTTCTTTTCAAGGCTTTTCTCTACATCTTTTCTTTTTCTTTGCTCATTCTTTTGTTCCTTTTGAACTCATTTGCATATAACAATTCTGTGCAATGAATGAGATTCATTATACTCTCCTAGGGGTAGGTAAAAATTTTCTTTTAGGCTCAAACCAAGGTGGGTATAATGAGTTGCCAAGAATGTCGAATGGGGGTCTAATCATATGCAATGCATATACCATTCTTTTTCAATAAGGCTCAAAAGGGGACACTAATGAATAATATATAACAGGTAGGCTTGAAAGGCTCAAACGGTCCAAAGATCGCCTAAATCATCTCCAAGTCTAGTTCCTAATTATAAATTTCGCCTCAAAGTGCTTTCAACTAAACTGTAGAGTTCTCTAAGATACTCAAGACTCATCATAGTTAACACAAATTTTCAATTAAAACAATACATACTTCACTCAATCATGACTCAATAAGTGCTCAAATTATTCCTCAGTTTTGACATATAGTTAACAAAGGATATAAACAAACAAGTTAAACATTTTCATGACTCCTATCTAGATGAGGATTAATTTCATCATGTATTACCGTTGCAAGTCCAATTCATCAATTCTCAAGAATAACTTAAAAAAAAATTTTTGTTGGTAGTGCTCAAGGATGATTCAAGTGACAATTAAGCACACAACATGTGGATAAAACAAATTAAACACGCAAGCCACTCCCCCAAACTTAACTGAAACATTGTCCTCAATGTTTAAAAGAATCAAAAGGGAAAAAGTAAACTCCCCTGATCAAGACGCTTGCATGAGGGTTGAGAAAGATTTGCTTTTGAAAGGTCCACTGTTGTAGGGGTTCATCGCTCCACTTGAGTACCTCGCAAAAGAAAGATGCTAAAAAAATTCGACAAGAGAGAAAAACAAACTAGATGCAAAATTGAAAATAAAACAAAGCTAAATGCAAAAGGATACGCTTGGGTTGCCTCCCAAGAAGCGCTGATTTCTAGTCGTCGGCTTGACCATCAGAAGCAACCATCAAAGAGCGGTTGCCGCCCATAGTAAGTATCGTATGATACCACTACTGGGTCTTCATTCAGTATGCCCTCAAGATTGGCCAGATGTCTCCAGTGTAAACTCGTCGCTCCAACAACTTTCGTCATGACATAGTGAGCATGGGAGAATGATTCTTTACTTGACTTCATCTCATATGGGGCGTAGTGCGGTGAAGTTGGGGGCATCGATGGGAAATACATATCCACATATGGCATATAACATGTCTCCATCGATGGGTGCATATCAAGGTTCTCGAAACTCTCATCCTCCAACATCACTCTTGGCTTGTTTTCCCATAGGATCTCCTCATATGACTTTTCCACTGTAGGCTCAATCACTTCCATAGGCTCAACTTCCCTTGATTCTTCCACATGAGTGGGATCACTCCCCCAAACTTGATTGGTTGAGTGATCATCATCATGTAACCAGGCCTGATTTGTAGTTCTCATCTCCTCCTCTTGGCAGCTCATTGAGATGGTTTCCACTAGGATTGATAATTGCTGCTCTAGATGACGTATATACTTGGCCTGGTTCTCTAAACGTTGCTCAGTTGATGCCATGAGTCTAAATAACATATTCTCTGATTGAGCCGTTCCTTCTACAAAACTATCCTTCTTCTCGCCGTGATGCTCAAAGGTTTGGTGCATATCATTAGGGTAGTGAGGCTCTGGTGGGTATTGGTGACTCCAACCTTGCAAGGAAGGATCAAAATGCCAGTGGTAATCGAAGTCCGCCATATCATTGAACAGGTGTAATACACTGTCCTCAACTCTATCAACCAGGGGACTCCCAGTCACCAGTGCTCCTCTGAATACCCATCCTCGTGTCTGTGCATCCAAACCTTTGAAGAAATGTTTCAGAAGAGTATAGTTCGAAAAATTGTGATACCTGAATGTGTCTGCCAGTTCATTGAATCTCTCCCACGCCGAATAAAACGGCTCTGAAAATTGTTGGGCAAATCTTGTGAAGACTTGTTGATGAAGCATCACAAGTACCTCGCAAAAAAAAACAAATAACATATTTACATAAAATATTTTTTTTTTTCGAAAATAACAAAAAGAAAAAGAAAACAAAAATGCAATAATAAAAATTGGCTAAATTACAATTAACTAATCTCGTATGATATTATACAGATTAGTCCCCGGCAACGGCGCCAAAAACTTGATCGCTTTTATTTAAAACAATTATTTCCAATCTAGCGATTTTAGACCGCAAGTGCACGGTGTCAAGTTTTAGTATAGATAGGAAGATACGGATTGTCGAACCCACATGGACTAACAAGCAATTACCAAATAAGATTTCTTTAACTATATTTAACCTACGATAATCAATTAATAATTAAACTAAACTAAATTAAGCTACTATAATCCAACCAAAATAGTCGACGATCACGAGAAAAATCCACAAGTAAGTATCAAGACAATTATTCACCTAACCCAACTCTTACAATTCTTTTCTCCATACATCTCTAAGGTGACGGGTTTTCCGAATTTATTCAATATACTCTCTCGAGCTATATTAAGTCTAACATCAAATTGCAACTAGTAACTCACTTAATTAACAATTTAACATTGAATGCGATTTATGAAAACCACTAACTTTAGATTAAACAACCCAAAGCTATCACTCGTGTGTGATTTTATCTCTCGATCTCAATCTTTAACACACGGCATGAATTATTATATCGTATTATAATTTCATCTCTCGATCTCAATTATAATAAAATATCATTCAAAGGTGATCAATCCTTCAAAAGCATTAAGAACAATAACACATGCACTTAGAATATATATGAATTCAATCTCAAAATCAATAGGAAAAACTATGTTATTGATATCTCTCAATCATCAAAAACACAACAATCCAATTATTCATGTAAAACAATAATAGAAAAGTAAAAGAAAACTCCCAAGTCGACTCTTTCGTTGATTCTCGATCCTTCCTCGCTTCTTTCTCGATCGTGCTCTTCGATTATCTTGTTGGCTCGTTCCAAAACATAGGGTGAAGGGTTGATGAGTGATGATGGATGGTGAAGAGTGGAAGAAAGATGGAGGTTATGGTGGAGTGAATGGCTGCTGGCCGTGTGAAGGAGGCGTGAGGTTAGAGTGAAGAAAGGAAAGGGGGGGCTGAGATGGAGGTGTGATGTGAGTGTTCTAGGGTTAAAATCTCATATGGGTTGTGATTTTGTGTATAATATATAGGGGAAAGAATTATGGACTTCCCTATTGCATCCAAACTCTACAAGGAATGTATTTTAATGAAAATTGCTCGTCCCGATCGATCCGAACAGAAGAGCCGATCAATCGAGCCTTCCAGTAAGATTTTCGCTCAATTTTCAACCTTTCTCGATCGATCGGAAAATCTTGCTCGATCGATCGGAAATCACAGTAAGTTTCTTCGCCTTTTTCAGCTTCTGGCGAGTTTCTTATTTTGGCCGTAACGTTCTCATACGAACTCCGAATTTGATGAATCAGCTGTCCACGCGAAGATAAGAGAAAGTTCTACAACTTTTATATGGACCACATTTCCAAAACATGGCTCGAACATATAGTAATTTGAGGAGAAAGGAGCAACATGTGTCTTGGATTCTGGTTTCTTCCTCTTTTCTTCAACTTAATTCATTTTTTCATCATTTTAGCTGATTTCTTCCCCTTTTATGAATTTCAACATTGATTCCTGAAATAGAGAAATATATACCATAAACCATAAAATTATCCAAGAATCAACACGAAAACATATACATATCATAGTATAAAAACGCGTAATATTCAACCCTATCATGGTGCATTATGCTCTCTCAGGCTGGATACGGGGCATTCTTAGCTACATCGATCAGCCTGCCACCGGGAACCAATGCTTTGATGCAAGTTTATGTGGGATTAACCAGGAGGAAATTGTTGCAGGTACGATAGGACATTAATGAACTCATTTAATTTGCTTCGGATTAATAGCACAGGTTTCTGTTGCAGGAAGGTGTATCAGAAACCGTGTTAGGGCAGACGTTAGGTTGGATGATGGCTGCTATTTACATGGGTGGTAGACTGCCTCAAATATGGCTAAATGTAAGTGTTTTTATATAACTTCATCCCAATGTGGATGATATTTTCAAAACTGGGTAACACGGATTGTTCTATCCATTTTTCCCCTTAATTTGTTTTTTTGTCTGGCTTATGTTTTGGCTATCTGATCGAGCAGATTAAAAGAGGAAGTGTTGAGGTAACTGATTCTCACCTTCTGTGTTTCTCTGCCTTTTTGTGTTTCTGCCTTTTTGCCCCCAAGTTTTCATAAATAAATGAATTGAAGAATAACTGGAGGGATCCAATATTACAGGGCTTGAATCCTTTCATGTTCGTCTTTGCACTTGTTGCCAATGCTACTTATGTCGCCAGGTACACCATCTTCAAAAGCAAACTTAGGAAATTGACCTTGAATCATCTAGAATCCTCTCAGAATGCTAAAATTTAATCCTTACGTGATGTTTCTAATGATATGTTTGGTCAATATGATGCAGCATTCTTGTGAGGTCAGTAGCTTGGGATAAAATCAAGGCAAATTTGCCATGGTTGCTGGATGCTATCGTATGTGTCATGCTGGACTTATTTGTATCCTTTAATATTCTAGTACTCCAACATGTTCTCTCAAACAAACGAGGGGAAAAGAGAGGTTACTCCTTAATTATAGATAACAGATAATATTACAGTATGTGTATTACAGGTACTTTCGCAGAGCAGAACATGAAGACTATAATGAAGCAGACAAGAAATAGAACTCACTTCTTTGTAGCTTTGTTGAGTTATTAAAATAAATTTTCATGATATAAATTTAAGCTATATTAATTATTTCAATTTTTGTTCACGCATTGAACCAGTTGATAGATCACTGTAGGTATGAGTATGATCCAAACATGAATAAATCTCATCCTGGGCAGCGCAAGGGTTGCGAGATATCGAACACTATACAAAAATACAAGTTTATAAAAGAGGAACATATTTTCATTCGAAAAATACCAGGTCGTGTATATGAATATGAAAATTACCAGAAAATCGGACCTGGGCAGGAGATCACACAACTAGAAAGACATGAGTCCTGGAAAATCTGGAGCAAGTTCACATTAACAAAAAAGTAAATGAGCACGAAAACGACCACCAATTCTCACCAGCTGCCTGCGCGACTTGGCTGGTTTCTTGATTCAGTCTCCAACGATCACGAACCATGGGTTTCCATGATGATACCGGAAAACCCATTTGCATTTGAAAATTCATAGAAGTGGACACTCAAAAGAGGAGAAACCACCCCTCCAAGAAAGACCAGCAGACTTTCCAAAGTTGCTAAAAGTTGCAAGAAGCAAATGGCATAAAAGCCCATTAGCCCCAGAACAATATTTGAGAAAATAGCTTCCGGTGGTGGTGGAGCTGCATCAGGTCTCTTACACTCAAATCACAGGATTCCTAAAGGTCACTCCCCGAGGTCGACGAGTTCCTGATGCCCAAAAAATCGAGCCCCGAGCTTCTGTCAGTTATCTAGTACACTGCAAAAGTCGAAACCAAGTCCTGTTCAAGAGCGAATCACAAAGAATCGGAAACAGTATCCTCGATTAGTAACAAAATTCAAAGCAATAAACCTAGTATCTTACACAAAAGATTCAAGCATGTGGAACAAGATTAATAATTTACCCCCATTTGCAAAATATATTGTTGAAGAAGCACTACCAAAATCCTAATCGATAAAATACCTCATACCATCCTTAATATATAAATGACTAACTTCACACCATTTAACTAACTGGTCACAATAAACGTAAATCAAATTCACCCAGAAACCCTAAATTACAACCAATATTTCCTTAAATCACATTATACCGGATTCAAATATGGAAATATGATAATCAATATCGACATTCGTAAGTCAAATCGTCATAACCCTTGATTTCAAAATGCGATTACAGGAATGCAGAACCTGTAAATCCAAAATCAAATCAATTCCAATTATAAGCACACAAATAAATGATCTAAACACAGAGGGGGGAACTCGCCGTTGTCAAAAATCAGCTGAGAAATCAAAAACCCTTTGGATTTATAATGAGTAGCGAACGAAACGTAATCATAGAAAAACATTGTCCCGACGTCGTTCGACTTCTAGAATATTTAAATAGACTCACTTTTTTTTTCTCGGGAAAATTTCGGGCTGATACTATTTGGTAAAAGATTTTTCGGCCTAATCACCCCAAAAAAATTCTTTCAACTAGGTCCAATTTTGGTCAATATGACCAAAATAGTCTTCTGCCTTCCTTGGATCACCTCCTTCAACATTAAAGCCCTAGTCTCTAACCCTCACATCAGCCACATGTCTCAACCACCAACGCCGTCGTCGGAAGTTGTCGCTCCTCCCATGGCGTCGGAGCTGCGCACACTGGTCAAACGAAAACAAAAAGGTTGTGCAAGAAGACAAAATCATCGCATTCTTCTATTTATCATCTATTTACCGATTTTGTTGATTTTGTTTTATATTTCTTATGAATTTCAATTTTTTTGTAATGTCTGCACGTAGATTTTTAATGTGAAACGTAAAAGTATAACGTATTTGAATTGTTCGATCAATTGTTTGAATGAAAATTTTATGTTTATTATGTATTTCAATTTTATTGTAATGATTGTTTGTAGATTTTTAATTTAAAACTCAAAATTATAATGTATTTGAGATGTTCGATCAATTGTTTGAATGAAAATTTTGAGAATGTAATGATATTGAAACCATTGGTGCATGTAATTTACATGCACCGACAGTTCATGAGTCTATCGGTGCATGTAATTTACATGCACGGATAGACTCAGTGGTGCATGAAATTTACATGCACCGGCAGTTCATGAGTCTATCGATGCATGTAATTCACATGCACAGATAGACTCATTGGTGCGTGTAACTTACATGCATCTTTAGACTTAGGTGTTGCTTTCTTATTCAGTTTGTTATTTCACATCTCGAGCCTTCTATTTCAGTTTGCTATTAATTAAAAAAAAATTAATAAGGAAAAATGTTGCATATTCAAAATTATATATACAAAGGCTAAGTTTTTTGTTAAATATAGTATAAGTCTATAGGTGCATGTAATTTACATGCACCAAAATCGACTCAGCGGTGCATGTAATTCACATGCACTGACTTGCTAAAATCTATCGATGCATGTAATTTACATGCACCGATAGGCGAAGATGCAATAATATACGATTTTTTTTATCTAATTACTAAATAACAATGATCAAATCAAAAAAATGTGAATTAATTTTTCATTCTATAATTTGTACAATTGATCTTATAACAAATTAAAGATACAATATATTACTTTAGAATTAAATTTTTATTATAGATGAGTATATACTATATGATAAATTATTGCATAATCTCATAACAAAATTCTATTATTTTTCAAATGATAATATATTACACAAGCATGTCTTAATTTTAAATGTTATTTGTGATCGTCTTTAACACTTACTATATGATACTTATATATTATGTAATTTGACAACCAATGCAAATGTTGAGTCTACCGATGCATGTAATTTACATGCACCGGTAGATTATCGATGCATGTAATTTACATGCACCGGCAGACTATCGGTGCATGTAAATTACATGCACCGCTATATGTTGCTTGCTTGTTGATCTTATAACAAATTAAAGATACAATATATTATTTTAGAAATTAAATTTTTATTATGGATGAGTATATAATATATGATAAATTATTGAATAATCAAATAACAAAAGTATATTATTTTTCAAATGATAATATATTACACCAACGTGTCTTAATTTTTAAGTGTTATTTGTGATCGTCTTTTAACAATTATTGTATGATACTTATTTATTATGTAATTTGAGAACTAATGCAAATGTTGAGTCTACCGGTGCATGTAAATTACATGCACCGGTAGACTAGCGGTGCATGTAATTTACATGCACCGCTATGCATTGCTTGCTTGTTTAAGATTGTTAGTTCTTCTACTTTGATTTGGGAAGATAAGATAGTGCTATCTCACTGATATATTGTCAGGAATTTGATATATGCATCGTTTATGTTATTATAGATCCTTTCACTAATGTAGTGACATGATGTCTGAAAGTTTAGAAATGAAAACAGTATGTAAACGAATGAAAATGGAATTTTAGAGTCTATTTTTTACTTGGTATGTTGTACATAAACAAATGAAAGTTGAAAAAAATAAATCAAAACCTTTGGAAGGATATGATATGTTGTTTATCTTTTTCAAATTTGCTACAAAAAATTTTGTTTACCTAAAGAGACATTTTAGCAAACACATAATGTGCAACAAAATTGAAATAAAAGTTCAATGTTAATTAAATCCAAAAATACCATAAAAACAGCAAACAAAATTGAAACGAAACATATGTTTTCTGTGGTTGGAGAAGGACATTTGGCGAAACGAAAAGGAGTCACCGTCGCATCCACCACAACGCCGCCACCGCTCCATACGCCTCGCATAACCACCATTGTTGATTTTCCAGAACACGCGACAATCACCAACTCTCACGACGAGGAAGATATAATTCATCTGTTATAAATTGGTTTTTAGATCAATGGTGTTATAGGAATATCAAATGACTAATTAGATTAGGGTTTCATAAAAATGGATTTAGTTGAAAGAAGATTCCCACAAGATGTATTTAGTTGAAAAGAAAATATTTTGCTAGATTTAGTTGAAACATATTTTCAAAAGTGGTACATATGTGTAATTTCCTCTTTTTTCTTTTACAGCAGAAGTCAACTATACAAGCCCTGTGTTGTGACCCAATAACTATATAAGCTATGTATTGGGCCTCAAATTTGGGCCAAAATACAAATGCATGAATGAGCCCGTTTATTGGTCTACCCGATGCTTTTGGGGCTGTGAGGCTTACAAGTCATAAACGATATTGGCCATCGAAACAAAATTAATACCCTAATAATTTTAATTTAATATTATATAAAACGAATTAATAAACGATAAATAATAAATAAAGAAAAGAGAGTGTTTCTAATTTTTTTAAACGAATTATTTTGGAAATGAAGAAGATTTACCAAATAGATTACCAACTTTTTGGCCTTCATATATATAGACCATGGAAATGTTATTATCTACCCTATGAGGTAGATCCAATCATCTAACATATGGTATATTCTCAATGTTGGATGAGAATATACCTTATGTATAATTAGATTAACCATGAGGCACTATCAAATGGGGTAGCAAAGAACAAATAATAGACTATGATAACGATATTTCATATTTATACGTGTGTGCACACAATTCAAAAAAAAATGTTTGGTTAAATATATGGAATAATACTTAAAATTATTATTTAGGGATAAGACCATGCTACATCGGGAGTAAATCTGTCAATAAGCCAGAGTTCTCTCATGCAATAATATATAGGGTGCGTCCAAGGCCGGACTTCTTGTTCAACTATAGTATAAGAAAAAAATTAAAAGTAAATATCTAAATTAACTTAGTTAACATTTTTTATCAATGGTAAGACAGTATAACTTAAGTAATTTTTTTAGAATTTTATTGCCTAAGTAAGGGAATCCTACTGCTATTAAGATTACTTTGTCTTATCTTAGGGCTAGGAGTTAAAGCGCGACGTAATTAGGGTTGCTAATTAATAGGATCAAATGCTTGATGCTTTATCAAAATTTATAGCTAATAGTAACGATCACACTCTAATCTTTAAACTGTAGAGCAGTCCAAACGCCACGTTTCGATCGTTCTCCAAACATGGACAAATTTATACTCCAACAATCTCCCTCCCAATAAATACAACTAATGGGAATCAAACACAATTATTGCGCTTCAACAATCTACGTCTCAATAATTGCTACCTTGCAACTAATGAGAATCGAACACGTGACTTTGGTTGTGATATCAATTGTATGATCAAACACTTGCCGCTTTACCAAAAATTATAACTAATAGTAATTGTGCAACTCTATTATTTAACCCGCGAACAGCTCAAGCACCACGTTTCGATCATTTCTTACGTATTGACAATTATTGCACTCAAACTTATTTGATTAGATTATAAATATTTTATAAATTTATATTATTATATGTTCTCTCTATATCTATACTCCAGAGATTAAATTATGAAAATATTTCTGATCAATGAGAAACTTTGAACCACCCTATTGTTTGCGGTACACAATTTTCGAAATCTGTCGCAAGCTAAAAAAATAGAAGATATGGGTCTAGGTGGATCCCCATATTTTGGAGGGGGCCATCCCATTTTACAGTCCACGTTGATCAGCACAGTAAATTCTATTATTTGGAAAACCTAATCTTGAATATGTTGGGTACGACCATATTTAAATGTAAGGTCTACAAAATTACCTCGAAAGGATAATACTTGCTCTAATAAAAAAACTCTAAGGTGTACAAAATCACCATAAAATTTGATGCACTTCATTTCGTTATCATATTTGATGCATATACGTGTGGTTTAATAGCCCACACGCTTGACTTATAAGCCTAATTATATTAGTTTATGTTGGGGTATAACAATTGTCCCTGTTTAGAAAGTGATTGAAGCGCTGGACAGATATATGTTTAAAAGATTTGAGTTACACCATTACCAACAGTTATAGATTTGGTGAAGTAACAAGTGTTTGATTCTACAATCTCCTATAGTTATTTCAGTTGAAACTCTTTTGTAAAAATAAAATAAATAAAAAATAAAACTTAACATATTCACAAATTATGGTATACTCCCAATTTTTAGTAGACCAGTTAGCAATTTATGACATGACCCGACTCCTAATCACGTTATTAGTGAATTTATCATTGTTCATTAGTTCATACATTCATATTATCTAGGGATTCTCATACATGCTTCTTTATTATAACATCTCTTCCATAAATTTTTGAACTAAATCCCTCTCAATTTTCGACAATACTCCATTCATATGTGTGTACACTTATTATTGCACTAATGACATATTCACAATTAATCATGCAATATTTACTCTCATTTAAATTGCACAACACTCTAATGAAAAGAGTATTATCAAATACTATTATACAAACCATTAAATATGTCAAAATGCTCATAGACGAGCATTGAACAAATGATTGTATATCTATTTGTATGAAAGTCATTACTCTATACCAACACTGGTACCTTACACCCAGGAGTATCCTCCTGCACCAGCCTGAACTCATTTTCTTCAAATCAATGACGTACATGTCCACCTGTTTCAACAGAAACAACCCCCACAAAGGGTGGGCATACCAACAACATAATCTCAATATTATCGTACACACAATTAATAATTCATAGAATATAATGCTGTAATTTAAACCAATATTCTCTGAGTAAACCATGAGACAAGTCCCAAGTCGTTCCTTTTCTCACGATATCTAGAATATCAATTACAAATCAATTAAATCGTCAATAATGATTTACTGTACTCACATTCATAATCATTAGCTCTATTGTAATGAACAATTTATCATCACAATAATTACTGAAATTGTTTATATTTCAATTATCAATTAATCACACAATCTCATCATAATACATTATCCTCATATCACATCGCTCCCTCAATAGCGGCGGCACCCTTACCCATCGCACGCTCAACAGCGGCGGCATCATAATCCATAACCAGCGCACGCTCAGTAGCGGCATCACAATAGTTCATCATGCACCTTAATATCATATCATAATTCTATCGCAACTCATCTCGTACAATAATATGAATTCTATCATGAATTCTCAATCCATTAACTTATTACATTCCCAATTTCCATAGTATTATGAGTCATAATTCATAATTAACAATACGCATAACTGCTCGTACATCATTACGTACCTTAAAGTCGGCACGTGATTTAATAATCCTTGATCTTTGGAGGTTCATGAAGTATCCAACTATTTGTTCGAAAATCCTTCAAAAATTGAGCCACCAACAATTCTCTGCATTTGTTTGTACATCCATTGCCAGTTCTCTGGAGTTACCTCGCCACCAAGAGAACGTGTGACCGAACCACCGCTGCAAGAGCCAATCCAACAACATTCTTCCAAAGATAGCCCCTTCACCAATCCATACAAAACCCCGCTCGCAAAAATATCACCAGCACCAGTGGCATCAACCGCCTTTGATATCGGCTATCAAAATGCCACGATTATTGGAGCGTGGACATACGGGCTATCTTATCTATGTCGTAGACACGGTGGAAAAGAATAAAGAATTGAAGATTGATGGTGTACCCGTAGTGGCGGAGTTTGCCGATGTGTTTCCGGAGGAAATTTCAGGGTTCCCGCCGACTAGAGATGTCGAGTTTGGGATTGAGTTGTTACCGAGAATGTCCGCTATTTCTCGTGCCCCTTATAAGATGGCACCGATGGAGTTAAGGGAATTGAAGGAGCAGTTACAGGAACTCCTGGACAAAAGATATATACGCCCTAGCGTATCGCCTTGGGGCGCGCCGGTTCTTTTCGTTAAAAAGAAGGATGGTTCGATGCGTTTGTGCATCGATTACCGGCAACTGAATAAGGCAACGGTAAAGAACAAGTATCCTCTCCCAAGGATTGACGACTTATTTGATCAGTTGCAGGGTACGAAGTTGTATAGCAAGATTGACTTGAGGTCAGGATACCATCAGATACGGGTTAGGGAGGAGGATGTTCAGAAAACAGCATTCCGGACTCGGTATGGGCACTACGAGTTCCTAGTTATGCCGTTCGGTGTGACGAACGCCCCGGCTGTCTTTATGAGTCTGGTGAACGGGGTATTCCAACCATATCTTGACCAGTTCGTCATAGTGTTTATTGACGACATACTTATCTACTCTCGGAGTGAGGAGGAGCACGTGAAACACTTGCGGACAGTGCTCCAGATCCTTAGAGATAATCAGTTGTTTGCCAAGCTCAGCAATTGTGAATTCTAGCTGAGCAGTGTGGTGTTCTTGGGGCATGTCATCTCTAGCAGTGGGATATCAGTGGATCCCAGGAAAGTGAAGGCAGTGATGGAGTGGTCTGCACTCACTTCTATGCCCGTGATACGGAGCTTTCTTGGTTTAGCTGGTTATTACCGACGTTTTGTCGAGGGATTCTCAAAGATTGCTAAGCCTTTGACACAGTTGACTCAAAAGGGGGTACCATTCTATTGGTCTGAGGCTTGTGAGCAGAGCTTCCAAGAGTTGAAGCACCGGTTGACGACAGCGCTTGTGTTAGTGATTCTGTACCATGATGCATCACTGCAGGGCTTGGGATGTGTACTGATGCAAGATAATCATGTGGTAGCTTATGCATCGAGACAGTTGAAGCCGCGTGAGACCAGATATCCAGTTCATGACTTGGAGCTGGCGGCTATCATTTTTGCCTTGAAAATTTGGCGGCATTACTTGTATGGTACGTCGTTTATCATTTATACAGATCACAAGAGCCTGAAGTTCTTGTTTACTCAGGCGGAGCTGAATATGAGACAGATGAGATGGATGGACTTACTCAAGGACTATGATTGTGAAATAGAGTATCATCCTGGAAAGGCGAACTTGACAGCAGACGCCTTGAGTCGGAAGGTGAAGTGTACTGCTGAGGACACCATGCATCTATCGGCTATGATGACTTCTTACTGCCATCTGGGCTATGACTTTGATGTGGATACGTCACCGGTACGTGTGTCAACTTTATTGGCAGAGCCGGACATTTATGAGAATATCAGGAGAGCTCAGAAGGCAGATGATGAGATTCAGAGATGGTTATCATTGGCACTTCTTGGACAACCATCGAAGTTCAAAGTGGCTGAGGACGGATCTTTGAGATTGGGTAACCGTTGGGTAGTTTCGAGTACGTCGGAGTTGCGTAGAGGGATCTTACAGCGAGCTCATAGCAGCAGGCTTAGTATCCACCCAGGCGGGAGGAAGATGTACAAGGATGTAAAGACCCTAGTTCCTTAAATGCGGATTTAAGGCATAATTAGAGCTAACATACATTATCAGAGTAAATATGATCGAGTTGAGACTATGAGCCTCAAAATTTACATGCCAAATCAAGGACTTTCAAGTGGATTAATTACATCCCCAATCAAAAGAATGTTTTCACTATAGCTTTACACTACTCCTAGAGTAGACACTATACAAAAGTAATCATGTCCTTCATCTATCAAAAGTGTTCTTCACAAGCTCACCGCCTCAACCCGCTTTAGCCCCTTTATATAATGCCAAAATGTACCTACAAGGACAACCCCCAAAAATGAGCATATAATAGTTCATATACAACACAATATGAATGTAAGGCGTAAATGCATAAACCGTAATAAAACACTTCCTGTTTTTCCCATGCATCTAAAACGCTCCCTTTTTGGTTGTCCCTGTACCATAACTCATGAGCATAATCAATAGATTATTTACTGGTTTACACATGTCATGACATAACACCGTTCCATATTCATCAATTACCAATCCCTAGTCTGTTCATCACAATGTATTTTAATGCCCCTCGCTTCACATATAGGCGGCATAGAATAACCTCGCTTTAATGGAAATGCGGCGCTCCCACCCCTCGCTTCACATTTTAGCGTCAAATATTCTTTCCTCGCCTCATATGACAACCACGCTTCAATGTGACATGCGGCGCTCCCACCCCTCGCTTCACATTGAGCGGCACCAAACAAATAGCGGCAAGCATTAAAATCATCAAAGGATGACCATGACTCATGGGATATGCACCAACAATCATCATATGCATATATAGTCATCATGCATAAATTCAACATGTATTTGCATCCACAATGCACAGTTCCACATATACTCGCATCCACAATGCATAATCAATGAGTATAATAGATACATGTACCATTGGGTGCCCGTACGTCCTCTACGTACCTTTCCAAAAAGTAGGATGTGGTAGGACTTCACTTCCTTGGCTGTGTTGCCACCTGGGATGGTTCTACACATTCACACAAATCAATATTAGAACCCAATAATAGTCCAATACCAAAAATCCTACAAAAATAACCAAAAATATCATATTTTGTGACTCGCGATCGATCGCCGCAAAGGGCCGATCGATCGCGAGATCATACTGCCCGAAACTCAAATTTATTCCTTCGGCAATCGATCGCCACACTTGGCGCGATCGATCGCCAGACTCGCCGATCGATCGCCCAAGTGTGGCGATCGATCGCCAAAAGCTTCTGGAGTGCACTACTGTCTCGCGATCGATCGCCAAAAACGGGCGATCGATCGCCGAGTCCTGCACTTCATAAAATCACCATTTTTGCTCCAAAATTCCTTCCCATCATCACCAACACTTACATCAACAAACCCAAAACATAAAAACACTAAAAACCTTCAACAAACACCATCAAACAACCAAAAATTTAACATCCAACCAAAAAACATACCAATCCCAACAAACCCATCTCAAAAACTCAAATATCAAACTCAAAACAAAAAAAATCTTTGCAAAAACAACAAGGAATGATATATACCCTTCCTAGACCTCAAATCGTACCAAGAATCACACCAAAGGAGATTTTGCAAAGGTTTCTCTTCCACCTTGGAGCCAATTTCGAAAATGAGAGTGGGTTAGGGTTGGAAGGAGTGAGTTGGGGGTTTTTGGGTAAAGTGATTGGTAAAGGTGGGGTAGTGGGATTTAAGAGGGAATAAATTAAAAAATTGTATCCCAATAATTAATATGATGTATAAAATACCCCAACATGGTATTTTAAAAGCATTTTTACCAACATGAACCCAAATTCCCAATTAAATCCATGCTTTCCAATTAATTGCCAACCATAATAAATAAATCATATTAACACCCAATTCTCCCAACATGCACAGTATACGTCCCGAAATGCGTCCCCGGTCACGCCTACCATGTGACTAAGCATCTCAACATGATAATTAAATCCAGCACGTAATCAATTATCACCATAATTAATCATATAAACATAATTAACGCCCAAATTGTAATTAATTATTTCGGGGATATCACAAAGGATCTATGTGATCAATTTTGGTGGAAAAGGATGAAACGAGATGTGATAGCATTCATTAAGAAATGTTTGATCTGTCAACAGGTGAAGGCAGAAAGGCAGAGGCCTGGTGGCGAGCTGAGGAGCTTGGAGATACCGGAATGGAAGTGGGAACACATATCCATGGACTTCGTGACCCACTTGCCGATGACTACTTCGGGTTTTGATGCCATTTGGGTGATTGTGGATATGCTGATCAAAGTGGCTCATTTTATTCCGTACAGTATGGCATTCACATACTTGAGGGTGGCTTAGTTGTATGTTCGGGATATAGTGAGACTGCACGGAATTCCAGTTTCTATCGTGTCTGACCGAGATCCATGATTTACATCACACTTTTGGGGAGGTCTTCAGTCAGCTTTGGTTACTGAGGTGAGATTGAGCACGGCATACCATCCCCAAACGGACGGTCAGACCGAGTTTACTATACAGACGCTCGAGGACATGTTACGGGCATGTGTGTTGGAGTTTGATACTTCGTGGCAAGATTCATTGGCCTTGGTAGAGTTCTCGTACGATAATAGCTATTAGGCGAGCATTCAGATGGCTCCCTTCGAGGCTCTTTATGGTCGACGTTGTAGGTCACCATTATACTGGGATGATTTGACTAGTAAATCGGTCGGAGGACCCGAATTGATTCGGGAGATGGAGATAAGATAAAGGTTATCCGACAGAAAATGAAGGCAGCTCAGAATAGGCAGGCAGCCTATGCTAATAAACGGCGGCGACCGTTGGAATTCCAGTTGGGAGATAAGGTCTTTTTGAAGATATCGCCTTTCAGAGGTGTTGTGCGGTTTGGTATACGTGGGAAATTATCTCCGATGTATGTTGGACCGTTTGAGATCTTACAGCGCATCGGTACATGTATCTATGTTGCAGAAGTATGAGCAGAATCCGTCACATGTATTGCAGCCTTCAGAGGTGCAGTTAGATTCGGATGTGTCCTACGTGGAACGGCCAGTCAGGATTCTGGATAGAGCTGATCGCAGACTTCGAAACAAGGTGATACCGATGGTCAAGGTTCAGTGGGATCGCAGGGGTGTCGAGGAGGCCACGTGAAAGACGGAGAGTCATATGGTGCAGCACTATCCGGAACTATTTTCTGGTATGTGATTTATGTTTAGTTTCGGATTGGTAAGTGCATGCGATTTCGAGGACGAAATCTTATAAGTAGAGGAGTATTGTGATATCCCCGGAATAATTATATGCATTTGAGCATTAACTATGTTTATGTGATAATTATGGTGTTAATTAATTTAGTGTTGAATTAATTAATATGGTGAAATGCTTAGTCATGCGGTGGGCGTGACCTGGTAATGCATTTCAGGGTGCATGTGATGCATGTTGGGAAACTGGGTGTTGGCATGGTTTATTTGGAGTGTGTGTTAATTATGTTGGTAAAGCATGTTTAAGTGAGCTTTATTGCATTTTTGGAAAATGCTTTTAAAATATCATGTTGGGATATTTTATACATCATGCTAATTAATGGGGTACCATTTATATTAAAACACATACCCATCATACCCCATTTCCCTCACTTAACCCCACTCCTAATTAAAAGAAAACTCATAACCCTCATTTCCCCAAAACCCACCATTCACGTTTTTTAACAAGGAGAAAGATGAGGAGATTTCAAAAAATCTTGGTTGCTTGATTTCTTGGTGAAATTTGAAGCCAAAAAGTGATATGAACCTCCCCTTGTGTTATTACTTTGATTTCTGTTGAAATGAGTTTGTATTTGGGGATTTTAAAAGGGTTTGGTTTTGAAAATATGATATTTTTGGTTGGGTTTTGGATTTGTTGTTGTAATGATTGGAAGATGGTTTTTGATGTGGTTTATGTTGGTTTTGTAGGGATTTTATTGTATATGGATAGTATTGTATTGTTGGTGTTTATTTTGTTGTTTTTGAAGTTTTGATGTTAATGGTGGGGATGGATTTGAAGGAAAATGGATTGGAGAAGATGAAATGTGGAAAAGGGCCAAAAATCGCTTGTCCAGGCTTCTGCGATCGATCGGGGCATTTTTCCGATCGATCGCGAGCCCCAGAGAGGCTCCAGAATGCTTGCGCGGTCGATCGCGAGTTTGGCGCGATCAATCGCGGAATGGGAATTTTTGGGCGATGAGGCAGTGGCTTCTCGCGACGATCGGGACATATTGGCGATCGATCGCGAGACGCCAAATATGAATATTTTGGTTATTTTTCTGGGATTTTGGTATCAGACTATTATTGGCTTCTAATATTAGTTTGTGTGAATGTGTAGAACCATCCCAGGTGGCAACACAACAAATGAAGTAAAGTAATACCAAATTCCACATTTTGGAAATGTACGTAGAGAGACGTACGGGCACCCAACGGTAACATGTATTTTATATACCTATTGAAATATGCATTGTGGATGCAAGTATATATTGGATTGTGCATTGTGGATGCAAATACATGTTGAATTATGCAGTATGATTGCATATGTGTATGTTAGACACTTGGTGCATATCCCATGAGTCATGGTTATATTCGAGTGATGATTTTAAATGCTTTGCCGCTGTCACTTGACGCGATGATAGTGTAGGGCCTTCCTACCCTAACAGTGTTATAGTGACATAAGAAGGACTAATCATGCATTAGATAACATCTTATGGTTCCGGTTGTTATATGAGCTAACAGGATTACAGGCCAAAATACAAAACTTCAAAAATAATTCATTACATTCCCAAAAGAATGACAAAATTTAGATTTACACTACTCCTAGAGTAGATACTAGTCATAACTTGAATCCTATACATTCATGTGTTCCTCGTAGCTCGCTGCCTCAACCCGACCCTTAGTCCTTTAGTCCAAAAGTGTACCTACAGGGACAACACATCATGGTGTTAATTAATTTAGTGGTGAATTAATTAATATGGTGAAATGCTTAGTCATGCGGTGGGCGTGACCTGGTAATGCATTTCAGGGTGCATGTGATGCATGTTGGGAAACTGGGTGTTGGCATGGTTTATTTGGAGTGTGTGTTAATTATGTTAGTAAAGCATGTTTAAGTGAGCTTTATTGCATTTTTGGAAAATGCTTTTAAAATATCATGTTGGGATATTTTATACATCATGCTAATTAATGGGGTACCATTTATATTAAAACACATACCCATCATACCCCATTTCCCTCACTTAACCCCACTCCTAATTAAAAGAAAACTCATAACCCTCATTTCCCCAAAACCCACCATTCACGTTTTTTAACAAGGAGAAAGATGAGGAGATTTCAAAAAATCTTGGTTGCTTGATTTCTTGGTGAAATTTGAAGCCAAAAAGCGATATGAACCTCCCCTTGTGTTATTACTTTGATTTCTGTTGAAATGAGTTTGTATTTGGGGATTTTAAAAGGGTTTGGTTTTGAAAATATGATATTTTTGGTTGGGTTTTGGATTTGTTGTTGTAATGATTGGAAGATGGTTTTTGATGTGGTTTATGTTGGTTTTGTAGGGATTTTATTGTATATGGATAGTATTGTATTGTTGGTGTTTATTTTGTTGTTTTTGAAGTTTTGATGTTAATGGTGGGGATGGATTTGAAGGAAAATGGATTGGAGAAGATGAAATGTGGAAAAGGGCCAAAAA
The DNA here is from genome assembly GCA_907163345.1 of Haberlea rhodopensis. Classification (NCBI taxonomy): domain Eukaryota; kingdom Viridiplantae; phylum Streptophyta; class Magnoliopsida; order Lamiales; family Gesneriaceae; genus Haberlea; species Haberlea rhodopensis. Next base: position 381,747 of record CAJQUN010000238.1, on the reverse strand, counting down.
TCGCGTGTACAGGCTTCTGCGATCGATCGGGGCATTTTTCCGATCGATCGCGAGCCCCAGAGAGGCTCCAGAATGCTTGCGCGGTCGATCGCGAGTTTGGCGCGATCAATCGCGGAATGAGAATTTTTGGGCGATGAGGCAGTGGCTTCTCGCGATCGATCGGGACATATTGGCGATCGATCGCGAGACGCCAAATATGAATATTTTGGTTATTTTTCTGGGATTTTGGTATCGGACTATTATTGGCTTCTAATATTAGTTTGTGTGAATGTGTAGAACCATCCCAGGTGGCAACACAACAAAGGAAGTAAAGTAATACCAAATTCCACATTTTGGAAATGTACGTAGAGAGACGTACGGGCACCCAACGGTAACATGTATTTTATATACCTATTGAAATATGCATTGTGGATGCAAGTATATATTGGATTGTGTATTGTGGATGCAAATACATGTTGAATTATGCAGTATGATTGCATATGTGTATGTTAGACACTTGGTGCATATCCCATGAGTCATGGTTATATTCGAGTGATGATTTTAAATGCTTTGCCGCTGTCACTTGACGCGATGATAGTGTAGGGCCTTCCTACCCTAACAGTGTTATAGTGACATAAGAAGGACTAATCATGCATTAGATAACATCTTATGGTTCCGGTTGTTATATGAGCTAACAGGATTACAGGCCAAAATACAAAACTTCAAAAATAATTCATTACATTCCCAAAAGAATGACAAAATTTAGATTTACACTACTCCTAGAGTAGATACTAGTCATAACTTGAATCCTATACATTCATGTGTTCCTCGTAGCTCGCTGCCTCAACCCGACCCTTAGTCCTTTAGTCCAAAAGTGTACCTACAGGGACAACACATCATGAGCATATACAATCTTACTTAACATCTTAAAAACATCGTAGTAAATGCATGAAATATTGGTTAAGTAAATATGCTGGTTATTCATTAACTTCTTTTTGTTGTCACTGATTCATATTCATGCATATGGGCATCTTACCCTGTGGCATCTTACCACATCATAATATCGTATGGCCTCTTACCATATGGGCATCTTACCCCGTGGCATCTTACCACATAATAACATCGTATGACCTCTTACCATATGGGCATCTTACCCCGTGGCATCTTACCACATAATAACATTGTATGGCCTCTTACCATATGGACATCTTACCCCGTGGCATCTTACCACATAATAAACATCGTATGGCCTCTTACCATATGGGCATCTTACCCCGTGGCATCTTACCACATAATAAACATCGTATCACATCATTATATAAACATCGTATAAACATCATCATTTCATCGTAAACATTCATGCGATAAATGCATAGTCATAGTGTAGAGATGTGTTTTACCGTCCGATGCCCGTACGTCTCTTACGTACCTTTTTAAAAGGAGGAGGAGTCAACAGACTTTATCTCCTTGATTGTGCTGGTACCTGGGATGGTTCCTCCTTTTTCTCTTCTTTTGGTATGAATTATTGCACACCTTTTACCAAGGTTTTTTCCTCCTCTCTCAGCAGCACTTTAGGACGTTTTTGAGAGGGAAAAATGAGGGAAGGAGAAAGATTGGAGGTGGAGTGGTGGGGAAGAGAAGGAGGTATGGGTTGAGGGGAAAGGGGTTGGCAAGTGGGGGTGGCTAATTGATTGGGGGGGGGGGGTGGTGAGGTTGGGGTGCCATGTGGTGTTTAATTGTGTCCCGGTATTTAGTACGATGTATTAAAATATCCTCACTCGATATTTTATAACCTCATTTAATTAATACATCCTTTAAAACACCAACATGCTCCCCACATCATATCATCATAACATAATCGTAGCCCCCAATTAAATGCACCACAACCCTCTTAAACATATCATAAATCATCATCATAGCACATAATTACATGACATTTCGGGGGTATTATATTACTCCCCTACTTATAAGATTTCGTCCTCGAAATCCACATGCATCACCATAGCGAAACTAAACATAAAAACATACCAGTGAATAGTTCCGGATAGTGCTGCACCATATGCCGTTCCGTCTCCCACGTAGCCTCCTCGACACCCCGACGATCCCACTGAACTTTGACTATCGGTATAACTTTGCTTCGTAGTCTGCGATCCTCTCGATCCAGAATCTTGATTGGTCGTTCCACGTAGGACACATCTGAGTCTAACTGAACTTTAGTAGGCTGTAAGACATGAGACGGGTCTGGCTCGTACTTCCGTAACATAGAGACATGGAAAACATCGTGTATGCCAGATAAAGATGGCGGTAGAGCCAAACGGTAGGCCAAAGTACCGATACGCTGCAAAACTTCATATGGCCCAACATACCTCGGAGATAACTTCCCCCGCATACCAAACCGAACCACAACCCTGAAGGGTGAGATCTTTAAGAAGACCCTGTCTCCTAACTGGAATTCCAGCGGTCGTCGCCGCTTATTGGCATAGCTGCTTGCCTATCCTGGGCCGCTTTCATCTTTTGGCGTATCATCTTAATCTTTTCTTCCATGTCCTTAATCGTATCCGGTCCTCCGACCGCTTTGCTAGTCAAGTCCTCCCAATACAGCGGTGACCTACATCGTCGTCCATACAGAGCTTCAAAAGGAGCCATTTGAATGCTCGCCTGATAACTGTTATTATAGGAGAACTCCACCAGTGGCACTGAATCCTGCCACGGAGTATCAAACTCCAAAATACATGCCCTCAACATGTCCTCGAGCGTCTGAATGGTACGCTCCGTTTGGTCGTCTGTCTGAGGGTGATAGGTCGTACTCAGTCTCACCTCTGTGCCAAAGCTGTCTGGAGACCCTCCCAGAAATGCGAAGTGAACCTCGGGTCTCTGTCAGACACTATCGAGACTGGAATACCATGCAACCTCACCACATCCCGTATATACATTTGGGCCATATTTAAGTATGTATAAGACATGCTGTAAGGGATGAAGTGAGCCACCTTCGTCAGCCTATCCACGATCACCCAGATCGCATCAAATCCTGAGGCCGTCCTTGGCAAGTGGGTCACGATGTCCATAGATATATGCTCCCACTCCCATTCAGGTACCTCTAAGCTCTTCAGCTCGCCACCAGGCCTCTGCCTCTCTGCCTTTACTTGCTGGCAGATCAAACATCTTTTAACAAAAGCGATCACCTCACGCTTCATGCGTCTCCACCAGAATTGACCGCATGGGTCTTTGTACATCTTCTTTCCCCCTTGGTGGATACTGAACCGACTACTGTGAGCTCGCTCCAATATTCCTCTACGCAACTCTGGAGTATCTGGGACTACCCATCGGTTGCCCAGTCTCAAGGAATCATCCTCAGCCACTTTGAACTTGGATGGCTGACCCTGAAGTACCAATGATGTCCATCTCTGAACCTCATCATCCGACCTCTGGGCCTTCCTGATTGCCTCAAATATATCTGGCTCCACCAATAAGGTCGACACTCGCACAGGCGACGTGTCTATATCAAAATCATAGCCCAGATGGCAATAAGAAGTCATCAAAGCTGACAAACACATGACATCCTCTGCAGTACTCTTCACCTTCCGACTTAAGGCGTCTGCTATTAAGTTCACTTTACCGGGATGATACTCAATCTCACAATCATAGTCTTTGAGTAAATCCATCCACCTTCTTTGCCTCATATTCAACTCTGCCTGAGTGAATAAGAACTTCAGGCTCTTATGGTCCGTAAAGATGGTAAATAAAGTACCATAAAAATAATGCCGCCAAATCTTTAAGGCGAAGATGATAGCCGCCAGCTCCAAGTCATGAACTGGGTATCTGGTCTCATGAGGCTTCAACTGCCTCGAAGCATAAGCCACCACGTGCTTATCTTGCATCAACACACAGCCCAAACCCTGTAGTGATGCATCCGTATACAAGGCGAATCTCTTATTCTCAGACGGAATTACCAACACGGGCGCTGTAGTCAAGCGACGCTTCAGTTCTTGGAAACTTTCCTCACAAGCCTCAGACCAAAAGAAGGGGACTCCCTTCTGAGTCAGCTGTGTCAGGGGTTTGGCGATCTTTGAAAAACCCTCGACGAAACGTCGGTAATATCCTGCCAAACCGAGAAAACTCCGTATCTCAGGTACAGAAGTGGGTGCAGCCCACTCCATCACAGCCTCAATCTTCCTGGGATCCACAGATATCCCACTGCTAGATATGACATGGCCTAAGAATACCACGCTGCTCAACCAGAACTCGCACTTGCTGAGCTTTGCATATAGCTGATGATCCCTGAGGATCTGGAGTACTGTCCTCAAGTGCTCCGCGTGTTCTTCTTCAGTCCAGGAGTAGATAAGTATGTCGTCAATGAAGACTATAACAAACTGATCCAAAAATGGCTGGAACACTCTGTTCATCAGACTCATGAAAACAGCTGGGGCATTTGTCACCCCAAAAGGCATGACTAAGAATTCATAGTGCCCATATCTAGTCCTGAAAGATGTCTTCTGAACATCATATTCCCTTACTCGAATCTGATGGTACAACGACCTCAGATCGATCTTACTGTAGAGCCTCGTACCCTTAAGTTGGTCAAACAAATCATCAATCCTTGGGAGCGGATACTTATTCTTTACTGTGGCTTTGTTCAGTTGCCTGTAGTCAATGCATAGACGCATCGATCCATCTTTCTTCTTAACAAACAGAACAGGCGCACCCCAGGGCGATACGCTAGGGCGTATGTAGCCCTTATCAAGGAGCTCTTGCAACTGAGTCTTTAACTCCCTTAGCTCTGCTGGTGCCATCCTATATGGGGCACGAGAAATGGCAGACGTCCCTGGTAGTAACTCAATCCCAAACTCGACCTCTCTCGTCGGTGGGAATCCTGGAATCTCCTCTGGAAAAACATCAGAAAACTCCGCCACTACGGGCACATCCTCAACCTTTAACTCTTTCCTCTTTTTCGTAATATCAACAGCATAGATAAGATATCTTGTATGGCCTCGTTCCAATAACTGTGACATCTTGACAGCAGATATCAACGGAATCTTTGGACGAGAACCATCCCCAAAGAATGTCCACTGGACTCCCATATCAGACTTGAATCGGACAGTCCTCTGCCTGCAGTTCACGAGCCTGATACCTATTCAGAACATCAATGCCTACAATACAGTCAAAGTCTGACATCCCCAGAACAATCAAATCTGACCTTAACTCGTTATCCACAAAATAAATGAGGCCAGCAAAAACAATCTGATCTGTAGTCAAACTTCTTCCAGCGGGGGTCGAGACCATAAGAGGCTGTAAGTAACCCCATGAGCATACAACGCAGCGGAATAAAATTTTGGGATTACAAACCAGCGATCTATACATAGGGAATCATATCGGATTAGAGAATTACAAGTGTCTTACCCTTGTAGCGTGTTTGAAGCCGAATCCACGGAGCTGCACCACGTCCTACGCCTTTTCGAGTCACTAAGCAAAACTCGATTGGTTTTGCCTCAACGGTATCCACACGATCAAATCGAATGAAGGAATAGTTTAAGAACAAGGTGCTAGATTTGTTCTTAAACCAATACACGAAGCACGCTCGATTCACAATCGAAAGATGGCCCGAAAACCACCAAGAACTCCTCGACTTTGAAGGAGGCCGAGAGTGATTCAATGGTGCGGCCGAATCCACTTGGCTTGTGTAGGGTTTTTGAGTGTTATGAATTGTCTTGCAATTAAACTCCATGCAATCATATTAAATATGATTAATTAAAGGCTTTCTTAAAGCTTCATGGGCTTAAGCCCATGATTTAATTAATCCTTATGATTATTAATTAAGACTCCTCTTAATTATTTAATTCATCCCATGAATTTAATTTCCCTTCTCGATTTAATCTTTTGTGCGACCCGATAGGATCTCGTAATGTTGGCAGTGACATAAAATCTCATTTTATGTCGCAAGCATTGAGCGGTATCTAGCAACACATCGATGCTACCCAAATTACGAGAATGTCAATGACTCGACATAACCTTTAGAACTTGTGATAATATTAACCATGTAACTTAATCCCTTTGTCCTTTGTGTTTAGATTGAACACGAGTCATGGAATAGTCATACTCGTATATCCAATCTTTATTTCTTGATCCCCAAGTAGAACTAGAATAAACGAATAAGCTCGATATCTCATATCGACTCATTCGAGCATGGCCATGCATTTTAGTTCTCACTTGATCAAGGGCCAAACACATCTCCTGTTATATAGGAGGGACAAATCCTATCTCGATCAGTCAACATCCCTCTACATAATTCGTAGTGTATCCAATAGTCGCCTTTATAGTATACCCTGTTACGGGTAACGTTTGACGATATCAAGATACATAACTCCTTATGTTGGGATCTCTGATGATCACAAGTCGTAAGGATTACATACATTATTATCACTATGAGAATTGCATATGACGATCATATAACTATCCATGTTGCATTCTCATGGTGGGTCTGTTCAGTACATCGTTCTCTAACATGTACCCATATGTTGATTTGATATCTCATATCAATGAACAATTCATCGATCAACATATACTAGTCTCTACGTATTATCATTATCCCTTTCATGATAATACTTGACTAGGAACATCTTTAAGAATAATACAATATTATTCTAAGGACATTAACATATATATTAATTCACAATGCACAGTTAAAAGAATAATATATAATAATGAATTGCCATTCATAAATCCATAAACATTGTATGTCTTAAACAATCATCTAATGACTTGTCTTAGGGCATATCCCAACAAATCTCCCACTTGCACTAAGACCACTCAGACATATACCTAATGCCTAGAGATCTAGTATGACGATCATGCTTCTGCTGTGACAGCGGCTTCGTCAATGGGTCAGATACATTATCATCTGTTGGTACTTTGCATATTTTAACATCTCCCCTTTCAACGATTTCTCGAATGAAATGGAAACGCCTAAGTATGTGCTTGGATCTTTGGTGAGATCTTGGTTCCTTAGCCAATGCGATCGCTCCATTGTTGTCACAATAGAGTTCTATCGGATCTTTAATGCTAGGCACCACTCCAAGTTCAGAAATGAACTTCCTCATCCAAACAGCTTCCTTTGCTGCATCCGAGGCAGCAATATACTCAGCTTCCGTTGTAGAATCGGCTACTGTTTCTTACTTTGAACTCTTCCAGCTCACAGCACCTCCATTCAGGCAATACACATATCCAGATTGCGATCGAAAATCATCTTTGTCGGTTTGGAAGCTTGCATCAGTGTAACCCATTACATTGAGCTCTTCCTCACCTCCATAAATCAAGAATGTATCCTTAGTCCTTCTCAAGTACTTTAGGATATTCTTGACAGCAATCCAGTGACCTTCATCTGGATCAACTTGATATCTGCTCGTCATGCTCAAAGCATACGATACATCGGGACGAGTACATATCATGGCATACATGATAGATCCAATAGCTGATGCGTATGGAATCTTACTCATGCGTTGTCTCTCATCTGGTGTTGAAGGACACTGTTCCTTCGAGAGATAAATACCATGTGTCATAGGCACGAATCCTTTCTTGGATTCTTGCATGCTAAACCTTTTAAGCACCTTGTCTATGTATGTACTTTGACTTAGACCAAGAAGCCTTCTCGATCTATCTCTATAGATCTTGATTCCTAATACATAGGTGGCTTCTCCTAAGTCTTTCATCGAAAAGCAATTCCCTAGTCAAATCTTTACAGATTGCAAGGCAGGGATATCATTTCCAATAAGAAGTATGTCATCTACATACAACACTAGAAAAATGATTACGCTCCCACTGACCTTCTTGTAGACACAAGGTTCATCTTCATTTTTGATAAAACCAAACTCTTTGATTGCATCATCAAAACGAAGATTCCAACTCCGAGAAGCTTGCTTCAATCCATAAATGGATCGTTGTAGCTTGCATATCTTTCCAGCATCCTTTGGATCGACAAAACCCTCGGGCTGTGTCATGTACACATCCTCGAGCAGATTTCCATTAAGGAAAGCTGTTTTGACATCCATCTGCCAGATTTCATAATCATGAAATGCAGCTATTGCAAGTAAGATCCTTATGGATTTAACCATGGCCACTGGCGAAAAGGTTTCATCATAGTCAATACCATGAATTTGTTTGAATCCTTTTGCAACCAGCCGACCTTTATAGGTTTGTACATTACCATCCATATCGGTCTTTTTCTTGAAAATCCATTTGCACCCTATGGGTCGTATCCCTTCAGGTGGATCAACCAAAGTCCATACTTGGTTTGCATACATGGATTCCATCTCAGATTTCATGGCCTCTTGCCATTTCTCAGAATCATTGCCCATTATAGCTTGTTGATAAGATGACGGCTCATCCTCATCAATAAGTAGTAAGTCACCTTGTTGAGTCACAAGAAATCCATATCTCTGTGGCTCCCGGTGTTCTCTTACAGACCTACGTTGGGCTTGTGTCTCTTGAGCAGGTACTTCTTCCACAACAGCTTGTGGTGCCTGCTCTGTTTCCATCTCAATCTCAGGTTCAGTGTTTTCTTGTGGTTGAACTTCACTAAGTTCTATTTTTCTCCCACTGGTTTTTCTAGAAATAAATTCTCTTTCAAGAAATACACCAGTCCGAGCAACAACTACTTTGTTCTCGGTGGGATAATAGAAATAGTATCCTTTTGTTTCCTTAGGATACCCCACAAATAAACACTTATCAGATTTGGGTCCAAGTTTGTTAGTGGCGTGACGTCTAACGAAAGCCTCACAACCCCAAATCTTCATAAAAGACATACTAGGACGCTTCCCAGTCCATATCTCATATGGTGTCTTTTCTACTGATTTAGATGGAACACGGTTCAGTAAGAAAATCCCTGTTTCTAGAGCGTGTCCCCAAAACGATATCGGAAGATCCGCATGACTCATCATTGATCTAACCATGTCTAACAAGGTTCGATTTCTCCTCTCGGATACACCATTCCATTGTGGAGTATACGGAGGAGTGAGTTGTGGGACTATCCCACACTCCTTTAGATAGTCATGAAACTCTTGGCTTAAGTATTCTCCTCCTCGATCTGATCGAAGGATTTTGATACTTTTGCCAAGTTGGTTTTGTACTTCATTCTTGAAATCTTTGAACTTTTCAAAGGTTTCATGCTTATGTTTCATTAGGTACACATACCCATATCTACTGAGGTCATCAGTAAATGTAACGAAGTATTGAAAACCACCTCTAGCTTTTGTACTTATTGGTCCACATACATCACTATGTATTAGTCCCAATAAAACATTTGCCCTTTCAACATGTCCCTTGAAAGGGGCTTTAGTCATCTTGCCCATTAAACAAGATTCGCATGTTTCATATGATTCAAAATCAAATGAATCTAATACTCCATCCTTATGAAGTTTAGATATGCGGTTCTCGTTTATGTGGCCCAAGCGACAGTGCCAGAGATAAGTCGGATTACAATCATTATTTTTAATCCTTTTAGTATTTATGTTATAGATAGGCATATCAAGATTTAATACATAAAGACCATTCACCATTTGTGCACTAGCATAAAACATATCATTTAAATAAATAGAACAACAATTGTCCTTTATTATAAATGAAAAACCATACTTGTTAAACAAGAAATAGAAATAATGTTTTTAGTAATTGAAGGCACAAAATAACAGTCTTTTAAAATCAACGATAAACTAGAAGGTAAAGCTAAATGATAATCTCCTATAGCTAATGCAGCAACTCTTGCTCCATTTCCAACTCGGAGATCAACTTCACCTTTTGCCAATGTCCTACTCCTTTTGAGATCCTGCACATTTACACAAATGTGAGATCCACATCCAGTATCTAATACCCATGATGAAGAAGTAGATAAATTGACTTCTATAACAAAAATACCTGAAGCGGAAGTCACACTTCCTTTCTTTAGATCCTCCAGATATACTTTGCAGTTCCTTTTCCAATGGCCGGTCTCACCGCAATGGAAACAGTTCCCTTCCTTTGCTATCCCTCCCTTTGGCTTCAGTGCAGAAGACTTTGGATTAGATTTAGCAAAGACTTTCTTTGCTTTCTTGTTGCCTTTAGCTTTGGCCCTTCCTTTGCCCTTATTCACAATAAGAACATTTGTGGCCTTAGTCTTCTTTGTATTTGCTTCATATGTTCTCAACATACCAAGCAATTGTGGTAGAGTCTTTTCCATGTCAGTCATATTGTAATTTACTACAAATTGACTGAAGCTCTCAGGCAACGATTGCAAGATCACATCGGTGGCCAACTCTTGGTCCAATGGAAAACCTAGCTTATCTAGATTCTCAATGTACCCAATCATCTTGAGCACATGAGTTCCAACTAAGCTTCCTTCTACCATCCTGCACTGGAATAACGCTTTAGAGACGTCATACCTCTCTTGTCTAGCTTGCTGTTGGTACAACTGCTTTAAGTGTTCGATCATATCGAACGCCTCCATTTCCTCATGTTGCTTCTGAAGCTCAGAGTTCATAGTGGCAAGCATGAGGCACCCAACATCAAGTGCGTCACTCTGATGCTTCTTGTAAGCATCTTTTTCAGCTCTTGTAGCTGTTAGGGGAGGTTCCTCAGCGAGCAAGGGTTCCTCTAGAACATATTGTTTCTTTTCTTGTTTGAGGACTATCCTCAAGTTCCTATGCCAGTCTAGGAAATTTGTCCCATTTAATTTGTCCTTCTCAAGGACCGATCGCAGTGATAAAGTGCTAGTAACGTTGTTAGTTGCCATGGATATCTACAATATAAATATGCAAAATAAGTTTATGATTTAAATCATTTAACATGGTCTTATATTAAATGATACTCCCACTATTTTATTTGAAAAATATCAACCCTCGAAACTTTTAGTGGGCCAAGATCCATATTTCGCCTAATCTTGAGTTAGCTTTGGCTAATCGCCCAAGACTCGGTTATTTAGGTAGACAACACTTTGTCAATTACATCACATATAATTCTTGGATAGTTGGACGAACAACACTTTGTTCAATTCATCAAATGAATTATAATCCAACCCATGCCTCTAGGTTCCCAATCCTATTGAGATAACCTAGTTAAGTCGTACCCAATTAAAGTATAACGGATATCACTTTTATCCTTTCGCGCCTTACTAAGATTGCCACGATGCTTTGCTTTGGCAAACCCACACATGTACAATCGAAGTTATTGACGAGTACTTTTATTTGGAAGGCATCTAAAACTTAATATTTTAGAGGGATTTATTGATCTCATGATTAATTTGATAATTTAAAATATGTCCACTACATATAGTTGTATACATATCTACATATATGTGTAATACTATTATCAAACTAAAACATAAGATAAATCATGCATCAACATACATAATTAAAACGTGACATGGTTATAGCCCCTACTAATGAGTTTCTCAAGCCAATGAGAAACTCCTATGAGTCAACCTAAGGTAACTTCATAAGCACCTTCCTTTGGCTCCAATTTTTTGAATGGCCTCCTCATCCCGGCACGATGCTCCATCTTCATTGATCACCATCAATAAAATAAACTATACTATTTACAAGATATAGAATTCCTCGATTCACATTCGAGGGGAACATAGGGGAGGGATTACATTTAGAATAAAATAGAGAAAGGCACGACTCGCAGGTCGTATTATAAATTACAATCATTCACAAATCCTATCTAATAGGTCAAAGGGCTATAACCACGCACCATGCTCAAACAACACATAAAGCATGTATTAACATTTAATTAATTAAATTCTAAACATTTTAAATTTAATTTTAATTAAAACTGTAATATAATTTTTGAAAAATTATCGTACGCTCGGGACATCACATGCCACGAACTAAAGCGACTAAAACACGAACCACCATGGTTCGAACCAAAACCCACGGCTGGACCAATAGTGGGCCTAGGGTTCGAAACCCTAGCCCATGGCCGAGCCATGGTCCATGCGGCGGCGGCACTAGGGTTCCAACCCTAGCCGCCTCGCACCCTTTTGATGTTTTTATCGAGCCATCCTATTTTAAACGCCGGAATTTGTTAGCCACGAGTCACGGTCATGCCATGCACGGGGTTCGCTCAACCATCTCGAGCTAAGGGTTCGAAAATCCTTGCTCTCATGTGGTAAAGTTACTAATCCATGCATGCATAAACCATTATCGAGTCAATGAGTTCAAAACTCATCCAAGCATCAAAATTTAAGAAAATAGGGCGATGATGGCCGAGCCATGCACGGCTATTAGGGTTCGAAACCCTAGCCGTCATGAGCTAGCCGTCATGCCCAATGGGTTCTAAACCCTAATTAATTTTCGACACTTCCATGCACAATTATTAGTCACAACGACTAAGCCATCTCGAGCCAAGGGTTCCAAAACCCTAGCCCTCATGTGGCTAGCCATGGTGACATTTGTGATGGTGGTGGCCGAAAGTTTATGCTCAATAAATAATTTTATTCGCCAATTATATCAAATACAATTACTACGATGATTTTCATAAACTAAAATTAATTTCATATCAAATATGAATTTAAACAGTTTAATTAACATGCAATATAAATTCTAACATGATTAAACTATTTAACCACATAAAATCCGATATGAGCCTTGAACCTGGCTCTGATACCACTGTAAGTAACCCCATGAGCATACAACGCAGCGGAATAAAATTTTGGGATTACAAACCAGCGATCTATACATAGGGAATCATATCGGATTAGAGAATTACAAGTGTCTTACCCTTGTAGCGTGTTTGAAGCCGAATCCACGGAGCTGCACCACGTCCTACGCCTTTTCGAGTCACTAAGCAAAACTCGATTGGTTTTGCCTCAACGGTATCCACACGATCAAATCGAATGAAGGAATAGTTTAAGAACAAGGTGCTAGATTTGTTCTTAAACCAATACACGAAGCACGCTCGATTCACAATCGAAAGATGGCCCGAAAACCACCAAGAACTCCTCGACTTTGAAGGAGGCCGAGAGTGATTCAATGGTGCGGCCGAATCCACTTGGCTTGTGTAGGGTTTTTGAGTGTTATGAATTGTCTTGCAATTAAACTCCATGCAATCATATTAAATATGATTAATTAAAGGCTTTCTTAAAGCTTCATGGGCTTAAGCCCATGATTTAATTAATCCTTATGATTATTAATTAAGACTCCTCTTAATTATTTAATTCATCCCATGAATTTAATTTCCCTTCTCGATTTAATCTTTTGTGCGACCCGATAGGATCTCGTAATGTTGGCAGTGACATAAAATCTCATTTTATGTCGCAAGCATTGAGCGGTATCTAGCAACACATCGATGCTACCCAAATTACGAGAATGTCAATGACTCGACATAACCTTTAGAACTTGTGATAATATTAACCATGTAACTTAATCCCTTTGTCCTTTGTGTTTAGATTGAACACGAGTCATGGAATAGTCATACTCGTATATCCAATCTTTATTTCTTGATCCCCAAGTAGAACTAGAATAAACGAATAAGCTCGATATCTCATATCGACTCATTCGAGCATGGCCATGCATTTTAGTTCTCACTTGATCAAGGGCCAAACACATCTCCTGTTATATAGGAGGGACAAATCCTATCTCGATCAGTCAACATCCCTCTACATAATTCGTAGTGTATCCAATAGTCGCCTTTATAGTATACCCTGTTACGGGTAACGTTTGACGATATCAAGATACATAACTCCTTATGTTGGGATCTCTGATGATCACAAGTCGTAAGGATTACATACATTATTATCACTATGAGAATTGCATATGACGATCATATAACTATCCATGTTGCATTCTCATGGTGGGTCTGTTCAGTACATCGTTCTCTAACATGTACCCATATGTTGATTTGATATCTCATATCAATGAACAATTCATCGATCAACATATACTAGTCTCTACGTATTATCATTATCCCTTTCATGATAATACTTGACTAGGAACATCTTTAAGAATAATACAATATTATTCTAAGGACATTAACATATATATTAATTCACAATGCACAGTTAAAAGAATAATATATAATAATGAATTGCCATTCATAAATCCATAAACATTGTATGTCTTAAACAATCATCTAATGACTTGTCTTAGGGCATATCCCAACAGAGGCATGGGCGACGGAGACGTGCATATGTGGAGCCTTTCCACAAAACTCGTCGACACAAAAGAGTGTGACGCACCTGTGTCTATCAATATAAGAGCAGGGTGCGTAAATAAAAGACACGTACCCGCTATCACCTCCTCCAGAGCCGCTGTAGCATGCTCCCTCGTCAAAGCATAAACCTGCCCCTGAGGTGGCCCCGTCGGCTGACCTCCATACTGTCTTAGCACAAATGGTGGCCTGTGTTGTACTGCTCTGTCCGCAGGCCTCTCCGCAGAGTTCTGCTGTCTTCCCCTATTGGGACACTGTCGAGCAAAGTGGCCTCTGTCGCCACAGACATAACATCCTGAACAATCCTTTGACGAATGTGGTTGCCCACAAATAGAGCACTGGACCCTTCCAAATCTGCCTCCCTGACGTTGTCCTCTCCCCGTAGGGGCATCATTCCTACGATTCCCTTTCCAACGATTCTCGGGCCTCTTACCACTGAACCTTGAAGGCGTTGTGTTCCCCCTTGGTTTGAACTGATCACCCCTCGGCCTCAAATTGTCAGAAGTAGATTTCTGAGGGGGTGCTGGAGGTGGCACTGCATCAGGATATGCGCCAACTCCCAGTTCGGCTAGCTCGGCTCGTGAAAGTGCATCATCAAAACAGGCAGGGCCATAGGTAATTACCCTGTCATACAGTTCCGGCCTCAAGCCCTTCATGAAGTTCCTCATCTTCGCTTGAGTGCTTTCAGCAATGTGAGGTACATACCGAAGTAAGGAACAGTAATGTAGAGCATAATCTGATACAGGCATGGTACCTTGCTTGAGGTTGGTAAACTCATCCTCTTTAGCCTGTCTCGCAGCAGCTGATAAATAACGGGCCAGAAACCGCGTCCTGAATAGTTTCCAATTGATCTCCTGACCCTGAGCCTCTTGCTCTATCACTGTGGTCTTCCACCACATCTGTGCCTTCTTAGCCAGCGGAAATTTTGCTAATCTGATCCATGCCGTCTTTGCACAAGGCGCCGCCACAAATATCTGCTCAATCCTCTCTAACCATTCCTCAGCCTTTTCCCCTGTTTCAGTTCCTTCGAACATCGGGAGTCGGTACATCATAAATTGAGCCAAGCTCAACTCCCCGGGTAATAATTGTTGTTCCGAAGGCTATTCGCCCAAGGCTGGCGGTGGCAGTGGGTTCGTACGCCCAGCACTTGCATTTACACTAATAGCGTCACCCACTTCTATATTCGCTGCCATGCTGCAACACAAAGGTTAACAACAATACCCAAAAGCAGTTCATAAAGTACGTCGTTAGATAATTAAACATGTTAGATATCATTTTCTACTTCATATGCAACATACATATAAAACATGTTTAAAAGTAAGCACATAGCCAACTTATTGCTAAGGCTACCCTTCACTCATTCCCGGGTTATCTAACCACTGCTCCGATACCACTAATGTAGGGCCTTCCTGTGATGACCAGGGATTATAGATGTTAATCCCGTAGTGTTAAAAATCCCTAAAGTTGTTTTACGTGGCGATTTGGAGTTTAATCGTGATGTTGAGCCTTCTGGGCTCGTTTATTTGGGTAGTTGGGATCGTTGGATCCCGAGGTTGAGATTGTATTCACATTACGGTGTAAAACCTAAGAGTTGGGTTTTTGATGTGTCTCGGAATCTCGGGTGCTTGTGTGAGCACCGGTAGGGGGTTTTGGTGTTAGAGAGAGAATTTTTGAAAACAGATGATTTTTAATGAATCACGATGTATTTGTGGGGCTATTAGTTTTTCGGGGTATTTTGCTATAAATACCATTTGAACCCGAGATTTAATTCAAAAATCTCATTTCAGCCCTCCAAACCCGCCCCTTTCTCTCTCCCCGCCGAACCCGTCTGCCCAGCCCCCATCCGCGCGCAAAAACGCTTCGCCTGCCGCCGTCCCGTCGCCGTTCGGCGCGTGCGACCCGCCGCCGGCTTCGTCTCGTCGAGGCGCAGCTATCCCCTCCGGCAATTCGAAGTTTCGTCGCGTTTTGAAGTCGGATTTTGCAGATGAGCGCCGATCCCCAAATTCTAGGGTTCTTCGATTTCGGTCGATTTTACTTAACGTTCTTTACCTCTTTTTCGTCCCTCTCATGTAATTCCCTGCTATATTTGGTGATTTTGGTTCGAAATTATTTTCGAATTTTGTGGGGTTTGGTTCGAAAATTGGGGGGTTTTGGCAAGGGTGATGATTCTTGCTATTGATGGTTTAATTCATGTTTTAGATGATTTATGATGCTTGGTTGGGTTCGAATTGTGATGCTAGGGTTCGAATTATTGAAGGTGTTCTTGGGCGATTTTTCGATATGTCGCATTCGTTTTCCCTCCCTGCATGTACCCTGCCCCGGGTCTTTTAAATGATTTATTGTCGCGTGTTGACGATATGTTGAGGGTTATGGGTGTGCTTGAGCATGGGTTGCATGTTCGTAAATAATCGTGAATTATTTATCGTGTTAGCACATCATTCCTCGGGGCATGGAACTCGAGCAAGGTTTGGCTCGGACTTCGAGGATTTAAGGTACGTTTAGCGTACGAGCATAGCTTAAATGATGTTTTATAAGTATGATGCATGATTTAAAATACATGAAATGTTTTACTATGATGGCACCGGGACTTGTTTACGTTATTTTGATTCACATGGTGAAATGCTTGGTGCCACTATGAAGCGAGCAAATGATGGGTGTGGTCGCTACGGAGCGAACACCAGTAGTATGACGCTACTTTGAAGTAAGAAATGAAAATGTGGTATTGATTAGATATCTAGGATATCTGTATTTTTATTCCCTATTGGTAATGAATAGGAACAGAGACATAGTTAATCAGAGAAGTGATTAACTAGTATCGGAAGTTAAGGAAATCTCAATATGATATCTAGAATTATGATAATTGCTAGATAAAGAAAGATGTTACGAAATGTTGTTAATTCGAAACTGGTTAGGGTTAACCAATATGATGATTAACTGCATATTCAGGATTTGATGATTTATCTGTTTTGAGAACAGGGTTATTACAGGAGTACGCTAGGATGAGGATGATACCATCCAGGAAGTGTCACATATGTTCCACAATATTTACATTTTCGTAAATTATGTATTATGTCATTATGATTATGAAATTGTGGAATTGGTATGCTCACCCCGTTGGGGGCTGTCTCTGTAGGGGGCAGGTGAACAGGTACATCGATGGCTTTGGAGATGAGCTCGAGCTGTTGATTGGATGTACTCTCAGGATCGTGGTACCAGGGCTTGATGGAGCACGGTATCGTATAGAGTACCTACATATATATATACCCATGATGGTTATACACATATTTATGATGCTCGCATGTGAGCACGATTATACTTGTTTATGGGTTGTATATAAAGGCATGAGCCTTTCTCTCTTTCATTCTATGTTGCATGCAATTAGAGGTAGAATTGCTAAAGGTTATGAGAGTCATTGGTGTATTGTGGGTGTTGAAACCCACTTTTGTTGCCATATGTGTGGTGTCTTCCCTGGCTGGGAATTTACTTGATATTGCTGCATTCTGATGAGTATTATGTTTTCCCTGGCCGGGAATTATGTTATGTGTTGTACTTTTATTTCGGGATAGCTTTATTTATGGGGAGACTCTGCCCAAATTTTTATAAAAGTCCACAATGTAAAAAGTGATGTAATGGGCGAACTCTATGAGTCTCTTGTTGTTAGGATGATGAACTTATAACATTGTATGTTAAAGAAAACTTTGTAATTGCCATTCAATGGTAAAGTATCATCTGAGTTTCCCGAATGATTTTATGGAAAGCATGTGCCACACATAATGATTAATACACTAATCAAAGGTTAAGTATATGGGGTCCTTACACTTCCTACCCTAACAGTGTTATAGTGACATAAGAAGGACTAATCATGCATTAGATAACATCTTATGGTTCCGGTTGTTACATGAGCTAACAGGATTACAGGCCAAAATACAAAACTTCAAAAATAATTCATTACATTCCCAAAAGAATGACAAAATTTAGATTTACACTACTCCTAGAGTAGATACTAGTCATAACTTGAATCCTATACATTCATGTGTTCCTCGTAGCTCACTGCCTCAACCCGACCCTTAGTCCTTTAGTCCAAAAGTGTACCTACAGGGACAACACATCATGAGCATATACAATCTTACTTAACATCTTAAAAACATCGTAGTAAATGCATGAAATATTGGTTAAGTAAATATGCTGGTTATTCATTAACTTCTTTTTGTTGTCCCTGATTCATATTCATGCATATGTGCATCTTACCCTGTGGCATCTTACCACATCATAATATCGTATGGCCTCTTACCATATGGGCATCTTACCCCGTGGCATCTTACCACATAATAACATCGTATGGCCTCTTACCATATGGGCATCTTACCCCGTGGCATCTTACTACATAATAACATCGTACGGCCTCTTACCATATGGGCATCTTACCCCGTGGCATCTTACCACATAATAAACATTGTATGGCCTCTTACCATATGGGCATCTTACCACATAATAAACATCGTATCACATCATTATATAAACATCGTATAAACATCATCATTTCATCGTAAACATTCATGCGATAAATGCATAGTCATAGTGTAGAGATGTGTTTTACCGTCCGATGCCCGTACGTCTCTTACGTACCTTTTTAAAAGGAGGAGGAGTCAACAGACTTTATCTCCTTGATTGTGCTGGTACCTGGGATGGTTCCTCCTTTTTCTCTTCTTTTGGTATGAATTATTGCACACCTTTTACCAAGGTTTTTTCCTCCTCTCTCAGCAGCACTTTAGGACGTTTTTGAGAGGGAAAAATGAGGGAAGGAGAAAGATTGGAGGTGGAGTGGTGGGGAAGAGAAGGAGGTATGGGTTGAGGGGAAAGGGGTTGGCAAGTGAGGGTGGCTGATTGATTGGGGGGGGGGGGGGGGTGGTGAGGTTGGGGTGCCATGTGGTGTTTAATTGTGTCCCGGTATTTAGTACGATGTATTAAAATATCCTCACTCGATGTATTAAAATATCCTCACTCGATATTTTATAACTTCATTTAATTAATACATCCTTTAAAACACCCAACATGCTCCCCACATCATATCATCATAACATAATCATAGCCCCCAATTAAATGCACCACAACCCTCTTAAACATATCATAAATCATCATCATAGCACATAATTACATGACATTTCGGGGGTATTACAGATAGAATACTTGCCGCTGTCATATCGTAGTGAGGAAAGAATATTTGCCGCCAAATGTTGAAGAGAGGGTATTGCCGCATGTCGCATTTGAGCGAGCTTATTCAATGCCGATGATATGTCGAAGCGAGGGGTATTAGTGTCGCGGTCATGACAATCGAGGTGTATTAAAATACACTGTTATAACAGACAAGGGATTGGTTATTGATGATATTGAGATGGTTATATGTCATGACATTCGTGGAACCATAATATAATCCATTGATTATACTCATGAATTATGGTACAGGGACAACCAAAAGGGAGCGTTTAAAATGCATTGGAATACATGAAGTGTTTTGTAATTACGGTTTAAGCATTTACGCCTTATAATCATATTATGTTGAATATGGATTATTATATGCTCATGATTTGGGGGTTGTCCTTGTAGGTAAATTTTGACATAAAGGGGCTAAGGATGGGTTGATGCAGTGAGCTAGTGAGGAGTGCGTTTGATATAGAAGCTGGGATTCTTTTGTATAGTTTCTACTCTAGGAGTAGTGTAAATCTATAGGATTAACATTCATTTTGCTGGGAATGTAACTAATCCATTTTGAAGTAATTATTTTGGCATGTAATCCTTAAAGCTCAAGGCATCAACACGAATTTTTATACTCCGATTATGCATGTTAGCTCTACTTATGCCTTTAATCCGCACTTAAGGTACCAGGGTCCATACACATGTTGAATCTATACGATTATGATGTTATTGTAGGGGTTATTACTATTATGTTAATATTGAATTGATTTTGCAAAATAGATATTGTACGAGCCTTCGGTTGTCGGGGATGTCTAAATCATGTCGTCGACCATAAGGTATGTCTGATGTACGAACATAGGTAAATGATTTATTGTTACGTGCAATGAATGATATATTCTTGTATGTTGGAATTAGTACGTAGGGACGTACAAGTATTGAATGCCATATTAATGGACTAATTGTTGAGTAATGTGCTGATAAGTATTGATAGCACCAAAGAATGATAAATGCACTAATGACGGGATTATGACTTTGGGTCCTTACAGAGTAGCTTATATAATACCACAAATTATGTTATTTAGTACCAAAAATATGTTATCTAGTACCACATATTAACATATATTGATACCACAATTCAGTATATTTGATACAAAATATTAGCTTAGATGTGAATTATCTATTTCGCATGTTATATATAAATCTACAATGTGGTACGAAAAATATTGATTTGTGACACGAAATCATATAATTTGTGGTATTATATAAGCTAATATGTGATACTTACTAAAACCATATTTTTTGTACTAATAACATAATTTGTGGTACTATATAAGCTAATATGTGATACTAAATATACTGATTTATGATACTATATAATATGTGGTACTATATAAGCTAATATGTGGTACTAAATATACTGATATATGGTACTAAAATTATATAGTTTGTGACACTATATAAGCTACTTTGTAGTACTAAATATACAGATTTATTGTACCAAATTATATAATTTTTGGTACTTTTTAAGCTAATTTGTGGTACTATCTATATTATTGATTTGTGGTACTAAATTTCTCACACACACGGCAATGGCTCTCCATAAATTAAAGAAAAATATTGTGAATTTGGTTCGGATTTGTTGGTGAAAAAGGTACAAAAAATTTAGAGATGGAGTTATTTTTTATACACGTTCATGGAGGTTCATGGAGGAGAGGGGAAAGTTAATACAGAAGATATATGAGGAAAGAAGAAGAAAGTTTGAATAAAATTAATGATATATTTGATAATTTATGTAATTATGGAGTTCAAAATAAAATAATTGTTAAGAAGATAGTGCATAATTTAAAATTAGTGATGGAGACTTAACTTTAAATTAATAAAGCCTTTTTTTATCAAGTCTCCTTTAATAAAACACGTTTTTGGATTAAATTTAAAATCCGTAAAATCCTTTAAAATTGTATTCATATGCCTTAGGCACACACTAACATCTCTTTCATCTAAAATATAATAAATTCTGGTCTCGTCAGCATAGTGAAAATTTTCGAAAAACTTGCCAAAAATTGGTTCTATTTCTTGAGGCCATTGTTCTTCTTCGCCCAACCAACTGATAAGTATCAGAATCAACCACGCAAGTTGCAGAGAATTGTGGGAGTTCCGGTGGGGGTTTCATAGCCTATCTCGTCTGGTCAACGACGAGACTTTTTGTAGGTCATCGCCACCGCTTCGTCTCCGCCGATGATGATGTTGCACAGCTTCAGGTATTACCTCTCGGAGCACCCGTCGATCGTTGGATTCCGGTGGAGTCACACCCAATCCTGGGGCTCCACCTGGTCGTTTCTATTCTCTTCCATAGCCGCTTACATCGCCGCGTCCGTGTTCATCCACCTCCTCCTCCTCCTGGTTTTCCGCCATCGCCGCCCTCTCCCCCTCGGGCCCATCCCCGCCGCGCACTCTCTATGTATGGCCCTCATCTCCGCCGCCATCTTCTCCGGGACATTCCTCTCCTCCGCCGCTGAAATCCGAGACACGCGGTGGTCGTGGCATCGGTCCCGCACAACCCCTTTCCAGTGGCTCCTCTGCTTCCCCCTGGGGACGCGTCCCTCGGGGCGTGTGTTCTTCTGGTCGTACATCTTCTACCTCTCCCGATTCCTCCACGCGCTGCGCACATTCATCACCATAATCCGCGGCAGGAAGCTTTCCTTCTCCAAACTTTTCAACAATTCGATACTAATTTTCATGTCCTTTCTCTGGCTCGAATTCTCACAATCTTTTCAAGTACTCGCCATCCTCCTCACCACGATGGTTTACTCCGTCGTGTACGGCTACAGATTCTGGACGGAAATTGGGCTACGAAGCGCGTGTTTCCCGTTCGTGGTGAATTGCCAGATGGTGTTGCTGAGCTGTAATGTGGTTTGCCATTTTGGGGTGCTCCTGCTGCACATAATCAAAGGTGGGTGCAATGGGATTGGAGCCTGGATCTTCAATTCTGTCCTTAATGGGGCGATTCTGTTTCTTTTCTTGAATTTCTACGTTAAAATGCATTTTCAAGTAAGAGAAGTCTGCGGCGGAAATGGTGGCAACAGCGGACGCGCCGCCGTGGAAAAGGCTGAAAAGTTGGAGCTAATCAAAGACCGTGATATTTGATGTCTAAGTTTTTTTTAATTTTCCGTTTTTATCACTTTACTTTGGGATGTAGGTACATTATTATTGGAATATAAAATACTATTAGTGGCATGTAAATTTAAATGATTTGGGGGTAAAACCGTAAAAGAGACCTTTTTGCCTTTTTTATTGGGTGATCTTAAAGTCGGAAAGATATTGACACATACTTTATGTTAAAAAAATTATTCATAAAATTTTAATTTTTTTATAATGGCTGATTGACCTTCTAAGCAAGAATGAAATATATATATATATATATATTATTCTTAAGGATAGTAAAAGTCCAAATTATTGGAATTACGAGTTAAACCTTTTTATGTTATTTATTATTACATTGTATTAACAGATAACTTGGAATATTTAATCATTATATTAGAAAATGTAACTATAAATGATGAAAACTTTATATAACCACTATTAATTAGATACAAAGAAGTAAATAACATTCACCTATTATTTTTTGTTCAATCGGTGTGATTATTCTTATTTTTAAAATACTCGTCTTTATAATATGTTCGTAGTTGGTCTCTTGAATCGTTCAACTTTTAGACCTTTTCCGCATTTTTTGCTGTTAAAAAGACGGTTTAATAAACCTAAGTTATTATAAAATTACCACTACACAAGTAAAATGTTATGGTTCTCTTTTTCTGTTTTTACCTATTTATTTTTAAAGAATCAATAACAGAAGCAAAGAAATAAAATACTCAAAATCATTTTTTTGTCCGAAAAACATATAAACAGTTCTGGATAAATATATTTAATTATTTATTCAAAATGCTTTATGTCGTTTTTACTTAAAATTGTACCAAAAATCTAATTTTTATCCGAAAAGTAGATTTGAAAAAAACTTACATATTAGTCCGCTTTTAGTGTACCACGTGAAACTTTAGGTTCAGTGAATTGGTCACTTTCCGAGATTGTTCAATCTTGACTTCACTACTACCCACCAGTATTGGAATTTGCAGTTGAATCATTTATTGGACGACTAAATTGGACCACACATTAGATGTCGACTATCGACACAACCCTTTAAGATGGCTTGTATTATATATATATATACTAGGACTGCAGAACACATTGCGTGCAGACGAGTTTTATATATATAATATTTTTTATATTAAATAATTATAAATAAAATAAATTATTTTTTAATAATATTTGTTATCTTTTATTTATTAAATTATAAAAAAATAGTTTTTTTTTCTTTATTTGAATTTTGTTTGTATTTTAAAATTATTAATGAAGCTCGTGTTTTTATTTTTAGTTACATCATGTCTAAGGATGCTTTTGCTTCGTTAATAATATGGATAATTGTTCAAATCATTACCTTTAGAAAAGAATTAAAAATATATAATAAAATAAAATTGTAAATCCACTTATTTAATTTTGAGATTTTAATTTCGTGATATTATGATATTACAAAAGTATTCTCAAGGATTCAAGTAATTAATTGAACTTTAAATCATTAGTACGTAATTTCTTTAATTATCAGAATAGTTATAGTTTTATGCTGCATCTATCTATGTCTACCGCTGCCTTAAATTCTTTTTTTTTTTTTTTTTAGTTTGAGAATGATAGTTACTGGAAAATAAATAAATGAATTTCTTTGGATTTACGTATCATTAAAGATAAAACAATTCCTTGCTTATTTTCATAGTGGAAAAATACTCATCGGCCGGTTTGTGTCCCATTTATATATTAACTCAATATTATTGATCTAAAATGATTAGTATGATAGTTGTATTTTTTATTTAAAAGATTAGATATTTAAATGAGTTGTTGTATAAGTAGAACTAAAATCAGGTACATACAAGTATTTTTTTCCAAATATATGAGGTCTATATCTCTGCACCAAATTTTTTGGATCAATGACCATTAGATTTATCTTAATAATAATATAATCAGGATAACAAGTACTTAATTAAGTCGTTGCCGTTAACATCAAATCGTTATTGTGTGGCGGTGCTTGGTAGGGTAATCGTATTTTTGTATATATTTGTTTGTCCTGCTTCGTTTATTGGAGAAAGCTTACATTTTATATACATCAACGCCGATGCATAGGTATTACGTGTCTAACCTTATTCGATTCATCAAAAGTCAAAAAAATCTTGTTTCATATTTGAAATTTAAAATAGTGAAGATGAAACAAACGGAATGGTGTATGACAGTAAATTTTCATTGATGTTTTTAAACTACGATGAACGGATACCGACACACACTGACACGACACGACACGGATACGGCGACACGAATTTTTAAAATTTTTAGGATACGACACGATTGAGGCACGCTTATATATATATCTCTCTATGTGTGTGTGTGTGTTGGAAATTTGAATTAAATCAAAGAAAAAGAAAAAAATTACAGCAGCTCGATCGATCGAGGACAAGGCCTCGATCGATCGAGAAAGCCAGAAGTTTTTGATTTGTTGGAAACAAGGGCTCGATCAATCGAGCATCAGGCGCCGATTGATCGAGCCTTGTGTCTGTTGCGCGGAATGATGTGTTCATGTGACTAGAAATAAACACATCTGGTATGTTTAATTGTCTATGATTATGTATGTTTAATGGTTAAATTGATAAATATATTAAACCCTAATCAAATAATTGCTTGAATGTAGGAAAAAGGTGACGAAATTAGGCTAAAACGATGGAAAAGGGAAGAAAGTTAAAGAAAAGAGGAAAATCCGCCAAAGACACATGTCACATCTTTCTCCTCGAGTTTCTTATGTTCGAGCCAAAGTTTTGGAATGTGGTCAACATAAAATTGTAGAACTTTCCGTTATCTTTGAGTGGACAGCTGATTCGCTTAATTCATAGTTCGTATGATAAAGTTATGGTCGAAATACGAAACTCGCCAGAAAAATGGAAGCCATGCGTAATTACGCCATTCTGAGGAGTAAATACGCCAATGCTACGGCAAGTGAAAAATCTGAATAATTAAAGTAGGCGTAGCTACTCCTGATCCAAGGTGTAAATACGCCAGCTACGCGGGAAGGCAGAAATTGAGCACATCATCAGGCGTAGGCGTAATCCAAGGCATAAGTACGCCAGCTACGCCTGATCCAAGGCATAAGTACGCCAGCAGAATTTTGGAAAGTTTGGATTCTTGATTTCTTTCCTTCCAACATGGACTCTAACTTATCCTCCAAGCTTCTCCAAAATTATAAACTCGAAATATCAGACCTTAAAGCATCTAGATAGTTAGGGTAGAGTAGTTTATGATAGTTTTACAATTTTTCTCTCAATTTTGTTGAAGAACGCTACGAATATCGAAACGAATGCGGGATTGACACCTCGACGAGCGAAAATCGGATTAGTTTTCTTTCCTTTGTTTTTAATTATCGTTTTTCGCAGAATATGTGTAGCAGTTTTTAGTTCTTGGTTGAGGAAGACAAAACCTCGGATTTATTTATTTTGGGGAGATTCCTACTCTTTTGTTTATCGATTTTCTTGAATATCATTGTTTCTCTGATTTTATTGATATGATATGTATTCGTTTATTGGATTGACAACCTAATAACTTGCATGTAATCTAATGCTATATTTGATAATTGTTGGATTAATCAAATATACTAAGCAACTAAGATTAACAATTGTCTGCTGTTGGTTTATTAAATTCTTAGGAAAAATGATTGACTAAATTTATATAAACCACTTGTGTTTATGTTGTTTAGATTCGTCACTCACTAGTTTTGAATGGTGTCATGATTTTAATCTTGAATATGCATATAAAGATTGATTGATTGATGAAAGTTAAATTAGAACGCTTGGACTAATTGATTATGAATAAGGTGAGGTGGGAATTAGATTCAACCAAAATTAAGTCTTTTGTGAATCGATTAATAGATAATAATATATAAGGTAGAGTCAACCGATACCAATAATCGTTTTCATTAGTTTAATCTTTAGTTTTGATTTAATTAGTATAAACACTCACAACCCCATCTTTAATTTATTGTTTTGTTTTGATTTTTATTAACACAAGAAATCACACATCCTCGTGGGATCGATCCCTCCTCACATACTACATTATTGTTATCAAATCTTGAGGATTGAGTGGGGTTAATTATGGCGTACATAATAAGCGCGACCAAACGGTGTGTCCATTCATGTTCGGGTGGTACGATTTTTCGCAAGTTGTGCCTCCAATTGGTGTCCTGTTGGACATATTTCTTGGTATACTATAAATATAACATTCCCTCACTTGTTTTAAAATAAGATTTTAGAAAATCTATGCAAAATTTTTGTGATAAAACTTGAGCATCTTCATCATTTATTTTGTTGAGTACTTTTAAACCTTTGTGATTTAAATGATTTGTGAGTTGTAGTGCTCCTATCACAAATCATAGTCGTTGTATATTGGGAGACAAATTGCCAAAGCAAACCATTAGCACCGTAGCGGGGTAATATTTTCTTAAGGATGGAGATTTCGAATCTCGTATCGACATTTCTAATACAAAGACATTTGTTGTTTTTGCTTGCTACTTTCCTAAGATCCACACCCATAAACTTTGTACAACAATATATACATACTATATTACAAATACTAGTTATTTAAATTTTTTAAATTCTAAAACCATGTAAAATTAACCAAAATATTCTTAACAAATTCAAGAAACATATAAATAAATGCATGTCACTGGAATCATCATAATATGACTCATACTAACACCAAATACATATTACTTAATTAATATAAATTTTAACAAACACGTCCAAATAAAATATAACACCAAAAATATTCTTATCAAATTCAAAAATAATATATATAAAATGTATGTCACTGAAATTATCATAGTATTACTCATACTAACAACAAACGTATATTACTTCAATTAAATAGAGTTTAAGTAATACATCTAACTTTTATTTTAGCCAAAAACTTTTTAAAATTTACAATTATCACCCAAAAATGTCCTTTATGTGTCGGACATAGCTCAGACACGCCCATCAGACATGTCGACACGGGTGTTCGATTTTGAGGGGACTGTCACGAGGTCCGATTTTATTTTATTAATAAAATAAAAGACATGTCATGTGGAGTGTCCGACACTTGTCCGAGAAGTGTCAGTGTCCGATAAGTGTCCGACACTGCATCGAGTGATTTTTAGAAGTGTCCGTGCATCATATGTTTTCAACAACAAGCGGGAGTAGTTAAAAGAAGAAGTTGAGTTGAGGAGTTAAAAAAATACGAAAGCATTATTCAGAAAAATTGGGATGACCAATAAACATATGTAATAATAATATAAAGTTTCTATATTATTTTTGCTTAAAGTTGAAAAAATTATTTTTAAATAAAATTAGCTGCTGTCAAAATAAAAAAAAAAAAACAACTTAATAAACTTCAATTAATTACAAAATTGACATCACATAAGCTAAAACAGTCAAAAGGATGACATGACTTGCTTCGCTGCTTCTGTTTTTACGTGAGTTATTCTATAGAAGCAATAACAGCAACAAAGAAACATAATACCCAATCTCTGCATTTTTTATCTGAAAAACTAATAAACATTTTTGAGAAACATCTACAAACACCACCTTAATCCAGCCCAAATACAATTCTGGCCTACCCAAATCGACCAATTCGCTTCATTGAGGCGTATTTAAAATGTCGTAAAAGTGTATTTGTCTATATAATAAGGGTAAATTGCATAAAACTTACATGTGTTATAGTAAATATGCACGGAATCTCGTTGCTAACAATATAGGGAAAAAACCCATATATTTTCTTAAATTCTGCATGAAATCACCTATATTATAAAAAAGATAAAAAAAACCCTTATATTTTTTTGAAATTTTGCATGAAACCCCCATTGTTAAACAAAATAGGCAAAAAACCCTATATTTTCTTAAATCCTGCACAAAACCCCTTCTTATTTATAAAGAAACAGATTTTATTTCATTTCGTTAAAACTCTATGCAGGTTTATGATAACAAGTTCATAAATGTTCATATATATTATATATGTTTATAATAACTTACTTTGTGTTAATATATATGTTTATTGTTGTGAAACATAGGTTATGATTTTTTTGAAAGTATGCATATTTTTTACATGTGCAATTATAGTTTATCCAAAACTTGAAGAAAAAAAAGAATTTGAATTGATCAGTAAGCATGCATATATTAAAATACAAATTTAGAATATTAATTATAATATATTTTAAAATTACACCTTAAAATTATTCACTGTAAAATTCTCAATATTGTTCGTTTTAAAATTAAAACAAAAATCATTACAAAAAAAGAAAATAATGTAGATGCAAAAAATTGGAGGGCATATTAGACAAACACGGGGTTTTGTGTAGGATATAAAAAATAAAGGGTTTTTTGTCTATTTTATTTAACATGAAAAGTTACGTATAAGGTTTTTATGTAGAATTTAAGAAAACATAAAGGACTTATGCGTATTTTGTTAACATAATGATATTTTATGCATATTTAGTATAACACAATGTTGATATACGTATAAGTTAAAAGATTCAATTATAGGGTGGTAACTACATATAGACGGAGGCCCCCCAATTTTTTTTTACATGGCAAGGGGGTTAAGGGGTCCCACTCAAGCATCTTAACCGCCCCCTCCCTTTTAATTCCCTCAAAAATTAAATTAGGGTTGTTGGGGGCGGCTGTCCATTTTTTTTTCCAAAAAATATTATAAAATTTTTATATAAATAAAAGAATATAATGATAAAAATTAGAAACACTTCCTCCTACCCTACTCTTTGACCAAATTTTTCATTTTTTTCCTTCCCAGATACTAATCTCGAATTCTTCTCGTGATCTCAGTTTCTTCCTAATTTTGTCTTTTTACGCGGATTATATGATTCTAATGTCAATGATATGTAAGATCTTTCACTTTATTTCTAATCTATGAAATTTAAAGCTAGATTTATGATATTTTAATTAATTTTAATTTTGTGGAATTTGTTGTGTAATTTTTGATATCGAGCATTTTTTGTTAGGATCGCTATGTGTGTTTAGAAAAGGGTGAATAACAACTCTCTATAAATTTTGATGTTTAACTTGAGCTTTATTTATGAAAGTTCGAAAAAATCCTTCAGCGTCATCCATTTTCCAATAAAATTTCTACTATAATACTTTGAAGATGCAACAATCCGTACATTCTCATTTCACCTCGATTCGACTCCACTCTGCTAAAAAATTCTAGTTTACAACTTAATTCTCAGGATCTGTTCAGATAATGATTCGAATGGTTTCAAGTAATTCACTCCCAAAAAAGCTAAAAATTACACAAGATTTAGGGGTGGGCAGCGGATCAGGGTTTTTCAGGTAGCAATATTTTACTAGTCGAATCCAAAAAATATATTGTCCAATTGTCGGGTACCCAAAAAATTTCTGGTAGTGTTGGATACCCAAAATTTAATGATAAAAAATTCTGTCATAGCCCTCCAGATGCATGAAATATCAAAGTTCTCAAGAGTTCAGAGCGGTCGCATATAAGTAAGGTGAGATTTTCTAAAATGGCATTCTACGAACTAGTATAATGAGTAAATTTATTATTTTTGTTATTAATAATAAAACATCTATTTTAATTTTTATTGTTCATGGTTATTCTTATCTTTATCAATTTATTTTTTAATAAATATTATTACTTTTATTTGAAAAAAGAAAAAAACAACCTAATTCCTCAACTTTATATGAGAACTGTTTTTACTTTATTAAAAAATATTTACCGAAAGTCTTCCAATCTTAAGAAAATAAATATTCATAATAAAATAAATTTATTTCAATTATTTTAAAAATAAACCTTTATTTTATCAAGCATTAGTAATTAATTGAGATGTGAAAGTATTTATGAAGGCTATTTTAGGATGTTCAAATAAAAAAGGCTATATCTTGCATAATATTGAGTAAAAGGGGTTATTTTTAAAAATAGTGTCGTAAAATGTGTTGAATAAGTAAATTCTCTATTCGTAAATCAATAAGACATTTATTACATAGCACGTTCATTCTGTGATGCTCAATGCTAATTATATTTCATTAGTTGATTTAGTTGAGGTAAATGATGAGTAAATTACAGAATTAAATTATTTGGAATCAGACTAAATCTGGCTTAGAAGAAATAATCTCGAGTTGAACTGATATTGTAAATCAAACTTTAATTGCAAGAATAAATTATTGAAGAGAATTGTGATGCCTAAATTTGTGAGCAGGAAAAATGAATTGATAGAATAGATTTGGGGATAAATAATTCTGGGTTAAATTTATGATATGAACCAAATTCAAGGGACTAAAGTGCAAAGATGATAGACATATTTTGTGCTCTCTTTGCACACACCAAAAACACACATCTCACTCTTTCATTCACCCACAAAAATCGATCTTGGTGCTTTTCTCCACACTTACATTTTCTCTTCTAACTTTTAGGAGAAGATCTCTCTCATTTCAAGCAAAGTGGCTAATGTGTGCTTGGGTAAGTTTAATTTACATCTTAGTAGCAGTGCTATTTGATTTTGAGTTGAGTTATGAAAAGTTGTTGAAGCTTTGAATGTCAAAATATGGTGTTTGACGGATGTGAAACTTTTTATTGTTATTGTTGAGTATAAATTGTGCTAATTAAATTTGGTGATTTTTGAATTGGATGATGTTGAGTTTGAAAGTTATTGATTTTGTTGGTGTTAATGATGTTATTATTATGGTATTTTGGTATGTGGAAGTTTGGTGTTGAGGTAAGGTTGTAGTATAGTTGGTTTATGTGTGATGTGAGGTTTTGAAGAGATGAAAATTGAGTTTTTTTTCGAAGAACAGCGCCGATTGATCTATCGGTAGCACAAATCGATCGATCGGTAAAGACAGTAGGCGAGGAGAAAAAAATTGAATCCGACCGATCAATTGGTCGTGTGAAAAAAAAAATCATCAATTCATGGGACGATTAATTGGTCGATAGATGTTTATTGCTTGGATTGAAATTATGATATTTAACATAAGTGTTATGCTAAAGAAGCGAAGTTTTAATGGTTTAAAGGGTTTGATAATGAATTTCTATTGCATTGTTGAATTCATGTATAGCCTTCTCAGACATCTGAACAGAGAGGATGATAACTTGATAATTGATTTAATCTTGGACCAAAAGGACATAGTGACGTACGAACAGGTATCCTATGAATTGATTATATATTCATGTGTGTGTATATATATATGTATATATATATATATACATATTGTTGAAAGTGATGTTTGAATATATGTAACTGAGTATCGGAATTGAGTGTAATACATTTTTGTAATGGATACATAAATGTACGTGATCCGGGTATATGAGTTGAGCTATAATGGAGACGTAAATGTACGTAATCCGATGAGATGAGTCCAACATCAATGTCTTTAGCATGATTGCCTCCACAGTATGTGGTTGGTCTTGGTTGAATAAAAAGGTGACCTATTGTAGGTCTATTGGATTATTTCAACGAGGAATACTATGCTTTTAAATAACGATACTGATTTCATGATTATGGAATTGTGGAATGTTGAAAAAAGTAACTATTCAAGAAGTTTAACGGGTTCAGATGCATTCAGGGAGTATATTTATAGATTGTCAATAATCTTATTTTGTGCATTACAACTTTCTGTATTACTATTATTATGATCACTGTGTCAGAGTATGCTCACCCAGTATGATGGTGTGATATCCCCGAAATGATTATGTGCTTTTAAACATTAATTATGTTATGAGGATTATGGTGTTAAATTATGGAGTTGATTTATTTATATTGAGAAATGCATTTCAGGGTATATGTGATATAAGTTGGGAATTTGGGTTATGATATGATTATTTGGGGTGGATGTTGTTTGTTTTGGTGAAGCATGTTTAATTGGAATTGAAGTATTTTATTGATTAAATACTATAAAATATCATGTGAGGATATTTTAATACATCGTGCTAAATACCTGGACCAAAACATAACACATCACATAAACCACCACCCAACCACCCCCCCAACCCATGCTGTTACAGCTGCTCACCCATACCTCTTTTCCACTCTCCCACTCCACCTTCTCCTCTCAGAAACCCTCCCCCTTCTTCACCCAAAAATCGTCCAACATCTGCTAAGCAAGTAGGAGGAGAGATTTGATGATTTATTGACCAAATTCTTGCAAGAAAAGAGGAGCAAAAGTGGTAAGGAACCATATCCTGTTTTTGGTTAAGTTTTAGTTGAGTTTAGATAATTTGTTGTGTAAAAAATGGCATGTAAGTGTAGGTTTGGATGAACCTTCGATTTAAGTACTTGCATGGTGTTTTTATGAAGTTCCTAGCATGTTTGTTTGGGCATGTTTTATGTCTTATGTGCTAGATTGGTTGGCTTGAAAACGAGTGCTAAAAAATGCAGGTTGTTCGCGATTTACAAACATTGGCGATAGATCGGCGCATTTTTCCGATCGATCGCGAGCGCCAGAGTGCGAGGCAGTGGCTATTGACGATCGATCGCGAGTTTGGCGCGATCGATCGGCGATGCCGCGATCGATCGGCACAACTTGAGCGATCGATCGGCGAAGACAGAATTTTGAATGTTGAGGCAGTAGCATCTCGCGATCGATCGGGGCTTATTGGCGATCGATCGCGAGAAGCCAAATGTGGTGTTTTGAATTATTATTGTAGGATTTTTGGTATTGGGCTATTATTGGCATCTAATATTGTGTTGTACACTTGTGTAGAGCCTTCACAGATAGCCACACAACGCAGGGGATAGAGTCCTGCAACATACCATATTTTGGAAAGGTACGTAAGCGACGTACGGGCACCCAACGGTAACATGTATTATATGTTTATTATTTGACATGCGATAAATGCAAGTTTGTGCATTATGAGTACGATACATGTTCTATGCATTGTTGTTGCATATGTATGATGTGGAACATTGGGTGTGTATTCCACGAGTCACGGTTATCACAGTGATGATTTTAATGCTTACCGCTATAATACCGCTAAAAATGTGGAGCGAGGGGTGTAGGTCCGCTTGCACATGGAGGCGAGGTTTACCATACGAAGCGAGGATAGAAATACCGCTTGTATGAAGAAGCGAGGAGGGAGGGGAGGACCGCTTGTTCTAAAGTTATGAAGCGAGGGGCATTAAAATACACTGATGATAAACTGACTAAGGATTGAAGTAAATATTTAAGAAGCGAAGTTATGTCATGACATTTATTTAAAGAAACCATAATATCATATATTGATTTGATTATGAGTTGTGGTACAGGGACAACCAATATGGGCGTTTAAAATGCATTGGAATTCAGGAAGTATCATATGCCTATGATTTATGCATTTATGCTTTACATTCATATTATGTTGAATATGAACTATGATGTGCTCATGTGTTGGGGGTTGTCTTTGTAGGTGCTTTTGACACGGAGAACCAGGGTCGGGGTTGATACGCTGAGCTGTAAGGAGTGCTACAGGATTAGCAGAATAGAGAATTACTTTTGTATTGCTTCTACAAAGAGTAGAGTAAAGCTACAATTTAGTAACCTTTTGTTAGGAATATGTATACTTTTGGTACTGTAATCTCTTAAGCTCGGGATTATCAACACGGCCTAATACTCTGATCTATGAATGATTAGTTCTCTTAATTGCACCTTAGAATCTTGTTTAGATAACGGGGTCTCACAGATGGGTTGTTTCTATTGAAACATATAAAATAGGTACGACGTTATCCCTGGGGGTGAGCTCGAACCATTGAATATAAGTGCTCCAGAAGCGTGGTATCTGTATTGGTATAAGGAGATGCAATTTATGCAAGTAGTTTTAATTGCATTCATTATTTATGGCTCGTCGGTGAGCCTTTGAAGTATGTATATGAAATGTATTAATATCCCGAAGTTTCTATTTTCATATGAGGTATGATGGGTGCATTTTTATTTGAAGGAATATGAGGATTATGAATTGAGTATATAGCACAAGTTAGATGAATTTAGTTTGGTGAAGGTTAATTTGATGAGGAATCCTTAGTGAGATTTTATTGTTGTCATGTGGATATAATTGTGAATTGATGTTTCCCGGTGTGTCTAAATTACGGGAAGACTCCGTCGAAATTTAAATAAATTTCTACAACATAGTTTAGAAACATGAATTTGTGTAAATGAGAGTATAAAGGATGAATCCGAATACACTGACGATCATTATCGAACTAATGTCGTGATTAGGAGTCAGGATCTTATACGTTGAACATATCATGAGAACAATAAGGGATCTCCACACTTCTCCAACCAAAAAAACTTTGTGTCTTCCTACTGGGAAGAAGAAGTCAGCGTTGGTTTCTTTGGGAGAGCATAATTTAGTGGCGAGTAGATGAGGGTGGCCAGTATAGCTACCGGAAGCACGCTGTACATAGCCACATCCGCCACTTTCGTCACCAAAGTCTCCCCTTTGAATACACACACTCAATACCATCTCTACCTGATACGCCGATATCCGGTGCGGTTCGACCCGAACTCTATGGGCTCGACCCGGGTCGGCGTCGAGGAAGACCTCCAGCTCGGCCACCCCAGGTTGGCCTCGAGGAAGACCTTCAGCTCGGCCACCCCAGGTCGGCACTCGAGGAAGACCTCCAACTCGACCACCCCAGCTCGGACTCGAGGATGACCTCAGTTTGGCCACCCAGCCCGGCCTCGAGGAAGACCTCCAGCTCAGCCCAGTCTCATAAGACACTAGAGACTATCCTACCTTGGCCCGTTTGCCTTGATCCATTTTCCTTTTACTAGGCCCGTTATCTTACTATTTAATTAGCCCATTAGAGGCCCATTTATCCTTAATATAAATAGTGAAGGAACAGTAGGGTTAGAGGGGGTCGCCTCTTTTTCTTCTCGCCCGGCAGCCTTCTCGGCGGCGCTCCCTTCCCCCTCCACTATTTTCGTTTCTTAGCTCATTCTTGTAAAGAAAACATGTAAATCACTCATTTGTTTATAGTGAAATTTATACTGGACTAAGTCCCGTGGTTTTTCCCCATATTTTGGGGTTTTCCACGTAAAAAAGCTGGTCTCATTTATTTTTTGTATATTGTTTTGTGCTTGGAAGAAATACACGTCTACCCTACCAAAATTCCAGGTAACAAATTGGCACCGTCTGTGGGAACGTGAGCTCAATACGTTGAGATATGGGGAGGAGAAGAATGGTCAGAGGGTTCCATCTCTGTTGTGAGATGGGTTTTCTAAGTTCTGGAGAAGAAAAACATTTGGTAAGCGGCGGCGGTGACGGGTTTGATGTAAGGGGGAAATGTTTTGGGTATTGGGGTGCAGCCTTGTATGAAAGTTGCTATGCTTTTGGGTTGCACTCGAAAAAACGCTAGTGTAATGATTCTCGAGATGCTACATCAGGCCTCAAATCTCTGGGGATACCTCTTCCCCCTAGCCAACCACATTTTTTTGGAGAATGGAGCTGCTTTAGCATTTGGTTTTGGGGGCGTTAGGAGCTTTTGTTGCATGATTGGAGCTTGAGTAAAAGTGGCAAAGTTCAAATCAGTCCCCTCGGCCAAATGAGATCCAGCTCGGCCTCATCCACCTTAGCTCAGCCACCTCAGCTCGGCCAAATGAGCTCCAGCTCGGCCGTATGTGTTCCAGCTCGGCCAGCCTCAGCTCATCCAACTCAGCTCGGCCATGAGCTCCACCTCGGCCAAATGCGTTCCACCTTGGTCAACTCGGCAAAATGAGGTTCAGCTCGGCCTCATCCACCTCAGCTCGGCCACCTCGGCCAAATGAGCTCGGCCATGAGCTCCACCTCGGTCAAATGTGTTCCACCTTGGTCACCGCGGCAAAATGAGGTTCAGCTCGGCCATGAGCTCCACCTCGGCCAAATGGGTTCCACCTTGGTCACCTCGGCCAAATGAGGTCCAGCTCGGCCTCATCCACCTCAGCTCATCCACCTATATTTACCCAAATGAGCTCCACCTCGACCTCACCTCATCCACATCAGCTCGACCGGAACAATCAACCTCGACTTTGGCGGTCATTATGCCTTAATTGTGTTCTTCCTGTCCAACTGGTATTTTAATTTCGTACACATATATTTGTGTGGTGCTATTTTATTATTATTTCAGGACAGGATCACCAGCTCGGGCATGCAATCTTGCAATAAGCCCCTATTGTCCCAGCTCGGGCATGCCATCTTGCAGTAAGCCCTTATTATAACAGCTTAGACATGCAATCTCGCAGTAAGACCCTATTGTGCCAACTCGGGCATGCAATCTCTTAATAAGCCCCTATTACGACAGCTCGGGATCTTTATTTGTTCTGGATTTCGGATGAACTTATTCGGATGTGGTGTATTGATGTGGAAGTTCGGGAGTGGTGTGTTAATGTTGGAGATGAGATGAGGAGATATGCTATGGTTCGCCCATGCATGTGTGACTATGGTCAGCCCAGACACACTAGATGAGGAGATATGCTATGGTCCGCCCAGGCATGTGTGGCTATGGTCAGCCCAGGCACACTAGATGGGGAGATATGCTATGGTCCGCCCAGGCAGGTGTGGCTATGGTCAGCCCAACCAAACTGGATGAGAAGATATAGTCATGGTCCGCCCAGACAAAGCCTTACTACCATGGTCCGCCAGGCAAAGATATATTGTCATGGTCCGCCAGACAAAGGCATATTGCCATAGTCCACCCAGGCAAAGATATATCGTCATCCGCCCAGACAAAGGCATATTGCCATGGTCCACCCAGGCAAAGATATATCGTCATGGTCCGCCCACACAAAGCCTTACTGCCATGGTCCGCCCAGGCAAAGATATAGTCATGGTCCGCCCAGACAAAGGTTTACTACCATGGTCCGCCCAGGCAAAGATATATTGTCATGGTCCGTCCAGACAAAGATTGATTGTCATGGTCCGCCCAGGCACAATTTTATTGCACAGACTGCCCCGGAGTTCAAATCAGACTAGGAATATTCGCTCATATTTATTATCTGGAGTTCAGATTGAACAATTTTAATCTGCTCATATTTATTATCTGGAGTCCAGACCGGACATATCTAATCTGCTCATATTTATTATCTGGAGTCCAGACCGGACAGATCTAATCTGCTCATATTTATTATCTGGAGTCCAGACCGGACATGTCTTATCTGCTTATATTTATTCTCTGGGATCAGATGAGACGAGCTTTATTTGCTCAGCATTTTATAAGTGCAAAGAACTCGGGATTATTTTTAGAGCTCACCTGTATTTTGTTTGCTCAGCACGACATAATTATCAAGCTCTAATGTAAGGCCCCAACTCTTAAAGACGACTTTTAAGCATTTATGACGTCGTATGTGTATAAATTTTTCATTTTCTTTTCATTCTTTAAAAAGAATCATTTCATGTTTCCCATAATCCCATGACATAAATAATGTTCAACATTATATGATCATCTCTACCAACAAATAGACACAAAGATTTCACCCATTTCCATCCCCATTACACCACTTTTAAATTGTGGGTTTTTATAAAAATTTGGGCAGAGTCTCCCCATAAATTGAGCTATCCCAAAATAAGACACATCACCAATATAATTCCCAGCCAGGGAAAAACACAATACTTAAAAGAAAACAAAACTCTAAATAAGTTCCCAGCCAGGGAAAACACCATACTAGGAAGACATCAGAAGTGGGCTTCAACACCCTTATACAGTCCATATACATGCTTCCAATTGCTCACATACGAGCAACAAATAAATGAATACCAATCTAACTGAATAAATAGTGTATCCTATTTACCCACTCTCATATACGCTTCTGCTTCTGGAAGCGGCATGATCCAACAAAGCTCGAACCAATATCCCAAAGTAGTTTAGTACATGTTGTACCTGTTTCAACAGAAACAGCCCCCACACGGGTGAGCATACCTTGTCACGATACTCATATTCTTGACAATGCATAACAATTATAATTATTTCATAATATAACAATTTAAGAGTATTTAAAATCCATAAAAATGTACTCCCTGTACAGTTCGGAATCCGTATAGCTTCCACTAGTTGTTCCTGTTTCAGTCTCACATGCTTTCATAAACATCAAGTTCAATATCGTTAATCACAACATGAAACTCATCAATGCAATAATTCAATATAATCACAATTCATCATTTATGCTCAATCATAACAAGTCTCCTATCGAAGGCAGCTCTGCCTGCACGTTAATCTCATTCTCAACCATTTCTCATATCGATCGTGCCAAAGGCATTCATACCTAACTCCATATCCGGACCACGTACATTTACGTGTCCATCATACCACATATATCAACTCAATTCACATATTCATTTTCTTATATTCAGTTATCACAATTCAACAATACATGAATACTGGAATATGAAATAATTCATATTATACCTGCTCGTACGTCACTACGTACCTTATAGTCGATAACAAGATCAAGCTACCCCGACATCCGGAGAATCATGTAGAATCTATATCAAAATCACCTCTCAATAATAACTCATTTACAACATAATTAATATCATTTATATATTTCTCAACTTCATTTCCATAACATCAATTAACAACTCAATATTATGAACCTTGTTACGAAATCAAGGCAATCGATGCTACTCTGAGCAGTTATACATTAAGTTCATACAATTGACATTTACATACTCAATCTTTCAATAAGGAGATTCCATCACTTTAAATTAATAAAGTTCATACTACTTTCTCAGGTCGTCATACATTCGTTCGTACAAATTATTTAAAATATTCTCCATCATTGAGAAACTAAAACCCATAAACATTAATACACACACATAGCATCGCAAAACAATAATGAAGTGCCTCAAAGCATCGATCTACTCATTCAGTTCATAATTACGATGTTAAGACTTAACCCATGAATTAGGAAATCAAATAGCTAAGAATTCAAATTCATATGTGATGATTCTTTACTCAAACAACAACAAAATTTAGTCCCAATACTAGCATCAAACATCAAAGTTTTTGAATCCAAGACCAGCACCAAAACCACCAGATTTGCGAACCATAATTTAGCATATTTTCGAATTCAATCACCTGCAGCTTTTTCTAAACTATTAGCAGCATATTCAAACCATACCAGCAAAGGTATTGTCATCATAATTTCGACCAACAACAGTACAAATTCTGATCCAATAACAGCTTACATTTGAACCAAAATAACAGTATAATTTTGAAACAATAGCAGCGTAAAAAAATTGAGCCAAAACAATAGAAATTTCGAAATAAGATGCAGCAGAAAAAAAAAAAACAATGATTTCCTTCCATTAACGATGGACCAACCTGAAGCATAACAAGGTATTACACTATAAGTCGTTTTTAAGCAATAACGCACAACCAACAGCATCGATCTCCTCCAAAAATGCACCAGAAATCGCATAAAAATCAAAATGCAAAAGTAAATGACTGAGGCATTTTGTAGCATCATACCCACACAACTTGGTGAAGAAATCATGCTCAAAAATCGACTTGAAATCGTCCCTTCATCGCAGAATAGTAGGCTGCGTGAAGAGTATGAGGGAGGAGAGTAAAAATCGATTCTTTTAGTGTGTGTTGGGGAAGTGAGTGTTTTGTTATGCCCAACCGTAATTTAATCCATGCCATTCAAATCCATCTCCATCCCCTTTTTAGTTTAATTTATACTCTAAATTTAATCCGGAATTATTTATTCCAAGTCCCAGACAAAAAAAATGACATTCCCAAGAATTTAAGAATCTCCTTGAATTTATTTAACATTATAAATTCGATCCCGGAATCATTTATCCAACTTTGCTCCAAAATTCGATACCCAAAAATTAAATCCCGAGATATCATAGAAATATCATAATTAAATCCAAATAAATAATTATTAATTATTCCGGACATTACAATTCTCCCCAACTAATAAAATTTCGACCTCGAAATTAAAATGCCTGCTTACCATATTAGCAAACTGTAAAATTTTCGTACCGTTATACAACTCAAGATAGTGACCTGACCACCTGTCGGATGACAGCCATCTGAATCATCACGGCTCGCACATGTGCCCCATTACACCAACGGCCGCAAGACTGCAATTCACATCACTTTACCATATTCCAACATTGAAATTCAATTCACATCACAATGCCCCATTGATGATTACACCAACGGCTCACACATGATGAGTATCTGATAGGCTTAGTTTTTACGTGTTTTTAGCTGTAATTTCTTCCTGTTTTTCGTACTTTTTCCTGGATGATATTATGCTTTTTGGTGTTTATTTGTTTGTTTCAGGAAAATAGGTCGGAAATGGAAGAAATGAGCTAAAATGAAGAAAACGGGTGAAATCGAGGCGAAAAAGAGATCAAATGAAGAAGTTGGATTTTTCGGAGCTTCGATCGATCGAGATTATTTCTCGATCGATCGAGCCAGGCAGAGTGTTGAGAAGCAAAGTTTTCAAAGCACCGATCGATCGAGATTTTTTCTCGATCAATCGATCGAGGCAGAGACATCAGCACCAATTTTATCAAAGGATCGATCGATCGGAAGGATAATCTCGATCGATCGAGCGAGGCAATGATTTTCAAAGACTGAAGTGAACAGTTCACCAATCGATCGGATAAAATTCTCGATCGATCGATACGCAAATTCTGGAAACTCTTATCTTCCATTTTTGAATTGATTTTCGGTGGCTACAAATATGGATCATTTCCATATCATAAGAAATGAGATCTAAGAGGGAAAAACCACCGAAAAACACACACCCAAACCCTAGCCGCCGCTTGGAAGAGCCGAGAGGAAGCCATCTTCTTCCTTCTTCATCCAAGCTTAAGCGTACCATTTTCCGGAGTGCAAGGAAGGAGCAAGAGAAGAAATCACGGTGCAACGCACGGATTCATTCCAGCCGTTTATCGTATTTCTAAACTTTGATTTATTTTATTTTCATTTCATTTGATGTTTTTGAGGTCGAGAGACGATTAAACTTCTTATGTAATTGACTTGAATTGAATCTAGTTTATTTTATTGAGTTTTAGTGAAATTGTGTTCCATTTATTGATTCGTTCGTGTTTGAGTGGATTGAGTTCTTATGTTCATGAATTAAAAGCTTATTAAGATCAAAGCCTAGCTAACTTTGGTTGAAATCTGTGAGTTATAACCGAGATCGAGAGATAACGTTATAATACGCTAAATTAATTCATGGTGTATGTTAAGATTGAGATCGAGAGATGAAATCGCATACGTGAAAACTTTGAATCGAGAGATTTAGAGTAACGAGGTTTTGAAGATTTATGCAATATTGGATTAGTAAATAGGTGCACGAGAGTGACTTGTTCTAATTTGATATTAGTTTCTTTACAGCTCGAGAGAGTGTATTGAATATCATTGAACACCTTTCACCTTAAGAATCAATTGTTTCGTACATGCCTATTCAAACGAATCTTTGGGGAGAACATAGTTGAACGAAAAGCGAGATAAATTTCTCGAGCGAATTACCATTGCATATCCGGAACCCATTATTTTATTTCATTCTTATTTCATTTTTGTTCTTTAGTTTTAATTTGGATTAGTTAATCTCCCCTCTTTAATCGTAGGCTAAATATAATTTTACTAGTTTTATTTGGTACTTATACATTAGTCCCTGTGGATTCGACAACCCTTACTTTCATTTAACTATACTAAAACTTGACACCGTGCACTTGCGGTAAAGAATCGCTA
This sequence comes from Haberlea rhodopensis, assembly GCA_907163345.1. Classification (NCBI taxonomy): domain Eukaryota; kingdom Viridiplantae; phylum Streptophyta; class Magnoliopsida; order Lamiales; family Gesneriaceae; genus Haberlea; species Haberlea rhodopensis. The sequence goes on along the minus strand of CAJQUN010000238.1, from coordinate 339,599 downwards.
CACTGAGAATTTTCTGTTTAAAAATAAAGCGGTCAAGTTTTTGGCGCCGTTGCCGGGGACTAATCTGTATAATATCATACGAGATTAGTTGATTGTAATTTAGCCAATTCTTTATTATTGCGTTTTTGTTTTTGTTTTTCTTTTGTTGACATTTGTTAATAATTTTGTATATTTTTGTTGTCTCCTTTTGTCTGATCCAGTACAGGAACCACTTTTCTAGTGCATGCTCAGAAGTGAGGAGCCCATTCTCGAGCCATTTGATCCGGATATAGAGAGAACTCTACTAAGAAGATTACGAGAAGCTCGAGCAATGGCCGAAAATAACGAAGCACAGAACCCTAGATCAATGATGGACTTTGCACAGCCGGCATTTCATGGATCTTTATCCAGTATAACGAGGCCGACAATTCAAGCAAACAACTTTGAGATCAAGCCTGCGATTATCCAAATGATACAGCACTATGTAATGTTTGGGGGAGCTGCCACGGACTATCCGAACAATCACATCTCCAACTTCTTGGAGATCTGTGACACGTTTAAACATAATGGCGTCTCCGACGACGCCATCAGGTTAAGGCTCTTTCCTTTTTCATTACGAGACAAGGCTAAATCCTGGTTAAATTCTTTACCTGCAGGATCAATTACAACGTGGGAAGGAATGACAAAAGCTTTCTTATCAAAGTACTTTCCTCCCTCAAAGACGGCAAAGATGCGGAACGATATCACCACGTTTGGGCAGTTCGACCCCGAGACATTATATGAAGCGTGGGACCGTTTTAAAGAGTTGTTGAGGAGATGCCCCCATCACGATCTACCCATCTGGCTGCAGGTACAGACTTTCTATAATGGTTTGTTTTCTGCTAACCGTTCAATGATAGATGCAGCATATGGGGGATCAATTATGCTGAAGATACCGGAAGAAGCATATGAACTATTGGAGGAAATGGCGTACAATAGCTATCAGTGGCAGTCAGAGAGGAACACGCCACAGAAACCAATAGGAGTCCATCAAGTGGACGAGATTACTGCTATTTCGGCTCAGTTGGAGGCTATGAACATGAAGATAGATAGCATGGGAGCATCAGCGATGCAAGTTCAAGATGTTTTCTGTGATCTGTGTGGAGGCGGTCATCCTAGCATCGAGTGCCATGCAGGTAACCAATTTAATCAATCAATTGAAGCTGCGAATTTTGTAGGGAACAGGCAGCAGAATAATCCGTACTCGAACTCATACAATCTGGGTTGGAGGAACCACCCGAATCTGAGATGGTCCAATCAAGAGAATGTGTTGAATCCACAACCACAGGAGGGGTTCACACAAAAACCAAGTATGGAGGAACTGATGGCCAAGCTGATTTCGTCGACTGAGGTGAGGATGCAGAATCAAGATGCATCGATTAAGTTTGATTTGTTTTTAAATTTGTTTTAGTTTGATTTGTTTTAAATTTGTTTTAGTTTGTCCGTGAATGAATTCGTGCAATTTTTATTGCAGGTGTAAAAACAAGAGCAATAAGGATGTAGGCGAGGCAACCCGAGAGAAAAATTTTTTTTCATTTTTGTCTTCTGGTGCTGGCGATCGATCGGGAAAAAAATCTCGATCGATCGTCCAGCAATTTTAAAAGCATAAGGGGTACACTGTCCTCGCTCGATCGATCGAAACAAAATTTTCGATCGATCGAGTGAGAGAAAATTCTGAAAAATAAAAGGGCACCGACGCAGTTCTGCACAACACTTCAAGTTTTTTTTTCTCTCCTCTCCATCGCATACCTAATCGCCTACTTCCAATCTCTCATCCTTTCTCATCTATATTCTTTTCATATTTCCAATTACTTCAAATCTTTGAAGTAAGAAGTATTATTGATGAGATTTTCTTTGCAGATTTGAAGTGTAAGGACCCTAATCCTTAAGTGCGGAAAGAAGGCATAATAGAGCTATTAACAATGATCAGAGTATAATAAACAAGTGGAGTCTATGAGCTTAAGTATTTACATGCCAAAATAAAGGACTACCAAAGGGATTAATTACATTCCAATCAATGAATGTGTTTAGCTATAGTTCAAACTACTCCTAGAGTAGGCACTATACGAAATAATCCTGTCCTTTCATCCTCAAAAGAATGCTTCACAAAGCTCACGACCTCACCCCGTTCAAGCCCTTCTATCATGCCAAAAAGGTACCTACAAGGACAACCCCCAAACATGAGCAATAATAATCATTCATATTCAACACAATATGAAGATAAAGCGTAAATGCATAATCATAATAAAACACTTCCTGTTTTCCCCATGCATTTCAAACGCTTCCCGTTTGGTTGTCCCTGTACCATAACTCATGAGTATAATCAACAGATTATTTTTAATGGTCTAAACATGTCATGACATATACCAACTGATCAATAACCAATACTGATCCCCAATCCCTAGTCTGTCCATCACAATGTATTTTAATGCCCCTCGCTTATTTACATATGAGCGGCATAGGATAACCTCGCTTCAACGGACTGCGGGACTCCCACCCCTCGCCTCTCGTTGAGCGGCAAATACCCTTTCCTCGCCCCATATGATAACCACGCTCAAATGTGACATGCGGCGCTCCCACCCCTCGCTTCACATTTAGCGGAACCAAACCAAATAGCGGCAAGCATTAAAATCATCAAGGGATGACCACGACTCATGGGATGTGCACCAATAATCATATGCATCTATAAACATCATGCATAACATGTATTTGCATCCACAATGCAATATCACATATATACTTGCATCCACAATGCATAAACAATAAGTATATAAGATACATGTACCGTTGGGGTGCCCGTACGTCCACTACGTACCTTTCCAAAAGTGGAATTGGTCCGGCTTCAATTCCTCGGTTGTGTTGCTACCTGGGATGGTTCTACACAATCACACAACCCCATATTAGAAGCCAAATAATAGCCAAATACCAAAAATTTGACAAAATAAACCATTTTCCAAAATTCCACAGGCGGCGATCGATCGCTTCCCATAGGCGATCGATCTCCTCAAAATTTACACAGCGGCGATCGGTCGCCCCAAACATGGCGATCGATCGCCATTCCTTTGAAAAACCTACTGCCTCTCGGCGATCGGTCGCCCCATAACAGGCGATCGATCGCCTAACCCGAAATTTTGGTACTGCCTTGCGGCGATCGATCGCCCCATTTCAGGCGGTCGATCGCCTCGCACAGACTCGCGATTTTTCACCATTTTTGCATACCAAAACCTTCCAATCCATCCCAATACTCAAACCAACCAACCAACAACATAAATATCAACATGAACCACCAAAACATACTTCAAAACAAGTATAAATCCAACCTTTAAACAAAACCACAACAACCCACACAAACCCATTTCAAAATCATTAAAAACCCTTCCAAAACTAACCCAAACACAATAAAAATGATAATGAGGCATCCATACCTCTTGGGGACCTCAAATCACCCAATAATCTTCACAAATCAAGACTTTTGGAAGGTTTTCTCTTCAACCCTAAGCTCAAGCTCGAAAATGGAAGAAGGGAAAGGGTTTGTGGGTTTTGATTTGGTAAAGTGAAAGTGATTTGGTAAAGTGGGGTTGGGGATAAAAGGGGATTGGGTTAATTTAATTAAAAGCATACCAAAATAATTCCATGGTGTATAAAACACCCCAACATGATATTTTTCAAAGCATATACTCAAAATGCACCAAATACCATTTAAACACATGATTTCTAATAAATTGCTACCAAAGGCAAATAAATCATGCTCCCAATAATATTTACCCAACATGCACCACATGCACCCTGAAATGCAACCCCGGGTCATCCTATCCACATGACCATGCATTTCCATAAGGTAAATAAATTCCAACACATAATTAATGACTGCCATAATTAATCATATAATCACAATTAATGCACCAAATTGCAATTAACCATTTCGGGGACATCACATTTGAAGTATTGCACATCAAATTGGGTAGAATTGCATCCGGAAGAAAATTTCAAGCCAAGCACCAATTTCATCCAAGATCAGATTTTTAATTGGTAATTGGTTTCCAATTTCATATTTTTTCATATCTTTTGGTGCAATTATGTTGGTGTAGTTGAATTGGGGTAAGAAGAATCAAAGTTTGGGGGAATTGTTGTTGTATTGCGGGGTGTTGGCATTGCAGTGTTTTTGGTGTGGTGTTTAGTTGCAGTTAAGTTAGATAATTGAGAATAACTTAGCAAGACAATGGCTCCGAGAAAGAGGTCAAAGCAGGCGGAGGCTTCACAAAAGCAAAAGCAGGCGGAGGTCACCACTTCTGAGCAAGAGCATGACGAACGGAAGTTTGTCAATGCCACAACAGCTGAGTTATCTCCTCATTATCATAAGAAACCCCTCAGTCGTGAAAGGGGCATGAGCATGGAAAAGATTGAATGTCCTGTCATCAGGGCAGTCAGGCGGCGATGGTGGTTTCAGTTTGTGCAAACACCAATTGATGCAGTGGTCCCGCTGATGAGGGAATTCTATACAAATCTTCGAGTCATCCCACCAGGGCACCTAGCAAATGTTTTTGTCCGAGGGACGGATGTGTTGGTAGATCAAGCAGCAATCAATAATATTTACCGGATGCCATTCATACACAACTGTGCGTACCAATCTTTCCGGAAGAGTATAATAAATTATGATGAGGTACTTGCAGTTATTGGCATGCCGGGAGTAGATTGGCAGCGGAACGACAAGGGAGAGCCACATGTGGTTCTCAAGAAACATTTGACACCAGAGGCCCAGGCATGGTTCTCATTTGTCGCCTCAAGGGTCATGCCCTCGACCCACACTTCTGAGGTGACGAAGGACAGAGCGGCCCTGGTTATTTGCCATTCTCACAGGGCAGGACGTGGATTTGGGTGAGATCATTAGTGATCACATCTATGAGATCGGTAGCAGCCCACCTACCTCCGCACTACCGTTTCCATCTACCATCACTGCTTTATGACAGAGATGCGGAGTGAAATGGGGGGAAGACGAGGAGCTACTTCCACCAAAGACCCCGATTGTTGTTGACGGTCCATAACCACCTACAGGCCGAAGAAGGGCTGCACCACGACCCTCGGACACTAGACAGGCCGGAGCATCATCATCATCTGCTGCAGAACATACACGCATCACCTTGGACTCCCTTCACAGGGATCTCCAAGACATTCGCCTGGAGCAGCAGAGCATCCACAGCATGCACCAGGACATACATAGCATGCAGAGAGCATTGCAGTTGGACCATGAGCAGGTAGCTCAGCGTCAGATGGAGTTCATGCACTACCAGAGTGCATGGAACACTGCCATGGCCCAGGGCTTCCCAGGTTTCCAGTTCCCGCCAGAGCCACACTTTGCACCATATCAGCCGCATGCACCCCCACCTGCTGAATACCCACCATTTCCACCATACCAGGGTGAGCAGCGTCACTACCCAGTTCCCCCTCCGGAGCATGTTGAGGACGACGATCAGTGACGATCGTCGTCATGGTATGTGTTTTGCCATTGCATTTATTTTTCTTGTTCATTGAGGGCAATGCACATATTAAGTTTGGGGGGATTTGTGTATTTGTATATATTTTGTTTTTGCATATCTGCTCTTGTTTTGTTTCTTTTCCTTGCATGACTGCACGATTTTGAGAATAATTCGTCCTTGAGCGCTATCACAAATTTTTTTTTTTTTTAGAAAATGAGTTATTCTTGAGAAATGATGAGTTGGATTTGCAATGGTACTACATGATGGAATTAATCACCATCTAGATAGGAGTCATGAAATTTTTTTAACTTGTTTGTATATATCCTTTGTTGAACTTATATCAAAATTGAGGAATACTTTGAGCACGATTTGAGTCATGATTGAGTGAAGTATGTATTGAATAAAGTGAAAACTTGTGTTAACTAGGATTTGTCTTGAGTATCTTAGAAAACTCTACAATCTATTTGAAAGCACTTTGAGGCGAAATTTATAATTAGGAACTTTACTTGGAGATGATTTAGGCGATCTTTGGACCGTTTGTGCCTTTCAAGCTGACCTTGTGTACATTCCTTAGTGTCCCCTCTTGAGCCTTATTGAAAAAAAGAATGGTATATGCATTGCATATAACTAGACCCCCATTCGACATTTTTGGCCAACTCATTATACCTACCTTGGATTGAGCCTAAATGATAAATTCTATCCGTCCCTAAGGGAGTATAATGAATCTCATTCTGTGCACTGATTTTTATATGTTGATGAGTTCATTATGAAAAGCGAAAATGAACAAAAGAATGAGCTACAAGAAAAGATGTAGAGAAAAGCCTTGAAAAAAAAAATGAAAACATTCAAATAAGACCCAAAGTGGCCAAGGCTAGAAAAAGTTGAAGAGAAGCTCAATGTTATGCGAGAAAATTTTGAACTGATTCTATTATACTCTCTTCTTTGCTTCTATCCTACCTTTTCTTTGGAGCCGACACCAAAAGGCCTAACGCTATAAGCTTTAAAGACCTTCTGATCCAAGTGTAGGGAATAATTACATTAGTGGAGAAGCGCTGGTTAGTAGATTTGTAGAGTAATCCAAAGTAATCTTGACTTTGAGTTTTTATGGCACATGTTGATCTTAAAGATATGTATGTAACTCATGTTTGACAATAGCACACACGCACGTTCTGATATTGCGATGTACTGTTTAGCTTAGGAGAAAGTGCTTCATGTTGAACTTTGAATGACTCTCATTGATGTTTAAGTGGGATTGCTGAGCTTGTACGCTAAGTTGTGATGATGATTTATTCAAAGTATTAAGTTTAACTCTACTTTTTGAGCTTAATGCTTGCTCGAGGACGATCAAGTCCAAGTTTGGGGGAGTTGATAGGCTTAGTTTTTACGTGTATTTAGCTGTAATTTCTTCCCGTTTTTCGTACTTTTTCCTGGATGATATTATGCTTTTTGGTGTTATTTGTTTGTTTCAGGAAAATAGGTCAGAAATGGAAGAAATGAGCTAAAATGAAGAAAAGGTGAAATCGAGGCGAAAAAGAGATCAAATGAAGAAGTTGGATTTTTCGGAGCTTCGATCGATCGAGATTATTTCTCGATCGATCGAGCCAGGCAGAGTGTTGAGAAGCAAAGTTTTCAAAGCATCGATCGATCGAGATTTTTTCTCGATCGATCGATCGAGACAGAGACATCAGCACCAATTTTATCAAAGGATCGATCGATCGGAAGGATAATCTCGATCGATCGAGCGAGGCAGTGATTTTCAAAGACTGGAGTGAACAGTTCACCGATCGATCGGAAAAAATTCTCGATCGATCGATACGCAAATTCTGGAAAATCTTATCTTCCATTTTTGAATTGATTTTCGGTGGCTACAAATATGGATCATTTCCATATCATAAGAAATGAGATCTAAGAGGGAAAAACCACCAAAAAACACACACCCAAACCCTAGCCGCCGCTTGGAAGAGCCGAGAGGAAGCCATCTTCTTCCTTCTTCATCCAAGCTTAAGCGTACCATTTTCGGAGTGCAAGGAAGGAGCAAGAGAAGAACTCACGGTGCAACGCACGGATTCATTCCAGCCGTTTATCGTATTTCTAAACTTTGATTTATTTTATTTTCATTTTCATTTGATGTTTTTGAGGTCGAGAGACGATTAAACTTCTTATGTAATTGACTTGAATTGAATCTAGTTTATTTTATTGAGTTTTAGTGAAATTGTGTTTCATTTATTGATTCGTTCGTGTTTGAGTGGATTGAGTTCTTATGTTCATGAATTAAACGCTTATTAAGATCAAAGCCTAGCTAACTTTGGTTGAAATCTGTGAGTTATAACCGAGATCGAGAGATAACGTTATAATACGCTAAATTAATTCATGTTGTATGTTAAGATTGAGATCGAGAGATGAAATCGCATACGTGAAAACTTTGAATCGAGAGATTTAGAGTAACGAGGTTTTGAAGATTTATGCAATATTGGATTATACAAATAGGTGCACGAGAGTGATTTGTTCTAATTTGATATTAGTTTCTTTACAGCTCGAGAGAGTGTATTGAATATCATTGAAAACCTTTCACCTTAAGAATCAATTGTTTGGTGCATGCCTATTCAAACGAATCTTTGGGGGAGAACATAGTTGAACGAAAAGCGAGATAAATTTCTCGAGCGAATTACCATTGCATATCCGGAACCCATTATTTTATTTCATTCTTATTTCATTTTTGTTCTTGAGTTTTAATTTGGATTAGTTAATCTCCCCTCTTTAATCGTAGGCTAAATATAATTTTACTAGTTTTATTTGGTACTTATACATTAGTCCCTGTGGATTCGATAACCCTTACTTTCATTTAACTATTTTAAAACTTGACACCGTGCACTTGCGGTAAAGAATCACTACACTGAGAATTTTCTGTTTAAAAATAAAGCGGTCAGTATCATATATAAAATTCATGTAAATCGTCTCGAAAATTACCATCATCGTACTTTAGCCATTATGTACTCTTCATTATGATATCATAAATTATCGTTACTAGCACACTAGCATCATTCGAAGATTAGTATCAACATGTTAACAATTACCAAGTGCCATTAATTCATAAAAGTCAACACTTACAGTGTTTAATCATCATGCCTATTTGTCATACTTCAGTACCTGCGTACTCCCATCGGTACAGTTTCCTTGCACAAAATCTGTGTGGTTGCAAATGTATGCAACTTATACCAACATCACCACCATCGTCCGTATGAAGTAGCGGTACTCTTGAGCCTTTACGCATCAACATCTCATATATCATCTCCTGGCTATTATCTGGTGCAAGGTAATTACTAGAAAACACATTAGTAATTCTCACATAAGTATATCAACATATACGCACAACAACCACATATCATCGATATCAAATCATAATGAATGGTCCAACACCAATATTCTTACATCACGATTATATGCACATAGCATCATAATATCGTTCATCCCTCAATTTTATCTCATAACCCATCATTTATTCTTATCTACTTGGATAAGTTATCTCATACTGTACATCGCTCCTTACCCATCACGTGCATATACACAATTTAAAGCAATGTATTAACAACAACATTTGATTAATCTCAAACCTTTGTAGAATAAGTCACTTATATGTACAATAGCACCATGGTATCATGCTCATCACAGTACTCACATGCTCTTAAGCATCAACTTCCGCACTTCGTCACCCAACTATCATCTGTCATGGGGCAAGTACAAAATAAACTCATTATCATTTCTCAAATACTCATAACATAACCACGTACCTTGTCATTCACGTATTTTGATATTCATAATGTTTCCATCATCGAACATTAATTCCCTCAACGACGTAATTCTCTTCAATCATTTATTCAATAGAGTACTATTTCATGAATGGACAACAGATCACAGTGTAGTAAGTATTCATAACTTCATGCATCAGTCTGGTCGTATACCATCAGCTAACCAATATCTGTTGTCAAGCAATTACTAGAACATCCATTAGTAATTACTACATGCATACGTAATCATTTACATGCCTTTCAGTTACTAATTCAATGTCAAAATGATCCATCATTGAAAGTGAATGGTCATATATCTCATGTATTCTCATTATGACATTATTATATTGTCTATCATATCATGTCTAATATCATTAATCATTCCAAGATTATTTATCAGTGTTGTCATTATATACCAGAGAATAACATCATAATTTCGTACTTACTACGTCGACCCGCAATGTTCACAATGATCACACATCCACACAGGACATTCATAGCGATCTCACGTCATTCCGTGACGTTCCATGTCATCTCATGACCTGTTCATTAATCTCATTCCAACATGGTTACATTTAACTCAACATAACATGATTAACAGATCATTACTCTCACAGTATACGAAATAATCATGTTTTCATAAACCAATATCATTTCAATCTGATCATCATTACCCCACTGTTATCTCGTCTCTGCACAGTTAATCAATTAACGTATCAATACTACATGTCATTTCAATTTCATTTTCAATTCTTCCTCATATACAAATTGATTCTCATAAACCATATAAAACAATCGAGATAATTCACAATCCACGTATATCAAACAAGTTAAACCAAACGAAATGGTTTACCTCAATTCCTCGTTCCCGTGGATATTTCAATATTCTCTTGAGCCTACAACTCATGTGTCCAAGAAATAACAACAACACAATTGTCCACTGTTATCTGCGATCAAACATCATCAATATACAATGCTAACACAATAGCAATACAATAAACTCATGCTAACATAATAGCAGCACATCAATATTCGTCGCCCAACGACGGCACATTAATATTCATTGCTAACGCAATAGCAATATATCAACACTCATCGCCCACACTAGAATGCATAATCTCATCGTCACTACGGGCATGCACAATATCATTGCCACTACTGACATCCATATAATATCCATAATCACAATGAATAAAATCACATTCTTAAAACAATAAGATGTAATAACACTTACTGTACGCAGTGGATCCACACTTGATCTTTTAAACTGTCCCTGTTCTCAACATAAATATTCCACGAAATATAATTTCATGTCAATACATAATTGATATACTCATCGTCAATAACACGACGGTCTAATATACTCTTCGGCAATACATGACATCAAAAATAATACGAAAGAAACAGTAATATACATCCATTCCTCGCTAATAAGGTAGCGGCATACCTGTCTCCGTCGCTCAACAACAATATGAAATCAGCACTCGTCGCTCGAATGCGGTATAAACCATCGCTAATCATCATAGAGGAATGAATCATCATCAATCGACACAGCGGAATGAACCATCGCTATACATGTGTCCGGCGGCATGAACTATCGCCCGATATACCTGGCGGCATGAATCATCGCCAATAAGATAGCGGAAAGAGGCATCGCTATACACGCACATGGCGGAATATCCATCGCCAATAAAGATAGCGGCATGAACCATCGCTCGATATACCTGGCGGCATGAACCATCGCCAATAAAATGCACGGCGGCATGAACCATCGCCAATAGAATAGCGGATCCCTAGTCTTGTTATGGTAGTGTATTTTAATGCCCCTCGCTTCACATATAGGCGGCATAGAATAACCTCGTTTCAATGGACATGCGGCGCTCCCACCCCCTGCTTCGCATTTTAGCGGCAAATATTCTTTCCTCGCCTCATATGATAACCACGCTTCAATGTGACATGATGCGCTCCCACCCCTCGCTTCACATTTTGCGGCACAAATTAAATAGCGGCAAGCATTTAAAATCATCACTCATCCATAACAACGACTCATGGAATATTCACCAAGCATTCCATCCATACCTGCAATACAATGCATATACTATATCCAATATACATCATCATGAGTGTATTTTAATGCACTTCGCTCAAATGCGACATGCGGCACTCCCACCCATCGCTTCAACATTTTGCGGCAACGCATTAAATTATCACTCCAATACACAGATAACCACAATGAGTGTATTTTAATGCACATCGCTCAAATGCGACATGCGGTACTCCCACCCCTTGCTTCAACATTTGGCGGCGAAGCATTAAAATCATCACTCCATTGTACACATGCAACCACAATGCATAATCCATGATGTATATAAAACGTAGGTTACCGTTTCGTATCTTTCAACCATGGCCTTAGCCTTTCGTGTCACAACGTCCCTACAGGAACAATTCCAAACCATGAGCATACGATAATTCATATTCACCACAATATGATTATAATGAGTAAATGCATAAACTATGAGTACAAAATACTTCCTGTATCCCAATGCATTTCAAAATGCTCCCTTTGGTTGTCCCTGTGTCACAACTCACAATGATAATCAACAGATTATATTCCATAGATGTCATGACATATAACTGTTCCACTATGATCACATATCATAAATACACATAAGCAAAATAGTTGTGTCACACAACACTAACTACTATCATGCATAAATATGTGCTACTCATCCCTATTAGCATGTTCCAGGCCTTCAACAGCCTCAAAGAGCTAACCACTGCTCTGATACCACTAATGTAAGGCCCCAACTCTTAAAGACGACTTTTAAGCATTTATGACGTCGTATGTGTATAAATTTTTCATTTTCTTTTCATTCTTTAAAAAGAATCATTTCATGTTTCCCATAATCCCATGACATAAATAATGTTCAACATTATATGATCATCTCTACCAACAAATAGACTCAAAGATTTCGCCCATTTCCATCCCCATTACACCACTTTTAAATTGTGGGTTTTTATAAAAATTTGGGCAGAGTCTCCCCATAAATTGAGCTATCCCAAAATAAGACACATCACCAATATAATTCCCAGCCAGGGAAAAACACAATACTTAAAAGAAAACAAAACTCTAAATAAGTTCACAGCCAGGGAAAACACCATACTAGGAAGACATCATAAGTGGGCTTCAATACCCTTATACAGTCCATATACATGCTTCCAATTGCTCAAATACGAGCAACAAATAAATGAATACCAATCTAACTGAATAAATAGTGTATCCTAATTACCCACTCTCATATACGCTTCTGCTTCTGGAAGCGGCATGATCCAACAAAGCTCGAACCAATATCCCAAAGTAGTTTAGTACCGGTTGTACCTGTTTCAACAGAAACAGCCCCCACACGGGTGAGCATACCTTGTCACGATACTCATATTCATGACAATGCATAACAATTATAACTAGTTCATAATATAACAATTTAAGAGTATTTAAAATCCATAAAAATGTACTCCCTGTACAAATCGGAATCCGTATAGCTTCCACTAGCTGTTCCTGTTTCAGTCTCACATGCTTTCATAAACATCAAGTTCAATATCGTTAATCACAACATGAAACTCATCAATGCAATAATTCAATATAATCACAATTCATCATTTATGCTCAATCATAACAAGTCTCCTATCGAAGGCAGCTCTGCCTGCACGTTAATCTCATTCTCAACCATTTCTCATATCGATCGTGCCAAAGGCATTCATACCTAACTCCATATCCGGACCACGTACATTTACGTGTCCATCATACCACATATATCAACTCAATTCACATATTCATTTTCTTATATTCAGTTATCACAATTCAACAATACATGAATACTGGAATATGAAATAATTCATATTATACCTGCTCGTACGTCACTACGTACCTTATAGTCGATAACAAGATCAAGCTACCCCGACATCCGGAGAATCATGTAGAATCTATATCAAAATCACCTCTCAATAATAGCTCATTTACAACATAATTAATATCATTTATATATTTCTCAACTTCATTTCCATAACATCAATTAACAACTCAATATTATGAACCTTGTTACGAAATCAAGGCAATCGATGCTACTCTGAGCAGTTATACATTTAGTTCATACAATTGACATTTACATACTCAATCTCTCAATAAGGAGATTCCATCACTTTAAATCAATAAAGTTCATACTACTTTCTCAGGTCGTCATACATTCGTTCGTACAAATTATTTAAAATATTCTCCATCATTGAGAAACTAAAACCCATAAACATTAATACACACACATAGCATCACAAAACAATAATGAAGTGCCTCAAAGCATCGATCTACTCATTCAGTTCATAATTACGATGTTAAGACTTAACCCATGAATTAGGAAATCAAATAACTAAGAATTCAAATTCATATGTGATGATTCTGTACAAACAACAACAAAATTTAGTCCCAATACTAGCATCAAACATCAAAGTTTTTTAATCCAAGACCAGCACCAAAACCACCAGATTTGCGAACCATAATTTAGCATATTTTCGAATTCAATCACCTGCAGCTTTTTCTAAACTATTAGCAGCATATTCAAACCATACCAGCAAAGGTATTGTCATCATAATTTCGACCAACAACAGTACAAATTCCGATCCAATAACAGCTTACATTTGAACCAAAATAACAGTATAATTTCGAAACAATAGCAGCGTAAAAAAATTGAGCCAAAACAATAGAAATTTCGAAATAAGATGCAGCAGAAAAAAAAAAACAATGATTTCCTTCCATTAACGATGGACCAACCTGAAGCATAACAAGGTATTACACTATAAGTCATTTTTAAGCAATAACGCACAACCAACAGCATCGATCTCCTCCAAAAATGCACCAGAAATCGCATAAAAATCAAAATGCAAAAGTAAATGACTGAGGCATTTTGTAGCATCATACCCACACAACTTGGTGAAGAAATCATGCTCAAAAATTGACTTGAAATCGTCCCTTCATCGCAGAATAGTAGGCTGCGTGAAGAGTATGAGGGAGGAGAGTAAAAATCGATTCTTTTAGTGTGTGTTGGGGAAGTGAGTGTTTTGTTATGCCCAACCCTAATTTAATCCATGCCATTCAAATCCATCTCCATCCCCTTTTTAGTTTAATTTATACTCTAAATTTAATCCGGAATTATTTATTCCAAGTCCCAGACAAAAAAAATGACATTCACAAGAATTTAAGAATCTCCTTGAATTTATTTAACATTATAAATTCGATCCCGGAATCATTTATCCAACTTCGCTCCAAAATTCGATACCCAAAAATTAAATCCCGAGATATCATAGAAATATCATAATTAAATCCAAAAAAATAATTATTAATTATTCCGGACATCACAATGTTCAGATGTTTATTAGCTCTGGAGTTCGGCGAGTTTTATCTGCTATGGAACTGAGCTAGGCTTTATTGATCATGGAGTTCAGGCGAGCATTAATTGCTCTTGCTTATTTCGGAGCTCAGATCAGGTCGGCCGAGCATCATTCTCTTATATTTATCATGTGGAGTCCAGCTCAACTCGTACCAATATTATTAGCCCATATTATTTCATATCAGGTCGGGCGAGCAATATTTGTTCATATCAGGTCAGATGGGTAGTATTTCTCATACATTATCTCAGGAGCTCAGGTTGGGCGATTATTATTGCACTTATTGTATCATCTCTGAAGCTCAGGCAGGGCAAGCTTTATTTGCTCAGGTCGGCCCAACAAAGATAAACAGTCCGTATTTGTTTTATCTGCCCGGAATATTTCTTATTTCTGGAGTTCAGATATATGTTTATTTGCTTCTCAGCTCAGTTTTATCACCTCGGATCTCGCAATCACCTTTGTCAGCTAGGAATTCTCGATTATAGCAGCTTCAGTTCGGATTCCTACTGCCCAGTACGACCTGCTGTTATTGGCAGAAGCTTAGTACCGTGATTATACCGGTTCTTCGTATGGGTTCTACGAGCCGCCGGCTTTATCAAGGATCGGCATTCGATTGCCATTGCGCTACCGACAGCATGACTTGGGAACTCGGCACGGCGCTTGTGATTCCACCTCTCAGTGATTACTTCGCAAGATCAGATCATGGTTTGACAGTTGAAGCGACTACCGATCCGGTCCTCACCTGACCAATCTGAGTCGAGACAACATTACTTTAGCTCGACTAGAGGGGGGATACTTGTGATACCCCGATATCCGGTGCGGTTCGGACCCGAAATCTATGGGCTCGGCCCGGATCGACCTCGAGGAAGACCTCCAGCTCGGCCACCCCAGGTCGGCCTCGAGGAAGACCTCCAGGTCGGCCACCCCAGGTCGGCACTCGAGAAAAACCTCCAGCTCGGCCACCCCAGCTCGGACTCGAGGATGACCACAGTTCGGCCACCCAGCTCGGCCTCGAGGAAGACCTCCAGCTCAACCCAGTCTCATAAGACACTAGCGACTATCATACCTTGGCCCGTTTGCCTTGGTCCATTTTCCTTTTACTAGGCCCGTTATCATACTATTTAATTAGCTCATTAGATGCCCATTTATCCTTAATATAAATAGTGAAGGAACAGTTGGGTTAGAGGGGGTCGCCTCTTTTTCTTCTCTCCCGGCAGCCTTCTCGGCGGTGCTCCATTCCCCCTCCACCATTTTCATTTCTTAGCTCATTCTTGTAAAGAAAACATGATACTGGACTAGGTCCCGTGGTTTTTCCCCATATTTTGGGGTTTTCCACGTAAAAAATCTGGTCTCATTTATTTTTTGTACTTGGAAGAAATACATGTCTACCATACCAAAATTTCAGGTAACACTACCTAATTTTTGTGCCCTCTCATCAGTGTCAAATATCTCTATTGATAAATTATCATTTTGGCCCGGGCATCTAAGCTCGGTACCCGAAATTGTTTTTGGCAGGAGTTTTAAAACCCAAAACCAACCTAACAAAAAAAATTCTTGTTTGGGTTTACCCGAACACGATCTGGTTTTACCCTATCTGGTCGGGTACTGCTATCCGAGTAAAAGTGCCCACTCCTAACAGGATTGTTTATAACATAGACTTTATGCAGCTTACTTCATTTGTCATCTTCGAAGCATAATCCAATTAAATAAACAGCTGGGTTGCTTGAATATATCAGCTATGTATGTTGAGCTGAGTCATTTTGTATTGCCTTCATGAAACTTAGATCCAATATAATAAATTTTAATTATATAAAATTTGTCAGCTAAACAATAAAACTTAAGGACCAAGTATACTATAATATTTGTATAGCAGAGATTATTTCAGTGGAATAGGAATAAAATTTTAAGTTATCGTTCAAATGCAAATACATACTTCCAAACGCGTCTTCCCATTCTCTCATTATTCCATAGAATTTTATCTTATATTTTTAGATTAATTAATTAATTAATTGTTAAGTCAAAAAATCACAAATTAAAAATATTTTATGAAATTTTATGACAGCTAAAAAGCACCTTCCACGTTATTGGCTAAAATTGACGACCGTAGATTCCTTGACAATGACGATCCTGGAGGCCGAAATTTAAATCGTTTTACACGTGTTAATTGTGATAAGTAATTATAAGACGGCGTCAATGAAATAAAAATAGTACAGCGGACAGAGGATCACTCGATATCCAGATTATTTTTTGGGGGATAATTATCTACGTCCTCTCGACTTTAACGTAATTATAAAAGATTGAACAAAAAACGACTTTGACTTAATTATAAAAGATTGAACAAAGAATGTCATCTATAAGGGTAAATTGTATAAAACCTCAATATGTTATAGAACATATGCACGAAACCCCCATTCATTAACAAAATAGGCAAAAACAAACCAATATGTTCTCTTAACTCAGTATGAAACCCTAATGTCTTAAAAAAAAGGCAAAAAAATCATTCTTTTTTTTGAAACCTTGCATGAAACTACTGTTAAACAAATTAGGCAAAAAAACCCCTGTTTTCATATATCATGCACAAAACTCTCTCGATTGTACAATATGCTCTTCAATTTTTCTGTATGTACATTATTTTCTTCTTTTCTGTAATAATCTTTCTTTCAGTTTTAAAACGAACAATATTCAGAATTTTGAAGTGAATAATTTTTAATCTATAATTTAAAATAGATTTATTCTGAAATAAATTTTCTTTTTAATGTATGTATGCTTATTGACCAATTTAAATTCTTTTTACAAGTTTTGGATACATTAAGTAATCAATAATTGCATATATAAAAAAAATATGCATATTTTCAAAAAATCATAAAATATGTTTACAGAATAATAAACATATATATATGAACAAAAAAATAAAATAAGTTATATATAAACCTATATAATTAAATGAACATTTATGAATTTCTTTTAATAAACATGCATATTGTTTTAAGGAGATTAATTAAAATCTATATATTTGTAAAATCGATGAAGTTTTGTGCAGGATTTAAGAATCTATAGAGTTTTTATGCTTATTTTGTTTAACACGTGGTTTCGTGCATAGTTTCAAAAAATGAGAGGGGCTTTTTTGCTTTCTTTATAACATATGTGGTTTCATACCGAGTTTAAGAAAATAAATGGGTTTTTTGCCCATTTTGTTAATACATAGGGATTTCGTGTATATTTACTAAAATACAGGGAGATTTTACGCAATTATCCCATATATATATATATATATTTACAATATAGTATGTATACTCGATTTGAGATTTATTTTTAAAAGAGAGAGATATGTATCTTTTAAATGACATGAAAAGGGTAACCTATCGTTTGTTCATTAAGTTGTATTAACAAATTGTATGAAAAATATGAGGGTAAAATGCATATTCACACCAATAATTAAAACCATAAAGTAAGTATTAGCAAAAACTACATCATAGCTTCACAACTATATAATAAGCATATGCCACTTTTGTACATTATATTTGTCAAAATATTAGGTTTATTTTTTAAATTAATTTTAGAAAAAATATATTTTTTTAACAAAAATACTGCATTTATAAAAAAGTTGTAAAAATACCCCAAATCCCTACTACCTATAGGGAAAACCTGCAAAAACACAGCCACCTTTGCAGCTGACACTGTCTTTTTCTTTAATTTTCTCCAAATCCCTACTAGCTACAGGGGAAACCTGCAAAAACACAGCCACCTTTGCAGTTGACACTGTCTTTTTCTTTAATTTTTTTATAAAAAATTAATTTTAAAAAAACCAATGATAGATCATCAAGTTGACCAATAAACTCTCCATTAGTTTGTTTATTACATACCAACTTGGCTTACTTTGACTAGAGTTCCCCATATTTTTGGCTAAATATCTATTTTTCTATCGATAATTTATTAAGGAAAAATTACAAAAAACAACCTACAGTTTGGTTCATATTTCATTTTACAACCATTGTTTGAAAAATTACAGTTTATATCCCAAACTTTCATGAATTGTAACCTATTTTGCACCGATACTCCAAAAAATTTCACGGTCAAGTATCGGATACTTCTGGGATACGGATACGCGCGGATACGGCACCGATAGATATCAGATACGCCACGTGGCGTATCTGGGGACAAAAAATAAGTTTTATTTCGGATACGGTCAAGATACGCCGCTGACCTTATCCGACACGGGTTAGATACAGGAACTTTAGGAATTTTTTTAAAAAATAGGGTTGAAACTGTAATTAAATTAAATTATTTAACTAAATCTCTATTTCATAACCACTTTAATGTGTTTATGTCGATTATATGCTTGAAATTTTTAGATGTCCTGGATTAATATTTTACCATTTGTCGTGAAGTTGGTGAGTTTGCAACTTTATTCTGATTTCTAATCTGTTTAATGTTGATTATATGCTTGAAACTTGATTTCTTACAAATATTATTAATTATATATTTATATATATATATATATAAATTAATTAATAAAATCTGCCATATCCGGACGTATCGTATCATACAAATTTCGAAAATCCCGTGCAGTCGTACCCGTATCTGCGTATCCACGTATCCGAGTATCCGTATCCGTGCAACATAGATTGTAACACTTTGCATTCTCATCACTCGATTTTGTATTTTTATCGAAGATTCATCGCCACATTACATCATCGCCATACATATTCAATTTAGAGTCTCTTAAGTTAGTTATTGCAATTTTTTTTAAAAAATCAAAATAGATATTTGGGGTGTCAAATTCTATTTTTCGAAATCAAACAACTAGGCAATTTCGATACCCAAAATATTCTTTTTATTTTTTAAAAATTTACAATAGCTAACCTAAGATGATCTAAATTTGAATATACAAAGCGGTGATGGAATGCAACGATAAATCTTTGATAAAAATACAAATCGAGTTAATAGGATGCAAAGTGTTACAATTAATGAAAGTTGAGGATGTAAACTGTAATTTTTGAAACAATAGTTGTAAAGTAAAATTTGAACCAAATTATATGATGTTTTTTGTAATTTTCCCATTTATTAATTATAAAACACATCACAAATTCTTTCACATTCTGATAATTTTCTAGGTCAAATTCAGCTAATTTATTTGTCCATAAAAGATAATGAACTAATTGAGGTAGCAAAACTACATTCAAACTCACACATTAAATGTTCTATTTAGTTATTTATTTACTGTAAAACACTTTTTTTTGGGATTAATAATAATAAAGTTGAGTTTAATTGATAAAAGTCCAATAATTATTATTAATTTTGTTAATGAGAATAAAATTATGGTAAGTTAATTATGAATAATCAATTAGGCTAAAGAAATCACAC
The DNA here is from genome assembly GCA_907163345.1 of Haberlea rhodopensis. Taxonomy (NCBI): domain Eukaryota; kingdom Viridiplantae; phylum Streptophyta; class Magnoliopsida; order Lamiales; family Gesneriaceae; genus Haberlea; species Haberlea rhodopensis. Next base: position 319,525 of record CAJQUN010000238.1, on the reverse strand, counting down.
ATTGAGAAAATGAGACACTTATGGTTTGTTTATAATGAGATACAAATCAATAGAGTGTAGTTACGTAGAAAGATGGTTGCCCCTCGCGAGCCATCCTTCCGTCCGCTCGGCTCTGCTCTGCTCGCCGCGACGCGCGTGTCGCTGCCGTAAAGGCAACCCTATCTTTTTACTACTCGGATTTCTGAAATCATTGTTAGTGTTCGAAGGAGTCTGCTCGGAGTTTTGCTTCAATCCGAACAGAGGTGATTGAACGTTGTACCTTGGAACTCACTTGTCCAGGAGGCCAGAAGCTAAGGCGGGCAAATTTGAGTTTACGGGCACACGGCTTGCTGTGTTTCCTTAAAGTTTATAAACTGTTATTGTAAGTTCTACTGTTTTTGTTTATTTCAGTGTAACTTATATCAACGCTTGTTTAAACTGATTCAATCTTTCAATTTAAATAAACAGTACAAACACTTTTGACCAACAAAACTGAAGTAACAAGTAGTTACTTAAGACTCCATCAGCTTCTTCTTGATCCCAAAGTTGGTCGATAAAAAGCCATGATTCTGATAGTTAATAATACAAGCTTTTCTTTTCTTTTCCCCGTTCTTATCTATCTTAATTAGTTCAATAACCGAGCCACAAGATTAATACAAGAAATCATAACGGAAACCAAATTGTTCGCAAAATTACGCTTCATACTAACTTAATTGCTTGCTTGAGGCCATGACTAAATCAGATCGCACCCAAAAACATTAACAATCTCTTGTTTGTAATTCTTTCAAAATTTTCCGTAGTACCTGAAAAGACAATCTTACACGAAAAATAAAAGAATACCATAATAAATCAAACATAAATAAATGTTAGCATTCAGATTCAGGCATCGAAATATAGCCTGCACAGAGAAGAGGAGAAAAGTAGAATGCAGCATCACCGAACACCTAAATCTTCATTCCACACATCAACAACGATCTAAAAATACAGATAAGATATCACCATCATTAAAATTTGATCATGTTACAATTAATGCAATAATTACTGAATTGTCAGAATAGAAATGGATAATACGTCAAAAATATGGGGAAACTACTTGTCAAAGTAAGCCAAGTTGGGATGTAAAAAACAAACCAATGGAGAGTTTATTGCAGCTACAACCGGGGCCTGTGTTTTTCCAGGCCTCCGCTACAGGTGGTAGCGGTTTGGAGATTTTTTACAACCTTTTTATAAATGCAGTATTTTTTTAAAAAAATATTTTTTGAAATTAATTTAAAAAATAAACACAAAATATTACGGGACACAAATGAACGATTAAATACTGGCTAGTAATATGTGTTCATTTGTCAACCCTCGAAATTCTCGAGAAGAATAACAAAAAATTATTTTATGCAAAGGTAACACATAATTAATTTGTTTATGACACACAACTTATTTATATGCTGTGTGTCTCGATAATTGGGGTAATAAATTGAATGTAAGATAATTTAAATAAATATTTTGAATATATTTTTTAGATCTGCAAAATATATTTTTGAGATCTATACCAGAAAGTTCGGTATGCACATTTTTGAGATATTAAACTTTGTTAGGACATTATAATTTTTTAAAATATTAAATACTACAATAACGAAACATTTAATCTTAACTATTTTTAAAATATTTAAAAATAAGTTTATTTATTTAATTAGGGTGATTTATTAAATGGCTTATAAACTGTCATAGATGCAATAATTATCTCAGCTTGGAGAGTGATCAAAGTGTTGTGTTTGGAATGTTATACGGTTTAAAATATTAAAGTTGTACTGTTACTATTAGATATAACTCTTGGTAAAGCGGCTAACGCTTGATCCTCTAAATTTATTTTGATGTCTTAAAATTTTTTAAATTTCTTTTAACTGAATATCTTTTTTAGAACTTATAAGTCATTTTAGAAAGATTGTAAGCTCAAACAAATACCTTCAACTCTTCTATCATATTATTATATTTTGATCTAAATTACATAATACACATACATAATATAAGCTTCTCTACATAATATAAGCTTTTCTAAGTAGCTCATACAGTCATACTGTACGGATTGCAACTGTTTCCATTATATGCACAATATTTTTTTTTGGAGGAAATTATATGCACAATTTTATCCGAGAATAAATAAGTATTAGGTGCATTTCGAAAGAAAATGTTATTTTTCAAATAAAATTGTATTTTTGAATATTTCTCCTTTCGCACAAAGGGAACTGCTCAAGCTCACACTTGATCCATATAAGCAAATAGCTCCTTCAAGATTTATTATTACTAATCTTGTAATATAGTTGTGAATAGGTAAATTACCTTTCTTAAACAAGCCTTGTTTATAATTATATTAATAGATTTTTTAAAGTTAGGTCTGACCACGGTTCTAAAACTAATGATTTTAGTTTTGGAATCGATGGTTCAATGTTCCAAAGAATTGTGGAATCGGATTGGAACCGGTCGGATATGTATTATGTTTCTAATGGTTTCGATTTCTAACAATTTTGGTTAGGTTTTTTTAACGATTTTCTATTATGTTTTCAACCTAGTTGAACTAAAATTAATTCTTTAAATTTTGAAAAGAAAAATAGTGATACAACATAAGAGATAACTAAATTAATTGCTCAACAATTATAATATAAAATATTATTAATATTTAGTCTTTGATAAAAAAATAAAAATAAGTGGTTAACTTTAATTATATAAATCAAATAGTTTAATTATATAATTTAAAATGTCTATTTGTACAAGATTTTAAAATTAGATTAATTTATGATTTCGATTACAATTCCATAATTTGTAAAAATTAAGATTAATTTACGGTTTCGATTACAAATCCACATGTTCCAGTTCCAATTTCTTAGTTTTAAGAAACGAAACACTTAATTTTTTTTAAGAACTAGACCCTACAATTACGTTCCGATTTGGAACCAAAACCAAAATTAGTTTCAATTTCGATTTTTCGAAATAGTTTTGGTTTTCATCGACCACATGATATATTTTCTTGCATATATTTCTTGCATTCGTATTGGTACCTATATTTGTTCAACACGCTGAGCATAAACTCAAAACTCCAAATTTGATCTTATAGAGGAAAAACTGTAGTATACTAGAGGTGTTCAACTGTTTGGTTAACTGACCGAACCAAACTGAACCGAGCAAGTTCGGTTTGAAAGTTCGGTTCAAACCGAACTGAACCGAAGAAATTCGATTCGGTTTTCGGTTTTGGAAAATTTGAAACATCGGTTTTCGGATATGAGCATCGGTTAACCAAACCGAACCGGCGATCGGTCGCCTCTCAATGTTTTTGGCTACTGCCTCATGGCGATCGATCGCTCCCTTTGAGGCGGTCGATCGCCTCACTGTTCATCTTCCTCAAAATTCCATCAACGTCGCGGCGATCGATCGCCCCGCCCTGGGATCGATCGCCTCGACCTGTATCAGGCAAAAATGGCGTTTTTTCTTGCAAATTTCCAAAATAATAATCCTCACATCCCATACAACATAAATCCTTAACAAGGGCTATAAATCAACCCCAAAACACAACAACCCAAAAATCTTTAAAAACCAATTTCTTAAACCCAACTCAAATCCTTCCCTCCCACAAAAAAAAAACTATCAAATCGAAGATAAATGCAATGTGATGGATAATACCTTATTATCTTCGAGAAATTCGGCTCACGAGTCGAGCCTCCATCGATTTTTCATCAAGGGAGAAAAGAGGGAAGGGTTGGGGAAAATGGGAGAGCGCTGGTGAGGGTGAGAGAAATGATATCCAAATGATCGAACACCGAGTCCACTTGGTATATATAGTACCTAAACTCCAAAATCCCGAGTCCTCCACAAATACATCATGACTCATTAAAAATCATTTGTTTTCAATAATTATCTCTCCAACATCAATTTTCACTACCAGCCCCAGTACAAAGTACTCCGGACCCCAGATCCCACCAAAGACCAAATTCCAAGGTTATCACCACGATGAGAATACAATCTCAACCCTTGGATCCAACGACTCCAAATACAGGATTTAAAATCCCCGGAAGTCTCAACACAGCAATTAATTCATAGTTGCCATAATTAAAATCCATAAAGGATCATTACCACAACGTGATTAACACCATTAAATCCAGGGCATCACAATTATCTCCCCACTAATAAAATTTTGTCCTCAAAATTTGCACAGGCGTACTCTACGTATCGCCGAGACCACTCAATCCAGTCGGATCCACATCGTCGAATCATGAACATATCATGAACGACACATCAACTGCGAGGATACCGACCTCGCACCAATACCTGGAATGGGGTAAACCTCCCAAACCATCACAAACTCAAAGAAAGACGTCAGCATTCCCCGATGCTAACCATCTCAAAAGCAGTCATCCACAATGCTAATCAAACGAATCATTCGTGATCCCAAAATAGATATCGCCTCAATGATATCTCTACGATTTAGCCTACGATGTTAAACATACATCGTTACCAAAGAAACCACCAATACACTACAGTGTACTTATACCAAATCCGGTTTCCGCTCTCCAATTCCATCTCCGTCAAAGGAGTAGTTGTGCCACCTTGCAACATGGATCGGGCAACTCACGGCCACCGATCGACACAAAACACATCTCCAAAGATGTCTACATCCGTATGTTCCAAGAAATCACATCTTGGTCCAAACACATCATCGAGACTCTACAAGGTCTCAAGTTCTCAAGAGGACATGCAAGAAAATCTATTGCATTCCCGCCATACATGTCAACCACGACACCTAACAAATTTGAATCATGGCCATCACTCGTTTACCCTAGGATTCAACAGTCCTAACACAAGGAGGCTATCGAATTATCCAGTAATGAATTTCCATGACCCCAAAACACGACAATTCGCTCTTCAGAGGGAGTCAACCGGACCTCACGATCATTCATCAGAATACATCGTGCCATCGAGATCACCAATCTCAAGGTGCCACAACCTCTCCCTGGAGATTCATTCATCCAAGCATACTAACCTGATGCTCGACGAGTACCAAGTAAAAGCTGGCATTCATATACACACACTGGTATACATGCCTAATTTCCAATACAACATGCATACTCAATGCAATCGACTCAGGTATCACCAATCATACCCAGGAGTCCCAATACCAACTGTCAATCCCCCGCTATTCTCACCTTGTGGAGAATAATGATTGACAGACCAACGACTAATGGTGTGATTCCAACATCAACACCACACAAACCGACTCATCGGATCTCTTAAAGATTTCCCTTTAGGTATATCAATATCGCCTTCCTCGTAAGGAAAGTGTCATGGACCATGACCCTCCAACCTCGAACCACTGTTCGGAGACTGAACATATTTATACCAAAATACATATATCCCGGAACCAACAATTACAGTATAGTGCATCAATGCCACTATTACCAAAACGAAATCCGTATACACAACATATACTCATTCTAACAATGCTTCGTACTAATACCATAGTACTACACAATCTCGAGCATCTCCCCAGAGACGCTTCATCGCACGTCTCACTGGAAATATAAAGCCATTACCTAGTCTAACACTAGTAATGCTTACCATGGTTGATTCACAATCAACCCTCAACCAATACTAGTTGTCTCCATGACAGTACAATCCAAATCTCTCCAAGAGATAAAAAAAAATCAATATAGTAGTGTCACCCCATTAACTATATCTCACAATCCAGATATGTCCCCCCATTGCATTCCATATGCAAGGATGCTCAACTAGGGCCAAAAATATCGTCGACACTCACGTTGGTACTCCCAACAGAGTTGAGATGTCCCAGTACAAGCCCCTCAAAACATTTGACGTATAAACGTCCCCATGAGGTATTCCTGCCTCAAACCTCATGCGACAAAGTGACTACAAGAGTCCATTACGACCCTCATTGTATCATCATACGATTCACCAATCTTGATTTTGACAAGCAGTATAATGGCTACAACAAGAACGCTATAACATTACAACAATACCTGGCTAGCAGATCGCCGCCTCCTTAGGTTTATACCAAACTTACCAATGTATCATACGTTCCAATCCCGATACATCATATCGTACTATCCATTAGAGTAGTGGGTCATCACCCAATATTTCTCTAATACCAATACACAACGGACGTTCCGGTGTCCTTGCTCAAGCACTATTCAATCATAATCCATTAGGACTTATCCCACACTCTCATGTGTGGGTGTGACCATGTCCACCACATGTCACATCGACAAAAGCGGGTAGTTCCCTCAATAACTACTCCTATCGCTAACCACTTGGCCATAGCCATCCCAACGAGTATACCCAAAGGTACCACAACTCTTAAAATATTTACCTCACATGCATGATGCAGTACTCTCACCGGTACAGTGCATCCAATAATTCATCGAGCAAACCTGCTCAGCATAATGGTCTCGTCAACCAGTGACGTAGACACCACCTGGTGCTCATCATTGGCACTCAAACAATATGATTAAATACATACACCCAGACGTATTATTCATCAAAACGATGACACACGTCTACATAAACATCCACTATGTTATCGTCATCCCGTGACGGTACATGTCAACATATGACATCCAAAATAACATCGTCAACTCGTGACGGTACATGTCAACACCTGACATTCACAAACTCATCGTCAAACTTGGGACGGTATATGTCGATACACGACATCCTTAATCTCATCGTCAAACACGTGACGGTATATGTATATCAACGCATGGCATCCACAATAATGCTAATAAAACAGTAATACAGCATACCTCATCGCTAACAAGATAGCGGCATACCCGTATTCCTCGCCCAGCAGCGATACGTAATCAGCATCCATCACTCGAAGGCGGCACAATCCCGAGCTATAAAATCAGCGGTATGAACCCTCACTATATAAAATCAGCGGCATGAAACATCGCCATAGGACCAGTGGCACAAACCCTCGTTATACAATCGACGGCAAGAACCATCGCCATATAATCAGCAGCATAATCGAGGACTCAAGAGGTACTCTCATTCATAGCACTTTGTTCCTTTCGGACCCAAGAGGTGACTCACATTAAATGCAGCACTTTGTTCCCGATCGTGTCGCTAAGTCATGACAGCGGCATCATTGCTTCGACTTGACAGCGGCATGTATCATCGTTTCGACACGACATCGGCATCATCGCTTCGACATGACGGTGGTATCATCGCTTCGACATGACAGCGGCATCATCGCTTCGACGTGACAGCAGCATCATCGCTTCGACATGACAGTGGCATAATCAGAAATGCAGGCCCAAGAGGTACTCCCATGCACGTGCCACATGCCCCGTAGGCGCAAGAGGTGACCCCGTACATGTGCACATTGTCCTTTGGACTCCCGAGGTGATGCCCATTCCGCATAATCTCACCGATATTTCCATACACCTGCATCAAGGTTAACACAACAATCTACAAATCCTACTACGTTATATCGGCGGCTCAATAATATCCCTCGCTATGATATGACAGCTGTATTAACCATCGATTCGACATATTAGCGGCAAATATTATGATCCATCGCTGGTGATATACCCGTAGCAGGACTCTAATTGGAATATATTTGCATGCTCAATATCAACTGAAATCTCATAATCATATGGAAATCATACCTGAATATTCCACTGTCTGTTATCCACCATTTCTGTCCTTAGACATGGTATAATGTTTCTCATTCCTGATTTCCCTACAACATCAAATTCTTAAAACACCTTCATATCAAATGCTAACCGTTCCCATCAATCTCATCTCATTGTATTCCATATGATCCTGCAACCACCATGGTTAGCAATACCACATTCCATATCATAAAAGCACATAAGCAAATAGCTATGTCACACAACACTAACTACCATCATGCATAAATATGTGCTACACATTCCTTTCAGCATGTTCCAGGCCCTCAACAGCCCCAAAGAGCAAACCATTGCGCTGATACCACTAATGTAAGGACCCCCATGCCCTTAACCCCGTTATTAGTGTATTAACCCATGCCATTGGTGCATACAATCATGTCATCAGGGGGAAAAGATTTCATGCAACCCTAGTATGGAATGCCATTTATAAAATTTCTTACATTATTCCATATAATGTCTAACTTTCCCCCAACATGTTCCATAAACATAACATGCACCTTTATACATACACTAACATGCTCTTAATTCATTTTGCAATTCCTAAATAATTGCATGCAACACATAAATGAAAAGAGAAAGGCCCTTGCCTTCTTTATACAACCCATATACACATAATAGTGCTCACATGCGAGCATCGAATAAGTATACGCGTATCTAATGTATAAAGTATCATGCTCAATACCAGCTCTGGTACTTCGATCCTGGAAGCACCTCCAATCCGATCCTGGAAGCACCTCCAATCAACAGCTCGAGCTCAACTCCAAAGCATCAATGTACCTAATCACCTGCCCCAACAGAGACAGCCCCCACACGGGGTGAGTGAGCATACCAATACCCCAAATCAAATAAGCACAATATTACAATTCATGATTTACACAAGTAAATGCTATGAATATTAAAAGACACTCCCTGGATGGCATCATCCTCATCCGGAATCCCCTGTGCTGTTCCTGTTATCAAAATAACAGAAACCATCAAATTCCAAATACCCGTTAATCATTACATTGATTAACTAATCCGTTACCCACATACCGATACCATAATCATTAATATCAAATCATTAAATAATGATTACAGGTATTCCATATATTTCACTTCCTATTTCGTCGCTCGCTCTACAACAGCGGCGTCATAATCGATGTTCGTTCAACGACGACCACATCCAATCATTGCTCGCTCAAAAGCGGCACCATATAATTCCCATTGCATATCATGTGATTGCAACAACCATATATTATTCATGCACAACAATTGCAATAATATCATGCATGCTCAACAGCAGTGGCGTCATAACCGATGTTCGCTCAAAGGCAACAACATCCCAATCATTGCTCGCTCAAAAGCGGCACCATATAATTCCCAATGTCTATCCATTTATTGCAATATAATGTACCATACATTCAACAGTTGCAATTATATAAAAGGGCTATGCTCGTACGTTATACGCACCTTATAATTCCGTAGTTTGAATCCAACATTGCCTTGGTCCCATGACCGATGAATTATGTGCTAAACACAATAGTAATTCACAATTAATATCAAGCATGCAACCACGTGCCCAAGCACGTTCGTAATTCCCAAATATATCGTCGATCTATGACGATTAACCATTTTAAAAGACCCCGGGCGAAGCATGCATCAAAAACTCAACAAGAAATTATTCCCCAAAAACTGGCACTGGAGATCGATCGCTTCATCCCAGGCAATTGATTGCCTCGCAAAATGGCAAGGGCGATCGATCGCTCGATTCCAGGCGATCGGTCGCCTCTCAGTGTTTTTGGCTACTACCTCATGGCGATCGATCGCTCCCTTTGAGGCGGTCGATCGCCTCACTATTCATCTTCCTCAAAATTCCATCAACGTCGTGGCGATCGATCGCCCCGCCTTAGGAATCGATCGCCTCGACCTGTATCAGCCAAAAATGGCGTTTTTCTTGCAAAGTTTTCCAAAACAATAATCCTCACATCCCATACAGCATAAATCCTTAACAAGGGCTATAAATCAACCCCAAAACACAACAACCCAAAAATCTTTAAAAACCAATTTCTTAAACCCAACTCAAATCCTTCCCTAACACCACAAAACAAAACTATCAAATCGAAGATAAATGCGATGGGATGGATAGTACCTTATTATCTTCGAGAAATTCGGCTCCCAAGTCGAGCCTCCATCGACTTTTCATCAAGGGAGAAAAGAGGGAAGGGCTGGGGAAAATGGGGGAGCGCTGGTGAGGGTGAGAGAAATGATATCCAAAATGATCGAACACCGAGTCCACTTGGTATATATAGTACCAAAACTCCAAAATCCCGAGTCCTCCACAAATACATCATGACTCATTAAAAATCATCTGTTTTCAATAATTATCTCTCCAACCTCAATTTCCACTACCAGCCCCAGTACAAAGTACTCCGGACCCCAGATCCCACCAAAGACCAAATTCCAAGGTTATCACCACGATGAGAATACAATCTCAACCCTTGGAACCACGAGGAGGTGTGAAATTTTTTGTTAATAATAATAAAAAACAAAACAATAAAAGATGGTGTTATGAATGAATTATACTAATTGAAATTAAAACTAAAGATTAAACTAATGAATGCGATTCTTGGTATCGGTCGACTCTTCCTTGGAATTATCATCTATTTCATCGATTCACAAAAGACTCAATTTTTCATATGAATATTCATCGTTGGACGTTTGATCCAATAATCAAAGTCCTATCTCACCTAACGTTTAGTTAAGTAGCCCAAGCGTTCTAGTTTAACCCTTATCAAACAATCAATCAAAATACAAGCGATTAAGATTTAAATCAATGATAGCATATGAACTAGTGAGATCGATGAAGCTAAACAACATAATCCAAGCGTCTATGTTTAATCTAGTCAAGTGTTCTTCCTAAGAATTTAACAAACTCACAAACGCAAATTCATCAATCTTAGTTGCTTTGTAAATTAGAGGGATCAAACGATTCCGTATTTGATCTCTAATTTAGCATTAGATTTCATGCAAGTTACCAGGTTGTCAATCCAATAAACAAACACAACAATCATATCAATAAAATCAGAAAAACTCTTGATACTCAATAAAATTGATAATTAAAGCATAAGAATCTCCCCAAGATAAATAAAATCAAGGATGTGTCTTCCTCAACCAAGAATTAAAACTAGCTACACATAATCTAAGATAAAGTAATAAATAAAAACAAAGGAAAGAAAACTAGTCCGATCTCCGCTCGTCGAGGTCGTCAATCCCGCCTTCGCTTAGATCTTCGTAGCATTCTTCAACAATTGAGTAAAATTATTCTAATGTCTAAACTATGTTCTAGGGTCTGAATTCCCTCTTAAAGAGGCTGATTTTTGAGTATATAGGCTTGGAGGCTGATGGAGTAGGGTAGAATCCATGTGGGAAGGAAAGAAATCAAGTCCTCAAACTTTCTAAAACACTGCTGGCATAGCTACGCCTCAGAATAGCGTAAATACGGCTGATGACTTGCCAAATTACGGCTTCCCGCATTTCTGGCGTATTTACGCGTTAAAGTGGCGTAGTTACGCCTGTCTTCAATTTTTCAGATTTTCAATTGCCGTAGCATTGGCGTAATTACGCTTCATAATGGCGTAATTACGCATGTCTTCTATTTTTCTGGCGAGTTTCATATTTTGGATGTAACTTTCTCGTACAAACTCCGAATGCGATGAATCAACTGTCCGCGTGAAGATAATTGATTGTTGTACAACGTTTCTATGGACCACATTTCCAAAACCTGGCTCGAACATATAGAAATTTGAGAAGAAATGAGCAACACGTGTCTTGGATTCCTATTTTTTCCTCTTTTCTTCAACTTTATTCCTTCTTTCATCATTTTAAATTGATTTCTTCACATTTTCATAAATTTACACAAATATACGATTAGGTAGCATATGTATTGTAAATAATAACAATAATAATAAGAATAACATATCGCTCATTTCAATGACCCTCAACATCATCGTTCATTTAAAACTATCAATATATATCATTTAACAGCGACAATAGAAATAACAATACATGATCGTTGATATGAGGAGCAAATTAATAATAATAATATATTATTAATTATGCAAAATTATTATAATATATTATATTATAAGTAATAAAAATAATTATTATTTATTAAATTAATAATAATATAATTTATTAATATATTATAATATTATAATAATATTAAAAATTGAGGGGCTGCCAATACAATTGGCGGCCCCCTCACTTCTTTTAAAAAAAAATTATTGTTTTTAATTTAGTTGTTTTAATTTAATTATTTTATTAAATTTATTTTAAATGATTTTTATGTTTAAAAAAATGATGAATGTTGTTGAAGTTGATTACTCAAATATATTAAATTGGCACTCATGTTTTATTTATTCAAATAATCGAAACGCATGCCATCAATTTTGATTTGATTATGGACTTAAAACCAAAATCTTGATATTCAGAAGTGATGTGACTCGTGATTTTTGAGTATAAGGTAGAATAAAGTGTTAATAAAAAATAACGATAAACACACCAAGATTTTTTACGTGGAAAACCCTCAAATTAAGAAAAAAACCACGGGACGTAGTCCAGTATAAAATTTTACTATAAACGTTGATGATTTACAAGACTTTCTGGACACAAATTACAATCGCTCAATGACTTATACGAATATTTTTGAGAAATAATAAAAAAGACCGAACAGACATGAATTTGCTCTCTTCGGAGTCTTTTTGCCCAGAAAATTCCAACCCTTTCTACGATGACATCCGTGGGTATTTATAGGACTATTCCTAGTGATTGGCTTGCGGTGGATCCGGAACACGATGTCCTCTGATCGTGGCTTGACTGGAGCCCATCGTGTCCGAGAAATCCGCGCCCCATTACTGCACGTTTATTCACGCCGGTTAATTTGTTGGTTACTCCCGGGTCTTCCGCTAATCTTTGACCATAGAACCAAGGAGGGTTTAGCAGTTGTTCGGTAAAACCCTCCTCGGTGCTATCTGCTCGGTGTATGAATTGTTCGGCTATTGAGGAGATTTTACCCGAGGAAGTCAATATGTCATACGACATCACCTCACCCCCCCCCCCCCCCCCCCTAAAATAAAGCAAGACGAGACTTTTGAAGTCTTGTTTTATTGTCTTCGGGTAAAATCTTAAACTTAACCTGCTCGAGATCTTTTTGCCGCCCTTTTTTCCTGCTCAAAAATTTCAAATGCCACGCGACGTTTCGTTTCCCGAGGCACCTTTATGACCGTCCATTCTCTTATTTTTGGAAGGTGAAGATTGGATGACTGTTCATATGGTCCCCGCTATAAATACCTCTCACTTTTCTTCATTTGTTTTTACTTTGCTGCATTTTGCTTCCGAGCTAGCACCAGACGATCGAACAACTTTCCCCCGCAGTCTTCCTTTTCTTAATTACCAAGTATGATTTCTTCCTCAGCTGACTCTTCATTGCAAGCGATAGATAGGTTCAATGAAGGAGACGCTCTTAGCCCCTCTCCTCAATCATCTTCCTCTTCTTCTGATAGTGACATAACTCTAAGCTCCTCTGCCGCGTCAGCTGCTCGTATACAAGAGCAGAGACTTGCTATAGAGCGAGATTTAGCTAAAGCCCGCGTTCCCTGGTTCGAGATCTTCGAGTCTGAGGTTAAATTGACTCAGCACCTTATCAATATCCGAACTAAATGGGGGATTTCCGAGGGGACTTCTATTATTGCTCCCCCTTCTGGATCTCGTCCTCACTTATCCCCTAAGGGGTATTTTCCTTTTTATATAGACCAGCTCCGAGGAGGCCTTCGCTTTCCTATCCCTCATTTCTTTATTGAAGTAGCCTCCTACTTTTGTGTTTCCCTTAGTCAATTATTCCCCAATAGTTATCGACTATTAGCAGGCTTTTTCATAGTACTTTCTTATATGGGTTTTACCCCTACTCCCGAACTTTTTCATTGTTTTTTTCAATTAAATAAGAAAGAGATAGGGCTCTTTTACTTTTCCTCAAGGACAGGGGTTGGCTTCCTCAAAAAATACCCATCGTCCATAAAAAATTGGAAAAACTCTTACTTCTTTGCTCGCCCACTCCATCCTTGGGATTGCCCTATGGAGTGGAGGGAAAATCTCCCGAGGGGCAAGTCAATCAAGGGTCACCTTGAGGAGGAACCGTATTTGTCGGTTCGTCGTGCACTTGGCGATCAATGTTTTAATTTGACGGAGCTGATTGATGACGGACTGCTATACTTGTTCCAATTGAGCCCCAAGGGTGTATCTTTGAAAGTGCCCCTCGGTGAGTGCTTTTCAAGCAGTCTTCTTTGTTTTACTTTTGACTTATCATGTTCGGACTAATATTTCTCTGCTCTTTCCAGAAACAAAAATGATGAAGGCTAGGATGGCCGAGAAGCTGAAGGAGAAGAGCCAAAAAGGCCAAACTTCTAAGGCTGCTATTACTCCTGCTCCTCCTCCATCCATTGAGATTTTGACTCCTTCTGAGGAGAGGGCTTCACCCGAGAGGATTCAAGCTCTTCATCGCAAGAAAAGGGCTACTCCTGAAGGTCCAAGTTCTTCGCCCCAAGCACCTCCTACTAAGAAAACTTTTTCTTCCCTTATTCCTTCCGAACCTTGAGCCTCCTCTCAACCCGCTCTCGGTGTGTCCCGGCCTACCACGAGACACCATATCCCTTCGTGGACGTACTCCCCCACTGTTCCACTACTGAAAAAACCCGATCCCAAAGCCCCCCACTCCATTTTGTGCTACACCCCCAACTCAGCTGATCGAAAGTACCTCGGGGAACTGGCTTTCAGCAACTTGGTGAACGACTTCTCCTTCTCCTTTACTCAGGTAAATGCTTTTACCCATTAATCTGTTTCACTTGTCTTTCTACAATACAATCATTTATTACTTTAACTTTATGTACGATCTGATGCAGGCCCACATGATGGCGGGTGAACTTCTCACTCATTTTCATTCAGTTCGATTGGCTGATGGGCAGAACCAGAAGCTCATCAGGCAGCTAGAGGGTATGGGTGAGGAGCTGAAGAAAACAGTGAGCCTTTTGGAGGAACGGCACTTGGCCCTGGTATCAGCTCGGGACAAGGTGGAGCAGGCCCTGGCAGAGGAGCGGACAAAATCCGCTGATCTGGAAGGTGCTAACTCTACCTTGTCAGAGCAGTATAAATCCCTGGCTGAGCAACATCAAGTTGTCTCCGAGCAGCTTGCTCAAGAGAAATCTTCCACTGTTGCTCGTGTGGAAGAACTCTGGCTCTCGAAGAAAGCTGAGTTTTTAAAGTCTCCAGAGTATAGCAACATGGTGGCTGACCGTGCTTACAAGTTCTTTGATCATGGTTTTGAAGCATGCGTCGGCCAATTTAGATCTCAAGGCTACCCTCCCAAAGGAGCTTCAAAAGATTTCCTTGACGTCAATGCTGCTCTGGAGAGCCTCCCCGAGGAGCTATTCCAACCGTAGGGTAGAGCTTTTACCTTTTCTTGTATTTCTTTCTCTTTCATTAATGAAATCATTTACTTGTATTTCGGAACAAACTTACTATCCCGAGCACAAACACTTAGGCAATTTTAGGTTTAAAACGTGGACCAAACATCCCGATCCCACGAGTAAACAACTAAAATTCCGAACAAAGCTCGCTACCCCGAGCACAAACACTTAGGAAATTTTAGGTTTAAAACGTGGACCAAACATCCCGATCCCACGAGTAAACAACTAACATTCCGAACAAAGCTCGCTACCCCGAGCACAAACAGTCAGGCAATTTTAGGTTTAAAACGTGGACCAAACATCCCGATCCCACGAGTAAACAACTAAAATTCCGAACAAACTCGCTACCCCGAGCATAAACACTTAGGCAATTTTAGGTTTAAAACGTGGACCAAACATCCCGATCCCACGAGTAAACAACTAAAATTCCGAACAAACTCGCTACCCCGAGCACAAACACTCAGACAATTTTAGGTTTAAAACGTGGACCAAACATCCCGATCCCACGAGTAAACAACCAAAATTCCGAACAAAGTTCGCTACCCCGAGCACAAACACTTAGGCAATTTTAGGTTTATAACGTGGACCAAACATCCCGATCCCACGAGTAAACAACCAAAATTCCGAACAAAGCTCGCTACCCCGAGCACAAACACTCAGGCAGTTTTAGGTTTAAAACATGGACCAAACATCCCGATCCCACGAGTAAACAACTAAAATTCCGAACAAACTCGCTACCCCGAGCATAAACACTTAGGCAATTTTAGGTTTAAAACGTGGACCAAACATCCCGATCCCACGAGTAAACAACTAAAATTCCGAACAAACTCGCTACCCCGAGCACAAACACTCAGGCAATTTTAGGTTTAAAACGTGGACCAAACATCCCGATCCCACGAGTAAACAACCAAAATTCCGAACAAAGCTCGCTACCCCGAGCACAAACACTTAGGCAATTTCAGGTTTAAAACGTGGACCAAACATCCCGATCCCACGAGTAAACAACCAAAATTCCGAACAAAGCTCGCTACCCCGAGCACAAACACTTAGGCAATTTTAGGTTTAAAACGTGGACCAAACATCCCGATCCCACGAGTAAACAACTAAAATTCCGAACAAAGCTCGCTACCCTGAAACACTTAGGCAATTTTAGGTTTAAAACGTGGACCAAACATCCCGATCCCACGAGTAAACAACTAATATTCCGAACAAAGCTCGCTACCCCGAGCACAAACACTTAGGCAATTTTAGGTTTAAAACGTGGACCAAACATCCCGATCCCACGAGTAAACAACTAAAATTCCGAACAAACTCGCTACCCCGAGCAGAAACACTTAGGCAATTTTAGGTTTAAAACATGGACCAAACATCCCGATCCCACGAGTAAACAACTAAAATTCCGAACATACTCGCTACCCCGAGCACAAACACTAAGGCAATTTTAGGTTTAAAACGTGGACCAAACATCCTGATCCCACGAGTAAACAACCAAAATTCCGAACAAAGCTCGCTACCCCGAGCACAAACACTTAGGCAATTTTAGGTTTAAAACGTGGACCAAACATCCCGATCCCACGAGTAAACAACCAAAATTCCGAACAAAGCTCGCTACCCCTAGCACAAACACTTAGGCAATTTTAGGTTTAAAACGTGGACCAAATATCCCGATCCCACGAGTAAACAACTATAATTCCGAACAAAGCTCGCTACCCCGAGCACAAACACCTAGGCAATTTTAGGTTTAAAACGTGGACCAAACATCCCGATCCCACGAGTAAACCGATGATAATTTAATGTTTAAACGTGGACCAAACATCCCGATCCCACGAGTAAACCGATGATAATTTAATGTTTAAACGTGGACCAAACATCCCGATCCCACGAGTAAACCGATGAATAATTTAATGTTTAAACGTGGACCAAACATCCCGATCCCACGAGTAAACCGATGATAACTTAATGTTTAAACGTGGACCAAACATCCCGATCCCACGAGTAAACCGATGATAATTTAATGTTTAAACGTGGACCAAACATCCCGATCCCACGAGTAAACCGATGATAATTTAATGCTTAAACGTGGACCAAACATCCCGATCCCACGAGTAAATCATTAGAATTCCGAACAAACTCGATGAATCAAATACTTTCATTTTATTACTGCTGAATTCAAAAAATAAAAAAGAAAGATTACACAAAATATTTCTTCAGGTTATGGATGTTCCAAGGTCTTACCAATTTCCGACCTTCATGATCCTCCAGCCTGTAGGCTCCTCTTCCGATCACTTCCTTGATTTTGTAAGGGCCTTCCCATTTCGGTGCCAACTTTTTTACCTCACCAGCAGGATTTGTTCTTCGTAACACTAAATCCCCAACTTGAAATGTTCTTGATCGAACCCTTCGGTTATAGGCATTGGTAATCCTTACTTTATATAGCTCTGTTCTTGCTACAGCTTGTTCTCTTAGCTGATCAATCTCATTTAACTCTTGCATTCTCTTACCCTCGTTCTGTTCTGGATCATAACATTGTACGCGGAGATATTCAACCCCAATTTCCGCTGGAATGAGGGCCTCCGAACCGTATACCAGACTATACGGAGTTTCCCCTGTAGATACCCGAGGAGTTGTTCGATAAGCCCACAAGACTCCAGGTAGTTCATTTACCCATTCTCCTCGGGCCCCTTCTAGCTTCGTCTTAATCCCATGTAATAGAATACGGTTAATAACTTCGACTTGCCCATTTGACTGTGGATAGGCTACTGACGTGAATACTTGCCTGATTTTCATATCCTCGCACCACTCCTGTAGTTTCTTTCCCTGAAATTGCCTTCCATTATCCGAAATAATTCTCCTCGGTATTCCGAACCGACATACTATGCTTCTCCATAAGAATCTGATGATTTCCTCATGAAATCATATGTATAGTTCCTCGGTTAGGAACATTGCTCACAGTTCTTTCCCTGGTAACTTGATTTCCTGCCCTCCACTCTTTCCCCCCGTACTGCCCATGGAACTGGCTGAAGTGCTCCTCTCCCTGGATTAACATTATTCCGAGGGAAAGGAGCACTGTTCCTCAGATCATCGTCAGCTCCTCGCCTTACACCCATTCTTCCTTCATGAACGCTCCCTCCTCGGGCACTTCCTCCTCGGAATACTCCTATTCCATAAGGTCCCCCCGACCCCTCTTCGGCATAATTTGATTCATGGCTACCTCCCGATAAGGTCTCATTGGTAGGTACTGATCAAAGTTCCTCTTAGGCTGTTCCAGTGGCCTCTCCTTCCTATTGACTTCACCACCATTTTTTATTTCCTTCTTCTGTTTCATCCTCTGCGCTTCCTCCAAATTAATATATTTAGAGCCACGCCCTAGTAATTCATCATAATCCGACGGTGGCTTCTTGGCCAACGATCTGAACAGATCCCTCTCCCTCAACCCTTGGGTGAAAGCGCTGGCTAGTATTTCAGATGTCACATGCGGAACATCAAGGCATGCTTGATTGAATCTTTTCAGAAAATCCCGCAGGGACTCCCTATCCATCTGCCTGAGACCGAACAAACTCAAGGCTGTTGTAATACCCCCGAAATGTTATATGATTATATGCTACGATGATGAAATGATATATGATTATGTGCTACGACGATGAACTATGATGTATTTAAGAGGGTCGTAGTATTTTAATTGGGGGTTATATTTATGATATGATGTTATGGTTTAGAGGGCATGTTACGTGTTTTAATTGTTGTATTGATGTAGTACAATTATAAAATATCAAGGGAAGATATTTTTATACATCGTATGAAATACCGGGATACAATTAAACACCACATGGCACCCCAGCCCACACCACCTACCACCAACCCATGCTGCAAGTGGCTGGTTGCCCATGCCTTTTCCCCCACTCTTTCACTTCACCTCCATCACTCCAATCTCGCCTCTTTTTGTCCAAAAAAATATCCAGCTCCAGCTTAGCAGGTAGGAAGGAAGAAACTTCAAATTCTTTGCAAGAAACCTTCCAAAAATCGGAGCAAAGGAGGGTGAGAAACCACTTTCTGTTTGGTTTAAGTTTTGTTTGGGTTAATGTTTTTACTTGGTATAAAAAATGGCATGCTAGGTTAGGTTTTGTCAAACCTTCGATTCAAGCTCATTCATGATGTTTTTATGAAGTTCCTAGCATGTTTATATGAGCATGATATATGTGCTATGTGGTAGATTTGTTGGCTTGAAACTAGGTGTTCGAAAATCTGGGCAAGGAAGTGCTCTGTTTTTATGATAAGTAGGGCTTTTATTATGAAGATTTGAAGCATGCTACCTTAGGTTATAAATAAACCTTTGGCATGATTACATACACGAAAGTTTGGTGAACATGCCAACATATTTGTTTAAGCATAAACTACGGGATATGTAGTAGTTTCATTGCTATAAAGATGTGTGTTCAAGAATTCTGGGCTGTGTTTTATGCCCTGTTTTTCTGAACAAGTTGATTGGGCACTGATAAAGATGGGGTATTTTAATGCATGTCGGTTTAAGTTCTGATTGAACCTTTGATTTTAATACATGAATGGAAGTATGAGGAAGTTATTGATATTCTTTTTTAGGCATCTTATGTATGTTATGAAGTAGAAAAGATGGTGTGAAAAGAGGTGCTCAAAAATCTGGGGAAAATCCCGATTTTTCAGAGTTCTCGATCGATCGAGATTTGGTCCCGATCGATCGAGCGAGACAGAAGGTCTAAGCATGTTTTCAAAATTTTAGTGCCGATCGATCGAAGGATTTCTCGATCGATCGGTGAAGCTCCTCGATGGATCGGTAAAATGTTCGATCGATCGAGCGAGGCAGGAAGCTAAGGAACTGTTAGTGCACAGTGTCTCGATCGATCGAGACAGGCAGAAAGTTGAAAAATATAATGATGTTTTATTTTGTTAAGTTTATGATGTGAGATGGTTTTGAGGCATCTAATATGGTATTATGTGATCTTGTAGAACCATCCCAGGTACCGGCACCATCAAGGAGATAAAGTCTGTTGACTCCTCCTCCTTTTGAAAAGGTACGTAATAGGCGTACGGGCATCGGACGGTAACACACATCTCTATACTACGACTATGCTTTTATTGCATGAGTATTCACGATGAAATGACGGATGTTTATACGATGTTTACACGATGATGTTTATATGATGTTTATACGATGAAGTTCATATGATGTTTATTGTTGATACGATGCTTATATGATGACATTCATGTGATGTATTGTGGTAAGATGCCACGGGGTAAGATGCCCCACATGGTAAGAGGTCATGCGATGTATTGTGGTAAGATGCCACGGGGTAAGATGCCCCACATGGTAAGAGGCCATGCGATGTATTGTGGTAAGATGCCACGGGGTAAGATGCCCCATATGGTAAGAGGCCATACGATGATATTGTGGTAAGATGCCACGGGGGTAAGATGCCCCATATGCATGATTCTAAATCAGGGACAACAATAAGAAGTGAATGAATAACCAGCATATTTACTTAACCAATGTTTCATGCATTTACTATGATGTTTTATGATGTTAAGTAAGATTATATATGCTCATGATGTGTTATCCCTGTAGGTACACTTTTGGACGAAAGGACTAAGGGTCGGGTTGAGGCAGTGAGCTACTAGGGACACAGGAATGCATAGGATTCAAGTTTTGATTAGTATCTACTCTAGGAGTAGTGTAAATCTAAATGATATTCTTTTAGAATATAATGAATTATTTTTGAAGTTTTCTATTTTGGCCTGTAATCCTGTTAGCTCGTGTAACAACCAAAACCTTAAGATGTTACCTTAATGCATGATTAGTCCTTCTTATGTCTTTTAATCACTGTTAAGGTGGGAAGACCCCACATTAGTGGTATCAGAGCCAGGTTAGATAACTCGGGAATGAGTGAAGGGTAGCCTTAGCAATAAGTTGGATAGGTACTTACTTTTGAACATGTTTTATATGTATGTTGCATATGAAGTTTCTATGTTATGCTAACATGTTTAATTATCTAACGATGTGCTTTATGAACTGCTTTTGGTGTTGTTATTAACCCTTGTGTTGCAGCATGGCAGCAAATATAGAAGTGGGTGACGCCATTAGTGTAAATGCAAGCGCTGGGCGTACGAATCCATTGCCACCACCAGCCTTGGGCGAGGAACCCTCTGAACAGCAGTTGCTACCTGGGGAATTGAGCTTGGCTCAGTTTATGATGTATCGACCTCCGATGTTCGAGGGAACTGAATCAGGAGAGAAAGCTGAGGAATGGTTAGAGAGGATCGAACAGATATTTGTGGCAGCGCCTTGTGCAAAGACGGCCTGGATCAGATTAGCAGAATTTCAGCTGTCCAAGAAGGCATTGATGTGGTGGAAAACCACAGTGATTGAGCAAGAGGCTCTGGGACAGGAAGTAAATTGGAAGATGTTCCGAACGCGGTTTTTGAACCGCTATTTCTCAGCCGCTGCAAGACAGGCCAAGGAGGATGAGTGTACCAGTTTAAGACAAGGTACCATGCCTGTATCTGACTATGCTTTGCATTACTGTTCCTTACTACGATATGTGCCACACATTGCTGCAAGCACTTTCATGAAGGGCTTGAGGCCTGAACTGTATGACAGGGTGATCACTTATGGCCCTGCTTGTTTTGATGATGCACTCTCACGAGCTGAGCTAGCTGAACTGGGAGTTGGTGCATATCCTGATGCAGTGCCACCTCCAGCACCCCCTCAGAAATTTACTTCTGACCACTTGAAGCCCATGGGTGATCAGTTTAAGCCTAGGGGGAACACTTCAGCATCGAGATTCAGTGGCAAGAGGCCCGAGAATCGATGGAAAGGGAAAGGTAGGAATGATGCTCCATCCGGGAGAGGACAGTCTCAGGGAGACAGATCTGGAAGAGTTCAGTGCACTCTTTGTGGGCAACCACATTTGGCAAAGGACTGCGTAGGATGTTATGTCTGTGGCGACAGAGTCCACTTTGCTCGGCGGTGTCCCAACAGGGGAAGACATCAGAGCTCTATGGGGAGACCTGCGGACAGAACGGCACAACACCGGCCACCCTTTGTGCCAAGACAGTATGGAGGTCAGCCCGCGGGGCCACCTCAGGGACAAGTATATGCTTTGACGAGGGAGCAGGCTACGGCGGCCCCGGAGGAAGTTATAGTGTAAGGACCCCTTATACTTAACCCTTAATTAGTGTATTAATCATTATGTGTGGCACATGCTTTCCATAAAATCGTTCGGGAACTCCGATGATACTTTACCATTGAATGGCAATTACAAAGTTTTCTTTAACATTCAATGTTATAAGTTCATCATCCTAACAACAAGAGACTCATAGAGTTCGCCCATTACACCACTTTTTACATTGTGGACTTTTATAAAAATTTGGACAGAGTCTCCCCATAAATAGAGCTATCCCGAAATAAAAGTACAACACATAACATAATTCCCGGCCAGGGAAAACATAATACTCATCAGAATACAGCAATACCAAGTAAATTCCCAGCCAGGGAAAACACCACACATATGGCAACAAAAGTGGGTTTCAACACCCACATACACTAATGACTCTCTTAACCTTTAGCAATTCTACCTCTAATTGCATGCAACCTCAAATGGAAGAGAGAAAGGCTCATGCCTTTATACACAACCCATGTACAAGTATAATCGTGCTCACATGCGAGCATCATAAATATGTGTATAACCATCATGGGTATATATATATATATAGGTACTCTATACGATACCGTGCTCCATCAAGCCCTGGTACCACAATCCTGGGAGTACATCCAATCAACAGCTCGAGCTCATCTCCAAAGCCATCGATGTACCTGTTCACCTGTCCCAACAGAGACAGCCCCCAACGGGGTGAGCATACCAATTCCACAATTTCATAATCATAATGACATAATACATAATTTACAAAAAATGTAAATATTGTGGAACATATGTGACACTGCCTGGATGGTATCATCCTCATCCTAGCGTACCCCTGTAATAACCCTGTTCTCAAAACAGATAAATCATCAAATCCTGAATAATGCAGTTAATCATCATATTGGTTAACCCTAACCAGTTTCGAATTAACAACATTTCATAACATCTTTCTTTATCTAGCAATTATCATAATTCTAGATATCATATTGAGATTTCCTTAACTTCCGATACTAGTTAATCACTTCTTTGATTAACTACGTCTCTGTTCCTATTCATTACCAATAGGGAATAAAATACAGATATCCTAGATATCTAATCAATACCACATTTTCATTTCTTACTTCAAAGTAAGCGTCATACTACTGGTGATACCACATTTTCATTTCTTACTTCAAAGTAGCGTCATACTACTGGTGTTCGCTCCGTAGCGACCACACCCATCATTTGCTCGCTTCATAGCGGCACCAAGCATTTCACCATGTGAATCAACATAACGTAACCAAGTCACGGTGCCATCATAGTAAAACATTTCATGTATTTTAAATCATGCATCATACTTGTAAAACATCATTTAAGCTATGCTCGTACGCTAAACGTACCTTAAATCCTCGAAGTCCGAGCCAAACCTTGCTCGAGTTCCATGCCCCGAGGAATGATGTGCTAACACGATAAATAATTCACGATTATTTACGAACATGCAACCAATGCTCAAGCACACCCATCACCCTCAAAATATTGTCAACACACGACAATAAATCATTTAAAAGACCCAGGGCAGGGTACATGCAGGGAGGGGAACGAATGAGACAACAACGAAAATTGTTCAAGGATACCCTACAAATTTTCGAACCCTTATCTCACAAATCGAACCCAATTTAAACACCATAATTCATCTAAAAAGTGAATTAAGCCATTAAGGGCAAGAATCATCACCTCATTGCCAAAAAACCCCCAAGAATTCGAATCCATAGCTTTAAATTCGAATCCAACCAAGCATCATTAATCATCTAAAACATGTAATAAACGATTCCTAACATGAATCATCAACCCATAGCCAAAACCCCCAAATTTCGAACTCAAACCCCTCAACAACATGAAATTCGAACCAAAATCCACAATTTTCGAACACAAACCATAAATTCGAACATAAATCCACCAAATATAGCAGGGAATTACATGAGAGGGACGAAGAACGTTACCCAATCGAAAATCGGAAGGAAAATCGACCAAAATCGATAAACCCTAGAATTTGGGGATCGCCGCTTTCTGCCAAAATCCGAACGAGAAACGCGACCAAACTTCAAATTGCCGGAGGGGAAAGGAGCGCCTGGACGAGACGAAGCCGTGGGTAGGTCGCACGCGCCGAACGGCGGCGGGCGCGGCGTTTTCGTGCGCGGGGCTGGGGGGAAAATCGGGAATCGGCGGGAGAGAGAGAGAGACGCGGGTTGGGGCTTAAAATGGGATTTTTAATAAAAATCTCGGGTTCAACTTGTATTTATAGCAAAATACCCCGAAATACTAATAGCCCCACAAATACATCATGATTCATTAAAAATCATCTGTTTTCAAAAATTCTCTCTCTAACTCAAAAACCCCCTACCGGTGCCCACACCAAGCACCCGAGATTCCGAGTCATACTAAAAACCCAACTCACAGGTTTTCACCGAAATGAGAATACAATCTCAACCTCGAGATCCAACGATCCCAACTACTCAAATAGACGAGCCCAGAAGGCCCAACACCGCGATTAAACTCCAAATCGCTACGTAAAACAACTTTAGAGGTTATTAACACTCCGGGATTAACATCTATAATCCCTGGTCATCACAATATCCCCCACTAAAAGAATTTCGTCCTCGAAATTAGCACCGGTGTATTGCATAACACCCAGGCTACACAACAACATGAAGCCATAACTTCCATTCTTGACCATATCAGGATCGTCTTAACAAACGCGAGGATACTTATCTCACATCAAACTCTGAAACAGAGCGACTTTACCAAAACCAACATATTACCCAAGAGGCAAACGTACCTCGATGCGGGTCATCCCAAAAGTCAGTCCCTCATGACTGCAAAACAACCGATACTTACGACTGTAGATCGGACAATCATCCTTCGTTCTAATACAACCAGTAAGAACGTATCCTGAATGACACCTCAACCGTGGGAACGTTGACCTCGTGTCAACCCTGAAGTGGAATAGACTTCCAAATCCATCATAACGTCAAAAAGCGTCAGCGCAACCCACGCTAACAATCCAAAAGCAGTTAGTCAACTGAAACTGCGAGGATCCGAATCGCTCCCGATTCCATCGTAGATATCATTCAATGACATCTCTTATCATGACTCACGATGTCTAACATACATCGTTACGAGGGAAACACCAGTATTCCACGGTGTACACACACCAAACCTGGTTTCCACTCTCAAACCTCCTCTATCGGAGGAGTAGTCGCATCATTGCAACTCACTGCTACAGATTCACACAAAAGATATCTCATAAGATGTCCACCTCTGGATATCCCAAGAACCATATCCTGGTCATAAACAAACAATCGAGACTCCTCAGAGTTTCAAACTTGAAAGGACATGCAATAAACCCATTGCATCCCAAATACATGGATTCCCAGATCGAATCAACGACGACTTGATGACTCTCTTGTTGGTACTCCAACATCATGAGCTGTCACAGACAAGTCTCACCAAGATTAAACATAACGTATACACGTTTCAGTGAGGCATGCACAACCTCAACCTCGATGACATGGTGACTACTAGAGTCCACCACAATCCACATCGTATCACCTTACGATTTGCCACTTGGTTCCTACGAGCAGTATAACGGCTCTAACAAGCCCCTCTTGGTGCTGCATACACACGGCAGACAAACTAGTCGCTGCCCCTATAGGTTCACCTCAAACCTACCAATAAGATGGACGTTTCCGCACGGCATACCATACTGTGGGAAGAAAATCAATAGAGTAGTGGGTCTTTACCCAACATTCCTCTAATGCCTATACACCCCGGACACTCCAATGTCCCTGTTTCATAGCCATGTATATATTCATTAATTCTTGACATGAATGATTAAAATCATCATCTTATAATTATCACCATCTTATAACATCTTCATCATATGAGCATCATCATTTCATAAATATCATCATCTTATAACATCATCATCACATAAGCATCGTCATCTTATAGCATCATCATCTTATACATCATCATCTTATAAGCATCATCATCTTATACATCATCATCTTATAGCATCATCATCTTATACATCATCATCTTATAGCATCATCATCTTATACATCATCATCATATAAGCATCGTCATCTTATACATCATCATCTTATAGCATCATCATTTTATACATCATCATCTTATAGTATCATCATCTTATACATCATCATCATATAAGTATCATCATCTTATGCATCATCATCTTATAGCATCATCATCTTATACATCATCATCATATAAGCATCGTCATCTTATACATCATCATCTTATAGCATCATCATTTTATACATCATCATCTTATAGTATCATCATCTTATACATCATCATCATATAAGTATCATCATCTTATACATCATCATCTTATAGCATCATCATCTTATACATCATCATCTTATAGCATCATCATCTTATACATCATCATCTTATAGCATCATCATCTTATACATCATCATCTTATAGCTATAACAGTAAATGTACGAAATCATAGTTGAGTAAGCTTGCTGGTTATTCATTAACTTCTTTTCATTTTTCCTGGTTCATATTCATGCACATGGGCATCTTACCCTGTGGCATCTTACCACATAATAACATCGTATGACCTCTTACCATATGGACATCTTACCCCGTGGCGTCTTACCACCTAATAACATTGTATGACCTCTTACCATATGGGCATCTTACCCTGTGGCGTCTTACCACATAATAACATTGTATGGCCTCTTACCATATGTGCATCTTACCCTGTGGCGTCTTACCACATAATAACATTGTATGGCCTCTTACCATATGTGCATCTTACCCTGTGGCGTCTTACCACATAATAACATTGTATGGCCTCTTACCATATGTGCATCTTACCCTGTGGCGTCTTACCACATAATAACATCGTATGGTCTCTTACCATATGGGCATCTTACTCTGTGGCGTCTTACCACATAATAACATCGTATGGTCTCTTACCATATGGGCATCTTACCCTGTGGCGTCTTACCACATAATAACATCGTATGGCCTCTTACCATATGGGCATCTTACCCTGTGGCGTCTTACCACATAATAACATCGTATGGTCTCTTACCATATGGGCATCTTACCCTGTGGCGTCTTACCACATAATAACATTGTATGGTCTCTTACCATATGGGCATCTTACCCTGTGGCGTCTTACCACATAATAACATCGTATGGTCTCTTACATATGGGCATCTTACCCTGTGGCGTCTTACCACATAATAACATCGTATGGTCTCTTACCATATGGGCATCTTACCCTGTGGCGTCTTACCACATAATAACATTGTATGGTCTCTTACCATATGGGCATCTTACCCTGTGGCGTCTTACCACATAATAACATTGTATGGTCTCTTACCATATGGGCATCTTACCCTGTGGCGTCTTACCACATAATAACATTGTATGGTCTCTTACCATATGGGCATCTTACCCTGTGGCGTCTTACCACATAATAACATTGTATGGTCTCTTACCATATGGGCATCTTACCCTGTTATACGACATCTTTCCATAACATAATCATCGTGTGGCATCTTACCACATGGGCATCTACCCAATCATATGTCATCTTACCATATCATAAACATTGTGTGGCATCTTACCACAGGGCATCTTACCCACTCTCATATACGTCATCATAAACATCATCATGATCATCATCATCTAAACATCATCGTAAACATCATCATCGTAAACATCATCGTAAACATCATCATCATAAACATCATCATAATCGTCATCTTCGTAAACATCATCGTAAACATCATCATCGTAAACATCATCGTAAACATTATCATCATAAATACTCATGCAATTAATGCAAGGTCATAGTTTAGGAATATGTTACCGTTTGATGCTCGTACGTTTCTTACGTACCTTCCTTGCTTGAGCATTACATGAACAAACGCATTAGTATATTCAATAATAATTGAGACCGTACCGAAGTATTCCACTGTCGGTTGTCTACCCAGTCTGTCCTCAGACAATACATCATATCTTTCTTTTCCCTGATTCTCTTCCAAAATCAGGTTCCTTGGCACGTAGCATATAGAGTGTTAGACATCGCTATTAATGCCATCCTATCGTGTTCCACACGATTCCTGCAACCACAATGGTTAGCAATACTACTTTTCATATCATTTAAGCACATAAACAATTAGTCATGTCGTATAACATTAATGTCATCATGCATAAATATGTGCTATCAATAACTTCCTAGGCCCTCAACAGCCCCAATGAGCAACCACTGCTCTGATACCACTAATGTAAGGACCCCCTTATACTTAACCCTTAATTAGTGTATTAATCATTATGTGTGGCACATGCTTTCCATAAAATCGTTCGGGAACTCCGATGATACTTTACAATTGAATGGCAATTACAAAGTTTTCTTTAACATTCAATGTTATAAGTTCATCATCCTAACAACAAGAGACTCATAGAGTTCGCCCATTACACCACTTTTTACATTGTGGACTTTTATAAAAATTTGGGCAGAGTCTCCCCATAAATAGAGCTATCCCGAAATAAAAGTACAACACATAACATAATTCCCGGCCAGGGAAAACATAATACTCATCAGAATACAGCAATACCAAGTAAATTCCCAGCCAGGGAAGACACCACACATATGGCAACAAAAGTGGGTTTCAACACCCACATACACTAATGACTCTCTTAACCTTTAGCAATTCTACCTCTAATTGCATGCAACCTCAAATGGAAGAGAGAAAGGCTCATGCCTTTATACACAACCCATGTACAAGTATAATCGTGCTCACATGCGAGCATCATAAATATGTGTATAACCATCATGGGTATATATATATATAGGTACTCTATACGATACCGTGCTCCATCAAGCCCTGGTACCACAATCCTGGGAGTACATCCAATCAACAGCTCGAGCTCATCTCCAAAGCCATCGATGTACCTGTTCACATGTCCCAACAGAGACAGCCCCCAACGGGGTGAGCATACCAATTCCACAATTTCATAATCATAATGACATAATACATAATTTACAAAAAATGTAAATATTGTGGAACATATGTGACACTGCCTGGATGGTATCATCCTCATCCTAGCGTACCCCTGTAATAACCCTGTTCTCAAAATAGATAAATCATCAAATCCTGAATATGCAGTTAATCATCATATTGGTTAACCCTAACCAGTTTCGAATTAACAACATTTCATAACATCTTTCTTTATCTAGCAATTATCATAATTCTAGATATCATATTGAGATTTCCTTAACTTCCGATACTAGTTAATCACTTCTTTGATTAACTACGTCTCTGTTCCTATTCATTACCAATAGGGAATAAAATACAGATATCCTAGATATCTAATCAATACCACATTTTCATTTCTTACTTCAAAGTAGCGTCATACTACTGGTGATACCACATTTTCATTTCTTACTTCAAAGTAGCGTCATACTACTGGTGTTCGCTCCGTAGCGACCACACCCATCATTTGCTCGCTTCATAGCGGCACCAAGCATTTCACCATGTGAATCAACATAACGTAACCAAGTCACGGTGCCATCATAGTAAAACATTTCATGTATTTTAAATCATGCATCATACTTGTAAAACATCATTTAAGCTATGCTCGTACGCTAAACGTACCTTAAATCCTCGAAGTCCGAGCCAAACCTTGCTCGAGTTCCATGCCCCGAGGAATGATGTGCTAACACGATAAATAATTCACGATTATTTACGAACATGCAACCAATGCTCAAGCACACCCATCACCCTCAAAATATTGTCAACACACGACAATAAATCATTTAAAAGACCCGGGGCAGGGTACATGCAGGGAGGGGAACGAATGAGACAACAACGAAAATTGTTCAAGGATACCCTACAAATTTTCGAACCCTTATCTCACAAATCGAACCCAATTTAAACACCATAATTCATCTAAAAAGTGAATTAAGCCATTAAGGGCAAGAATCATCACCTCATTGCCAAAAAACCCCCAAGAATTCGAATCCATAGCTTTAAATTCGAATCCAACCAAGCATCATTAATCATCTAAAACATGTAATAAACGATTCCTAACATGAATCATCAACCCATAGCCAAAACCCCCAAATTTCGAACTCAAACCCCTCAACAACATGAAATTCGAACCAAAATCCACAATTTTCGAACACAAACCATAAATTCGAACATAAATCCACCAAATATAGCAGGGAATTACATGAGAGGGACGAAGAACGTTACCCAATCGAAAATCGGAAGGAAAATCGACCAAAATCGATAAACCCTAGAATTTGGGGATCGCCGCTTTCTGCCAAAATCCGAACGAGAAACGCGACCAAACTTCAAATTGCCGGAGGGGAAAGGAGCGCGTGGACGAGACGAAGCCGTGGGTAGGTCGCACGCGCCGAACGGCGGCGGGCGCGGGGCTGGGGGGAAAATCGGGAATCGGCGGGAGAGAGAGAGAGACGCGGGTTGGGGCTTAAAATGGGATTTTTAATAAAAATCTCGGGTTCAACTTGTATTTATAGCAAAATACCCCGAAATACTAATAGCCCCACAAATACATCATGATTCATTAAAAATCATCTGTTTTCAAAAATTCTCTCTCTAACTCAAAAAACCCCCTACCGGTGCCCACACCAAGCACCCGAGATTCCGAGTCATACTAAAAACCCAACTCACAGGTTTTCACCGAAATGAGAATACAATCTCAACCTCGAGATCCAACGATCCCAACTACTCAAATAGATGAGCCCAGAAGGCCCAACACCGCGATTAAACTCCAAATCGCTACGTAAAACAACTTTAGAGGTTATTAACACTCCGGGATTAACATCTATAATCCCTGGTCATCACATATAGCGGGTACGTGTCTTTTATTTACGCACCCTGCTCTTATATTGATAGACACAGGTGCGTCACACTCTTTTGTGTCGACGAGTTTTGTTGAAAGGCACCACATATGCACTTCTCCGTCACCCATGCCTCTTATGGTCTCGACCCCCGCTGGAAGAAGTTTGACTACGGATCGGATTGTTTATGATGGCCTCATTTATTTTGAGGATAATGAGTTAAGATCAGATTTGATTGTGTTGGGAATGACAGACTTCGATTGCATTGTGGGCATCGATGTTCTGAACAAGTATCAGGCAGTGGTAAACTGCAGGCAAAGGACTGTCCGATTTAGATCTGTATTGGGAGTCCAATGGACATTCTATGGGGATGGTTCCCGTCCGAAGATTCCGTTAATATCTGCTGTCAAGATGACACAGCTATTGGAAAGAGGTCATGCGGGATATCTTATCTATGCTGTTGACATGACGGATAAGAGGAAGGAATTAAAGGTTGAGGATGTGCCCGTAGTGGCGGAGTTTCCTGATGTCTTTCCGGAGGAGATTCCCGAATTCCCACCGACGAGAGAGGTCGAGTTTGGGATTGAGTTGCTACCAGGGACGTCTGCAATTTCTCGTGCCCCGTATAGGATGGCACCAGCGGAGCTAAGAGAGCTAAAGATTCAATTGCAAGAGCTCCTAGACAAAAACTACATACGCCCTAGCGTATCGCCATGGGGTGCGCCTGTCTTATTTGTTAAGAAGAAAGATGGATCGATGCATCTATGCATTGACTACAGGCAGTTGAACAAAGCTACAGTAAAGAACAAGTATCCACTTCCGAGGATCGATGACTTGTTCGATCAGTTGCAAGGTACGAGGCTCTATAGTAAGATCGATCTGAGGTCGGGGTACCATCAGATTCGAGTAAGAGAAGATGATGTTCAGAAGACGGCTTTGAGGACTAGATATGGGCACTATGAATTCCTGGTCATGCCTTTTGGGGTGACGAATGCCCCAGCTGTCTTCATGAGTTTGATGAACAAGGTGTTCCAGCCATATTTGGATCAGTTCGTCATAGTCTTCATTGACGACATACTTATTTACTCTCGGACTGAAGAAGAGCATGTAAGGCACTTGAGAATAGTACTTCAGATCCTTAGGGATCATCAGTTGTATGCGAAGCTTAGTAAGTGCGAGTTCTGGTTGGACAGCGTGGTATTTTTAGGCCATGTCATATCTAGCCACGGGATATCTGTGGATCCAAGGAAGATTGAAGCTGTGATGGAGTGGGCTTCACCCACTTCTGTACCTGAGATAAGGAGTTTTCTCGGTTTGGCAGGATATTACCGACGTTTCGTCGAGGGTTTTTCGAAGATTGCCAAACCCCTGACGCAGCTGACTCAGAAAGGAGTCCCCTTCTTTTGGTCCGAAGCTTGTGAGGAAAGCTTCCAAGAGCTGAAGCGTCGTTTGACTACAGCGCCTGTGCTGGTGATTCCGTCTGAGGATAAGAGGTTCGCCTTGTACACGGATGCGTCATTACAGGGCTTGGGCTGTGTGTTGATGCAAGATAAGCATGTGGTGGCTTATGCATCGAGGCAACTGAAGCCACACGAAGCCAGGTATCCAGTGCATGATTTAGAACTGGCGGCCATCATATTTGCCTTAAAAATCTGGAGGCATTACTTGTATGGCACGTCCTTCACTATATATAAGGATCATAAGAGCCTGAAGTTCTTATTCACTCAGGCAGAGTTGAATATGAGGCAAAGAAGATGGATGGATTTGCTCAAAGATTATGATTGTGAAATTGAGTACCATCCAGGTAAAGCAAACTTGATAGCAGACGCCTTAAGTCGGAAGGTAAAGAGTACTGCAGAGGATGTTATGTGTTTGTCAGCCTTGATGACGTCTTATTGCCAACTGGGCTATGATTTCGATGTAGACACGTCGCCTGTGCGAGTGTCGACCCTATTGGCGGAGCCAGACATATTTGAGGCGATCAGGAAGGCCCAGAAGTCGGATAGTGAGGTTCAGAGGTGGACATCATTGGTACTTCAAGGCCAACCATCCAAGTTTAGAGTGGCTGAGGATGATTCCTTGAGACTGGGCAACCGATGGGTAGTCCCAGATACACCAGAACTGCGTAGAGGAATATTGGAGCGAGCTCACAGTAGTCGATTCAGTATCCACCCAGGGGGAAAGAAGATGTACAAAGATCTATGCGATCAATTCTGGTGGAGATGCATGAAGCGTGAGGTAATCGTTTTCGTTAAAAGATGTTTGATCTGTCAACAGGTAAAGGCAGAGAGGCAGAGGCCTGGTGGTGAGCTGAAGAGCTTAGAGGTGCCTGAATGGAAGTGGGAGCATATATCTATGGACTTTGTGACCCACTTACCTAGGACGGCCTCAGGATTTGATGCGATCTGGGTGATCGTGGATAGGCTGACGAAGACGACTCATTTCATCCCTTACAGTATGTCATATACATACTTGAAGATGGCCCAGATGTATATACGGGATGTGGTGAGGTTGCATGGTATTCCAGTCTCGATAGTGTCTGACAGGGACCCGAGGTTCACTTCACATTTCTGGGAGGGTCTCCAGACAGCTTTGGGCACAGAGGTGAGACTGAGTACGGCCTATCACCCTCAGACAGACGGCCAAACAGAGCGTACCATTCAGACGCTCGAGGACATGTTGAGGGCGTGTATTTTGGAGTTTGATACTCCGTGGCAGGATTCAGTGCCGCTGGTGGAGTTCTCCTATAATAACAGTTATCAGGCGAGCATTCAAATGGCCCCTTTTGAAGCTCTGTATGGACGACGATGTAGATCACCACTGTATTGGGAGGACTTGACTAGCAAAGCAGTCGGAGGACCGGATATGATCAAGGATATGGAAAGTAAGATTATGATGATACGCCAAAAGATGAAAGCGGCCCAAGATAGGCAAGCGGCCTATGCCAATAAGCGGCGACGACCACTAGAATTCCAGTTAGGAGACAGGGTCTTCTTAAAGATCTCGCCCTTCAGGGGTGTGGTTCGTTTTGGGATGCGGGGAAAGTTATCTCCAAGGTATGTTGGGCCATATGAAGTGTTACAGCGTATCGGTACTTTGGCATATCGTTTGGCTCTACCGCCATCCTTGTCTGGCATACACGATGTTTTCCATGTCTCTATGTTACGAAAGTATGAGCCAGATCCGTCTCATGTCTTACAGCCTACAGAAGTTCAGTTAGACTCAGATATGTCCTACGAAGAACGACCAATCAGAATTCTGGATCGAGAGAATCGCAGACTACGGAGCAAAGTTATACCGATGGTCAAAGTTCAGTGGGATCGTCGGGGTGTCGAGGAGGCTACGTGGGAGACGGAACGGCATATGGTGCAGCACTATCCGGAACTATTCTCTGGTATGTATTTATGTTTAGTTCCGTTATGATGATGCATGTGGATTTCGAGGACGAAATCTTATAAGTAGGGGAGTAATGTAATACCCCCGAAATGTTATATGATTATATGCTACGATGATGAAATGATATATGATTATGTGCTACGACGATGAACTATGATGTATTTAAGAGGGTCGTAGTATTTTAATTGGGGGTTATATTTATGATATGATGTTATGGCTTAGAGGGCATGTTACGTGTTTTAATAGTTGTATTGATGTAGTACAATTATAAAATATCAAGGGAAGATATTTTTATACATCGTATGAAATACCGGGATACAATTGAACACCACATGGCACCCCAGCCCACACCACCTACCACCAACTCATGCTGCAAGTGGCTGGTTGCCCATGCCTTTTCCCCCACTCTTTCACTTCACCTCCATCACTCCAATCTCGCCTCTTTTTGTCCAAAAAAATATCCAGCTCCAGCTTAGCAGGTAGGAAGGAAGAAACTTCAAAATTCTTTGCAAGAAACCTTCCAAAAATCGGAGCAAAGGAGGGTGAGAAACCACTTTCTGTTTGGATAAAGTTTTGTTTGGGTTAATGTTTTTACTTGGTATAAAAAATGGCATGCTAGGTTAGGTTTTGTCAAACCTTCGATTCAAGCTCATTCATGATGTTTTTATGAAGTTCCTAGCATGTTTATATGAGCATGATATATGTGCTATGTGGTAGATTTGTTGGCTTGAAACTAGGTGTTCGAAAATCTGGGCAAGGAAGTGCTCTGTTTTTATGATAAGTAGGGCTTTTATTATGAAGATTTGAAGCATGCTAGCTTATGTTATAAATAAACCTTTGGCATGATTACATACACGAAAGTTTGGTGAACATGCCAACATATTTGTTTAAGCATAAACTACGGGATATGTAGTAGTTTCATTGCTATAAAGATGTGTGTTCAAGAATACTGGGCTGTGTTTTATGCCCTGTTTTTCTGAACAAGTTGATTGGGCACTGATAAAGATGGGGTATTTTAATGCATGTCGGTTTAAGTTCTGATTGAACCTTTGATTTTAATACATGAATGGAAGTATGAGGAAGTTATTGATATTCTTTTTTAGGCATCTTATGTATGTTATGAAGTAGAAAAGATGGTGTGAAAAGAGGTGCTCAAAAATCTGGGGAAAATCCCGATTTTTCAGAGTTCTCGATCGATCGAGATTTGGTCCCGATCGATCGAGCGAGACAGAAGGTCTAAGCATGTTTTCAAAATTTTAGTGCCGATCGATCGAAGGATTTCTCGATCGATCGGTGAAGCTCCTCGATCGATCGGTAAAATGTTCGATCGATCGAGCGAGGCAGGAAGCTAAGGAACTGTTAGTGCACAGTGTCTCGATCGATCGAGACTTTTGGCCGATCGATCGAGACAGGCAGAAAGTTGAAAAATATAATGATGTTTTATTTTGTTAAGTTTATGATGTGAGATGGTTTTGAGGCATCTAATATGGTATTATGTGATCTTGTAGAACCATCCCAGGTACCGGCACCATCAAGGAGATAAAGTCTGTTGACTCCTCCTCCTTTTGAAAAGGTACGTAAGAGGCGTACGGGCATCGGACGGTAACACACATCTCTATACTACGACTATGCTTTTATTGCATGAGTATTCACGATGAAATGACGGTGTTTATACGATGTTTACACGATGATGTTTATATGATGTTTATACGATGAAGTTCATATGATGTTTATTGTTGATACGATGCTTATTTGATGACATTCATGTGATGTATTGTGGTAAGATGCCACGGGGTAAGATGCCCCACATGGTAAGAGGCCATGCGATGTATTGTGGTAAGATGCCACGGGGTAAGATGCCCCACATGGTAAGAGGCCATGCGATGTATTGTGGTAAGATTCCACGGGGTAAGATGCCCCATATGGTAAGAGGCCATACGATGATATTGTGGTAAGATGCCACGGGGGTAAGATGCCCCATATGCATGATTCTAAATCAGGGACAACAATAAGAAGTGAATGAATAACCAGCATATTTACTTAACCAATGTTTTATGCATTTACTATGATGTTTTATGATGTTAAGTAAGATTATATATGCTCATGATGTGTTATCCCTGTAGGTACACTTTTGGACGAAAGGACTAAGGGTCGGGTTGAGGCAGTGAGCTACTAGGGACACAGGAATGCATAGGATTCAAGTTTTGATTAGTATCTACTCTAGGAGTAGTGTAAATCTAAATGATATTCTTTTAGAAGATAATGAACTATTTTTGAAGTTTTGTATTTTGGCCTGTAATCCTGTTAGCTCGTGTAACAACCAAAACCTTAAGATGTTACCTTAATGCATGATTAGTCCTTCTTATGTCTTTTAATCACTGTTAAGGTGGGAAGACCCCACAGCTGTTCTCTTGCAACTTCTACTGCTAGCGAATTGATGAAGGAACATCGAGCTGAATTTAGGAAAGGAATCCACTATTCCTGAAGGTAATTGATTGAACCACGATTGAGCTGCGCCAGCTAGGGTAGTCAAGAACACTCTACATTTCACCCCATCTGACAGCTGATGAAGGAGTGAAGCATTCTCAAATCGAGACAAATATTCTTCTGGATCCGTGCTGCCATCATAATTCCCCACACTTAAAGTTCTAAAATTAAGAGGCAGGGGATCATCAATGACTTGAGGAGTGAATGGGGTGCTCCTCCTTGCCGAGTTAATACGACCTTCCATTTTATTGCGCATTTTTTGTAACTCCTCCTTTAAATCCTCCATTTGATGGTGCAAAGCCCTATCTATTTCATCATTTGAATGATTAGAGAAGTCCTTCAATTCTTATGCCTCCTCCTCCGACTTCTTTATAGAGGTTGAGTCTTCCTCTTCTTCCTCTTCTTCCTTATTTTCTTCCTGACAGGGGGGGGGGGGGGGGGGGGTCATAAATTGTTTCAAAACTTCTCCGACAGTTTTAGCAATCATCTCAGTCAAATGTTCCATGGGTATTCCTCCGGTGGGTAATACTCGTGAAACATTCTGCGATGATCCAGCCTCCCCTGCTCCTTCTGCTTCTGGGCATGAACGTGGGGGGGTGGGGGTCGTTGGTTTATCCATTCCCGACATTGGCCCTCGCCCTTTGCTTCTAACCATTCGCCTTGGATTCTTAATGAAATATCCTTGCTTCAACGTCTTTACTCTTTAGTTCCCACAGACGGCGCCAATGATGTGACTCGTGATTTTTGAGTATAAGGTAGAATAAAGTGTTAATGAAAAATAACGATAAACACACCAAGATTTTTACGTGGAAAACCCTCAAATTGAGAGAAAAACCACGAGACCTAGTTCAGTATAAAACTTCACTATAAACGTCGATGATTTACAAGACTTTCTGGACACAAATTACAATCGCTCAATGACTTATACGAATATTTTTGAGAAATAATAAAAAAGACCGAACAGACATGAATTTGCTCTCTTCGGAGTCTTTTTGCCCAGAAAATTCCAACCCTTTCTACGATGACATCCGCGGGTATTTATAGGACTATTCCTAGTGATTGGCTTCCGGTGGATCCGGAACACGATGTCCTCTGATCGTGGCTTGACTGGAGCCCATCGTGTCCGAGAAATCCGCGCCCCATTACTGCACGTTCATTCACGCCGGTTAATTTGTTGGTTACTCCCGAGTATTCCGCTAATCTTTGACCATAGAACCGAGGAGGGTTTAGCAGCTGTTCGGTAAAACCCTGTTCGGTGCTATCTGCTCGGTGTATGACTTGTTCGGCTATTGAGGAGATTTAAAAAAATGATGAATGTTGTTGAAGTTGATTACTCAAATATATTAAATTGGCACTCATGTTTTATTTATTCAAATAATTGAAACGCATGCCATCAATTTTGATTTGATTATGGACTTAAAACCAAAATCTTG
This sequence comes from Haberlea rhodopensis, assembly GCA_907163345.1. Lineage (NCBI taxonomy): Eukaryota > Viridiplantae > Streptophyta > Magnoliopsida > Lamiales > Gesneriaceae > Haberlea > Haberlea rhodopensis. The sequence continues at coordinate 280,978 of CAJQUN010000238.1, read as the reverse complement.
ATATTCAGAAGATAATTCTGATTTTGATTCAAGGTTCCAAGAAATCGTGATCAGTGTGCGAATTAACCATTAATATTGTCTAACATTACCCACGTTGTCAATATTTTATACTTTTATTAATTTTTTAAAAATTATAATTTTAGTAATATAATTTTTATTCTTACGATAGATAGCACATTTAAATAAATTTAAAATATTTTATATAGTCCCCACAAACACATTTTCTTGGTTGCCAAATGCCATTATATGTATATGAATTAAATAAAAATTTAAAATTTTAGGGCGGCCCCTAACCTTACTAAAGGCCGCCCACATTGTGGGCGGCACCTAATCAGATAGTGGCCGCCCTTCAGGGTGGCGGCCACTAAATGGGCGAGGGGTCGCTTCCTCAACAAGCGGCCCCTCATGTAAGGACCCCAATCCCTTAACCCTTAATTAGTGTATTAACCATTATGTGTGGCACATGCTTTCAATAAAAAGTCAATCGGGAAGCTCAAATGATGCTTACAAAATTCCTTTAATATTCAACGTTATAAGATCATCTCTACTAACATATAGACTCATAGAGTTGCCCATTACCATCCCCATTTTGCCACTTTTCACATTGTGGACTTTTATAAAAATTTGGGCAGAGTCTCCCCGTAAATTGAGCTATCCCAAAACAAAAGCACATCATATAATATAATTCCCGGCCAGGGAATACACAATACCCAACAGAATACTGAACACAAAGTAAATTCCCAGCCAGGGAAGACACCACACATAAGACGACAAAAGTGGGTTTCAACACCCACATAATACACTAACGACTCTCATATCATTAGCAATTCTACCACAATTGCATGCAACATATAATGAAAGAGAGAAAGGCTCATGCCTTTATATACAACCCATATACAAGAATATCCATGCTCACAAGCGAGCATCATAAATGTGTATATAAACCTCGGGTGTGTATAAGTACTCTATACGATACCGTGCTCCATCAAGCCCTGGTACCACGATCCTGTGAGTGCATCCAATCAACAGCTCGAGCCCAGCTCCATAGCCATCGATGCACCTGTTCACCTGCCCCAACAGAGACAGCCCCCAACGGGGTGAGCATACAAATACACAAAATCTCATAATCACAATAATGAAATTCATAATTTACAACACAAGTAAATATTAATGAATTTTAAATGATACTCCCTGGATGGCAACATCCTCATCCGGGATTCCGTGTACTGTCCCTGTTCTCACAATCATCAAACTCGTCAAATCTCATAAATCAGTAAATCAACACATTGATTTAACTCATAGCATGCCTGATTCTCAAGTATCAATAATCAATGATTCCAAGTTCATTATACATACAAATATAGATATCTCAATATCTAGTACTGATTTCTCAATTTCGCTATCAATCATAGATAGCTCAAATGCCTAGCATTTATTTTACCAATTTTCCATTATACCTAGACATCTCACATGTCTTATAATGAGTACATGATCCCACGATCATTCTCAGGCATCTCAAATGCCGTACAATAGTCATATAGGCCCAGTACCCCATATATATCAACACATAAATATAGCCATGCGCACAACCATCGATGAAGTCAATATACATTATGCATTTCACAAATGCTCTCATATAAAGTAATGCTCGTACGTCGCACGTACCTTAAATCTCCGAAGTCCGAGCCAAACCTTGCTCGAGTTCCATGCTCCGAGGAACGATGTGCTAACACGATAAATTAATTCACAATTAATTACGCACATGCAACCCATGCTCAAGCACACCCATAACCCTCAAAAATATTTTCAACACACGACAATAATCCAATATCGAAAATTGCTCAAGAATTCCCCACAAATTTTCGAACCTTCACAACACAAATCGAACTCGATTAAGCACCATAATTCATCTAAAATATGAATTAATCAATCAACAACATGATTAATCGCCCCACATGCCAAAACCCCCAAAATTCGAATTCAAACCCCTAAAATTCGAACACAATAAGCATCCTTATACAACTAAATCATGTAATAAACGACCCATAACAAGAATCGCCACACCCCTGCCAAAAATCACAATTTTCGAACCTTAACCCACGAAAAAATGCACAAATTCGAACCAACTCACGCCAACAGCAAGAATTCGAACAAATCGAACACAAAAATGGCAGGGAATTACACAACAACGACGAAAAAGGGGCAAGGGAGGTTACCCAATCGAAAATCGGAAGAAATCGGACCAAAATCGAAGAACCCTAGAAATTGGGGATCGCCGCTTCCTCGCAAAATCCGACTTCAAATCGCGATGAAACTTCGAATTGACGGAGGGGATAGCTGCGCCTCGACGAGACGAAGCTGGCGGCGGGTCGCACTCGCCGAACGGCGGCGGGCGCACGCCTGGAAGCGGCGTGGGTCTGGGGAAAATCGGGAAGCAGCGCGGGCGCGGGAGAGAGAGGAGGAAAGGGGCTGAAATGATTTTTCCAATTAAAATCTCGGGTTCAATTGGTATTTATATCAAAAATACCCCGAAAAACTAATAGTCCCACAAATACATCATGATTCATTAAAAATCATCTGTTTTCAAAAATTCTCTCTCTAACTCAAAAACCTCCTACCGGTGCCCACACCAAGCACCCGAGATTCTGAGTCACACTAAAAACCCAACTCACAGGTTTTCACCGAAATGAGAATACGATCTCAACCTCGGGATCCAACGATCCCAACTACTCAAATAGACGAGTCCAGAAGGCCCAACACCTCGATTAAACTCCAATTGCCACGTAAAACAACTTTACGGGTTATTAACACTCCGGGATTAACATCCATAATCTCTGGTCATCACACCTCACAAGTTTAAGCCGTCATTTTCATTCACGGTTTGGGGTATTTTTGTTAACTTTCCAATTTCGAAGTATTTTTAAAAATATTTTTTTAAAAAAATTATTTTTTAAAATTTTTTTTTTTTTATAAAAACCTAGGATATAAGATGTGAAAAATTTAGAGGATGAAAGATGATAAAAATGTAAAATTTAATTAATTAAAAAGAGAGATCATTTTTCATAACGAGATTTCAATTAAATTTATTTTCTTAAATTTAATTCTGGAATATCAAGTACCTATGTTGCATCGATACTCCAAAAAAATTCAAGGTTAAGTATCGGATACTTCTGGGATATGGATACGCGCGGATACGGCGCCGATATGTATCGGATACGCCACGTGGCGTTTCTGTGGATAAAAATAAGTTTTTATTTCGGATATGTTTCGGATACGGTCAAAATACGCCGCTGACCGTATCCGACACGGGTTAGATATGGGAACTTTCGGATTTTTTAAAAATATATGGTTAAAACTGTAATTAAAATTAAATTATTTAACTAAATCCCTATTTCCTAACCAGTTTAATGTGTTTATGTCGATTATATGCTTGAATGTCCTGGATTGATATTTTACCATTTATCGTGAAGTTGGTGAGTTTGCAACTTTATTCTGATTTCTAATGTGTTTAATGTTGATTATATACTTGAAACTTGATTTCTTACAAACATTATTAATTATATATTTATATATATAAATAAATTAATAAAATTTGCCGTATCCGGACGTATCGTATCCTACAAATTTCTAAAATCCCGTGCAGTCGTACCCATATCTGTGTATCCTAGAGCTGTCAAAACGGGCCAGCCCGACCCAAACGGGCTAGTCCGCCCAACCCGTGGCCCCGTTGGGGTCCGCCTCCAGGCGGGTTGGGAAAACCCCAACCCAACCCGACCCGAAGCGGGCCGCGGGTTGGGGCGGGCTGGCCCGCCGAAATATTTTTTTTTTACTTTTAGTTTTTTTTTAAAAAAAAAAATTTAATTTTTTTTTTAAGAAACTTCAAAAAAATATTCCCAACTAAACTTGTCGAAACTGAACTGATGCTAGAAGAATACTGAAACTTATTTCAGCTTTTATCTAGATATTAACACTGCTACTAAAAAAACTTTATTAGTGAATCAATATTTTACTCATTTTTGAAATACTTGTTGCAACTTTCAAGCAATATCAAGTGAAAAATATATAGTAGATCGAATGCTTCAATGCGATATTGAGTTTATCTATAAATTGAGCCTAAAAAAAGAAATAACAAATTTTTTTTTTTTAAAAAAAATGGGGCCAACCCGCGGGTTGGCCAGCCAAAATCCGCGGCCCGTTTGGGCCAGCCCGTATAGGCCCGCCAGCAGGCGGGACATAAAAATGCTGGCCCAACCCGCTTATTTGGCAGGTTGGGTTGGGCCAGGCCTGCGGGCCTAACCCATTTTGACAGTTCTATTGTATCCACGTATCAGTACAACATAGCCAATTACTAAAGGGTTCAAGAAACGACGACGAATCTACATCCAATCTGGCCTCTGTATGTTACAGAAAGAGAGTGAGGCTTAGATTCCAGAGTCAAATTACAGGGTTTCTAGTGAAGGCAAGAACTAATTTCTTCGGCGGATAGAATATAATGGGTGGTGGAGAAGAAGAAGATCCGCAGAAGTTGAAGCGGATTGCGGCGGCCGATTATGATTATGAGAACGATACACGGTGGGCGGACTACTGGTCAAACGTGCTTCTTCCTCCCCATATGTCTTCCAGATCCGATGTCCTTGATCACTTCAAGCGCAAGTTCTACCAGCGGTACATTGTATGCTCTTCTTTCTTTATTTATTTTTGTATTTAATTGATTTTGATATGGATCTTCTTTTTTTTTTGGTTACTTAGTTTATTAGTGAAGATTTTTATCACTGAAATTAGGTCTTGATAGAAAGAATCGCAAAGGTTTGATTATTTTCTCCCTCTTCGATGTTGGAGATTTAATCTTGGCTACATCTGTAAATTTTGATTACATTATTTTTTCTCCATTTTTTTCTGTTTGAGAAGAATAATGGTTTTGGATGCTTGATTGGTTGTGCATCAAACGAATATTATCTGGGTCCTGATGAATTTTGTGGTCAGGCAGGCAGCTGGTGAAGAAATTGTGTACTTGATGATAGCAGGAACATAGGAATCTGGGAATGTTGTTCTATTTGAATTTTTCTTTTCATGGTATCTGTTCTGCTTGCCATTACAAATTTCGGAATGTATGAACATGGATTTTCCTCATTGTCGTTGTTGGTATCGTATAAATGAGATTAAGTTTCCAGTGTGAATATTAGTATGGAATTCTTATTGTGAGATGGTTTTAAAAGAATGTTACGGCATGCTGGTTCTTCTCTATAATTATTTGTAGCTAATTTGATGCATATCACATGCCAGGATCCAGATCTACTTGTGGAGCCCATGTCTACTAGTACCATGCCTGTAAGACCTTCAGCTCCCTCGCCACAGTCTACAGCTTCGTCTGGTTCTAACACTAATCCACGTCACCAGAGTTCAGGTCTGAATTAGTTCCATTATACAATATCAATGTGATGATTTGGCAAACATATGTTATTTATTCTTTAATGCATTGAGTGCGCTATTTGACTTGAACTCGTCTTTTAGGGTCTGCAAGTAGAACATCAGGGACACCTGCAACTCCACCTCCTAACTCTACATCATTGCGTTGGGATAGCCAAACCATTCAATTTTCTGTCAATGCTTGGGTATGTTGAATCCATTTGAAATTCCTTTGTTGTTTAACTGCTTTTTGACAGGTGCCAGAATGACAACTTGTATGGCCAGATCTGGAGCTGGTATCATCTATTGCTTCATTGGTCTATAATTTGATTCTCGGTCTGCTTTGAATGTTCATAATGTGTTCACAGATTTTATTGTATTATGCAATTTTTTTCCTCCTATTTTCAACATTTTGGGACTTTGGCTAGAAAGGATTGGTCAATGCAATCTGTAATCTCTTTGTGTGGATTTTGATCAGGATTCACATAATCAAGGTTACCTAGATCTGCGAACTTATTTTACATAATTGATTTAGGAGCTTATTAGTACTATGTTCTTGTTATGGTTGGGATATCAATTCTGTAGCTGAAATAAATGAACTTGTTGTGTTTACTATCTTCAATAGATGTTATGTTTTAGGATATTTTAAAAATTCTCTCTTCTTCTGCAGGTATTTGTTATGGGAGTTCTTTCAATGTTTCCATCTGTACATCTGTCAAATCGGGCATATCGGCTTTCCTTCTTGGGAACTGCTTGTTCCTCTCTGTATTCTCTATATTTGTTGTATGGGGTAATGCCACGTTGTTTCTTTGTTTGACCCAGTAGAGAAATTCTGTTCTATTTATTTGTTCACTGCCTATAATAACTAATTCTTATTTCCAGAAACCAAGAGCATGGAACTTGCAGGCTTTGCAAGTGTGGTTTCAGTCAGTGGTGGCTACTAAAGATTTTCTCTGCGCCATTTACTGTGTTAACTTTATTTCTACACATCCATGCCTCAAATGTCAGTATCACTTATTAATTTCTCAGTCTCATTTACTGACTGCATGAGATTCATAAGGTACTGATTTCAATGCTGGCAGTTGCTTTAATTCCCATTCTGTGCCGGGCACTTGAGCATGTTGCAAAGTTCCTGAGGCACAACTTTAGTCGTTCCTCATTGTACAGGTGAGATAGCCCATGTTTGGCATTGCAGAATGTTTTGAAATTCTTATATTGACTCTGACACGAATCTTATTGAGTTTTTGAATTATGTGTATTCATCAATTCCAACTTTGATATATAGTAGGATGGTCCTTCAAAATTTGTCTATCCTATAAATCGTTGAATGATATTTATCAACGAAAGGGAATCTAGGGTGATTATTTAGATTGAAATAATCATATATGATATCAACTTTTATCATCAGTGAGGCTCAGCTGCGGATAGTGTGTTTAAAGGCTCGAATTCTTTCTTCCCTATCGTAAATGAAAACCTAATTCTTGTTGAATTTTTGTTCCTCCTGTTTGTGACTTCTTTGATTTCCGTCCACAGGAGGTTCTTGGAAAAGGCATGTCTTTGGGTTGAATCAAATACAACCACACTTGGGGTTCTGTCGTCACAAGCTGAGATTGGAATTGGGTTCCTTCTAATCATTTCTCTCTTCTCGTCAGTATCCTCATCATTTCCTTTATCCACAAACTCTATAATTCAGCTTATTATTATTTTATATTTTTTTTTAATTCAACAAAGTGAAAAATGATGGTTTATATCTTTGATTTAATTTGATACGCAGGTGGCAGCGGAATATCATACAAGCATTCATGTATTGGCAGGTTTGTGTTGCTTTTGACTTGAAACTTGAATTTGATGTATCTAATTCTTGTTAAAGATTGGTGTGTTTCTGTTAAATATATAATTATTGTTATCCACTATCCTGTCTGCTTATACTTGTACAAATATCTTAAAATTACCACGTTGGTCCCCTTCAATATCTCTGTTACTTGGTCTTGGTACGGTACTCATCTTAAAGCTTCTTTGTCTGATATCGGACCAATGTGTGTATATTCCTTGAATTCTATGTTTTTTAATTTATCTTCCTGTGTCAAACATTTGATGGACAAAAAATCACCCTATTTTCCAACTCGCTGAATTTCATCATACCGTTCTTGAACTTTCTTTGTGGCAGCTTTTGAAGCTTATGTATCATTCTCCTGTTACTGCTGGTTACCATCAAAATACATGGGCCAAGGTTGGGCGTTCTGTGAATCCGTTAATTCAGCGGTACGCTCCATTCTTGAACACTCCGACGTCTGTCATTCAGAGATGGTGGTTTCGGTAAAAAGTTCCACGTGAAGAAGAAAAGGGAGCTGAAATTAATTGCTGCTTACCAACTGTTTAGGGCCATCAGAGGCGTAATCTTAATTCAAGAAAAAGAATTGTCTCAGAATTTGAATGTGGGATTGCCTGATTGATATGACTAATCTCTGATAATAAATAGAGCTGTCAAAATGGGCCAGGCCAAGCGGCTTGGGCCTGCGGGCCTATACGGGTTGGCCCAAACGGGCTGCGGGTTCTGGCGGGCCCCTTTTTTTTCTTTTTTCTTTTTAAAAAAAATTGTTATTCTTTTTTTAGGCTAAATTCATAAATAGGAACTCAATATCGCATTGAAGCATCTAATCTACTATATATTTTACTATCTAGATAAAACCTTCTAGCATAAGTTTAAGGTTCTGCAGTTCAGTTGAAATTTTTTTGAATTTTTTTATAAAAAAATTAATTTTTTTATAAAAATAGGTCTAATAGTAATCACTTGGGGGTTCATCTTTGAGCTCAACCTTGTGAGGAGTTGGACTTAAAGATATACATTGATCTTGCTCATAGCTCAAAGTCTTCAGAGTCATATTTTAAACACAATCAACTAACTGCATGATAGGAATTTCGGTCGCATTGTTGACTCCAGGATAAAGATGGTTGTGGTGTAGTATCATCGGTTGTTTAAATTGTTCATAGAGTGGGAAGTTATTTGATTCCCTTCTATCATTGGGTATTTTATTTATTCCTTCTGCTATTGCTTCTCTAAATAAGTAGGTAAAAACAGAACCAAAGAAACAGCTCATGAGATACTTTTCACTGCTTTTACATGTGGTGTAGTAATTTTGTAATAATTTGAAGTTCATTAAGCAGTTTTTTAATTTAAATCCAAGAGTTTCCAGGTATTAGAGGGACCTGGATTTAAAATAAATGATGTTAGTGTTTATCGTATTTGCTTTTCAAAAAGTATACTATAGGGGTGTTCATTCGGTTCGGTTTGGATCGAACCGAACTGAAATTTCGGTTAACCAAAATTTTGGTTTCGAAATTTCAAAACTGAAAATCGAACCGAAATTGTTCGGTTCGGTTCAGTTTTGGGTAAACCGAACTTTTTAAAAAATATATTTTTTTTTTTGGTTGGATTCTTATTCACATAAAATTCAGTATAATACAAGCACTAATACATCGTACAAAACTCAAACCAAAATACATCGTACAAGCCCAAGCATGCTTCATTTGGATATCACAAAATACAAATCACAATAATTCCAGATTTCCACTCATAATTATTATACTTGAGATATCTTCATCGCCTCCCACTCCCATGACCAAATATGCTTCCTTTGGAATGCATGTGCATACAAAGAAAAGAAAGCAACATATCAGAATACTTGACTAACACATAAATATTTAACTAAAAAAATGAGTGCGATATTTTTTACCATTTTATAAACAAATAACAGTCGACTCCGCACCAATACTTGAGATCAAATCTAAAAACAAAAGAAAACACAAGTAAAGAGTTAAAACTTAAATCTAAAATATAGATGTCAAGAGTATGTGATAAGTGTCATTTTTACACTTATATTTGCATATATTTCTTGCGATTTTTATAGTGATTCTTGGAAGATTTTATACTTTTGGTTGTTTTTTGTTATATTTCCAGGAATCCAGTAGAAGTGCAAGAAATACTGGAAAAACCCCGTTTTATGAACTAGAAGGTGGAACTATTACAGGACGAGGCAAGCCATGGGAAAAGATGTGAAAAAGACTAAAAAAATGATAAAAGCAACAGGCGATCGATCGCCTATCACAAGAGATCGATCGCCTGAAGCCAGAGAGCTGATGGAATTTTGAAGCGATAGGCGATCGATCGCAACAAACCAAGCGATCGATCGCCTCAGGGCAGAACATATAGGCGATCGATCGCCTATCTCGAGAGACCGATCGCCGAGGAGAAAAAGTGTAGGGTCTTCCTACCTTAATATCATTTAGTACACATAAATGGGACAGAACATGCATTTATAACCTCTTAAGGGTTCCGGTTGTAGCTTGAGCTAAGGAGATTACAGGCCAAAATAAAGTTTTCAAAAGCTATTTAATTACATTCCCAATAAAGAATGTTAAAGCTATAGATTTACACTACTCCTAGAGTAGAGACTATCAAAATCCTGCATCCTACGTTCATCATGCTCCCTTTAGCTCACTTCCTCAACCCGACCCTAGGCCCTTGGTCCAAAAGTGTACCTACAGGGATAACACATCGTGAGCATACACATATTTACTTAACATTATATAAAAGCATACAATAATGCATAACATCTTAGTTAAGTAAAGGTTATTGGTCGTCCTTCGACTTCCTTGTTATCCTGACTCTTATTCATACATTAGGGCGTCTTACCCCATTGTATGGCATCTTACCACTATCATCATCATCGTGTGGCATCTTACCACGTCATAATCATCGTGTGGCATCTTACCACGTGGGCATCTTACCCAGTCATATGGCGTCTTACCATATCATAAACATCACGTGGCATCTTACCACGGGGCATCTTACCCACTCACGTACTTTGGGGTGGTATCCTACCACATGGGCGTCTTACCCAATCATACACGTCGTATGACCTTATCATAAACTTCGTCATTATAGACGTCCTCATAAACATCATTATCATAAACATCATCATAAGCATCATCATCGTAACATCATCATAAGCATCATCATCGTAACATCATCATAAGCATCATCATCTTAAATATCATCATAGACTTTATCATCATAATTATCATTATAGACATCATCATCATAACATCATCTTAAACATCATCATAATATGTAAGGGTATGGTTTACCGTCCGATGCTCGTACGTCTCTTACGTACCTTAATTCCAAAAGAAGGAGAAATCGTAGACTTTATCTCCTTGAAGTCGTGGGCACCTGGGATGGTTCTACATAACCATACAAATTGATATTAGAAGCTAAATATAGTCCAATATCCAAAAATCCCACGTAAATATCAAAAATCCATCTTTTTACAGCTCGCGATCGATCGCTGCCCAGGCGCGATCGATCGCGAGATCGCACTGGACGAGGGGGCAAAATCCCTTCCTTGGCGATCGATCGCCACTTTTGGCGCGATCGATCGCCAGCCTCGCCGATCGATCGCCCAAGAGTGGCGATCGATCGCCAAATGCTACTGGCGGGCACTGGAGGCTCGCGATCGATCGCCAAGAACGGGCGATCGATCGCCGAGTGCTGTGCTACGAATTTTTGCCATTGATGCTCATATTTCAAGCTCTTCCACATGCCACCCAAAACCAAACTTCTTAACAACTTCAATAACATCATAACCCACTAAAACCCACATAAAACACTTCAAAAATCATACCCCAACCATAAACAACACATACCCAAACAAACCCACATAAAACATCAAAAACTTCACCCATTTCAACACCAAACATCATAAAACTTATAGGAATGGTTCCATACCTCTTGTAGGCTCCAAATCCTAGCAAGAATCACACAAACAAAGTTTTTGTGGAACTTTTCTTCTCCTCTTTTGGTGGAACTCGAAAATGGGTAGGGTTTGGGGTTTGGGGTTTGGGAAGTGATTTGGGGATTTTAATAAAGTGAAAGGTAAAGGGGGTTAAAGTGATGGGTAGGGGATTTTAAAAAGGGTGACTTAAACTTAATTAAAATTGTACCCCAAACTTAACATGATGTATAAAATGCTCCAACATAGTATTTTAAAGGCATTTTACAAGAATGCTCCAAACTTCATCTAAAATCACATCCTCCTCATATTTAATAATTAACACAACATAATCATGTTAACATCTTAACACCCAACACATAAATCCATCAACACATGATACATCATATAAACATAATTAATGCCTTACTTGCAATTAATTAATTTCGGGGCATCACATTACTCCCCTACTTACAAGATTTCGTCCTCGAAATCGCATGCACTTACCCAAAAGAAACTAAACATAAATCATACCAGAAAATACTCGGGGTAATGCTGCATCATATGCCGCTCCGTCTCCCACGTAGCCTCCTCGACACCCCGACGATCCCACTGAACTTTGACCATCGGTATAACTTTGCTTCGTAGTCTGCGATCCTCACGATCCAGAATCCTGACCGGTCGTTCAACGTAGGATACATCTGAGTCTAACTGCACTTCAGTAGGCTGTAAAACATGAGACGGGTCTGGCTCATACTTCCGTAGCATAGAAACATGGAAAACATCATGAATCCCAGATAAAGACGGCGGTAGAGCCAATCGGTAAGCCAGAGTGCCGATACGCTGTAATACCTCATACGGTCCAACATACCTCGGGGATAACTTCCCCCGCATACCAAATCGAACAACACCTCTGAATGGTGAGATTTTCAAGAAGACCTTGTCTCCCACTTGAAATTCTAGCGGCCGTCGCCGCTTATTTGCATAGGCTGCTTGCCTATCTTGGGCCGCTTTCATCTTAAGCGTATCATCTTAATCTTTTCCTCCATGTCCTTAATCATATCCGGTCCTCCGACCGCTTTACTTGTCAAGTCCTCCCAAAACAGCGGTGACCTACATCGTCGTCCGTAAAGAGCTTCAAAAGGGGCCATTTGAATGCTCGCCTGATAGCTGTTATTGTATGAGAACTCTACCAGTGGTATAGATTCTTGCCACGGAGTATCAAACTCCAAAACACATGCCCTCAGCATATCTTCGAGCGTCTGTATAGTACGCTCCGTTTGGCCATCAGTCTGAGGGTGATAAGCTGTACTCAGTCTCACCTCGGTGCCCAAAGCTGTCTGGAGACCCTCCCAGAAATGAGAAGTAAACCTTGGGTCTCTGTCAGACACGATCGAGACTGGAACCCCATGCAACCTCACTACATCCCGTACATACAATTGGGCCATCTTTAGATACGTGAAAGTCATACTGTAAGGGATGAAATGAGCCACCTTTGTCAGCCTATCCACGATCACCCAGATCGCATCAAATCCAGAGGCCGACTTTGGTTAGTGGGCTCACGAAATCCATAGATATATGCTCCCACTTCCACTTAGGTACCTCCAAGCTCTTCAGCTCGCCACCAGGCCTCTGTCTTTCTGCCTTTACTTGTTGGCAGATTAAACATCTCTTAACAAAACTGATCACATCACGCTTCATGCGTCTCCACCAGAATTGACCACTCAGGTCCTTATACATCTTTCTTCCTCCTGGGTGAATACTGAACCGACTACTGTGAACCCGTTCTAAAATTCCTTTACGTAACTCTGGTGCATCTGGGACTACCCATCGGTCGCCCAGTCTTAAAGACTCATCTTCAGCCACTCTAAACTTTGTTGGCTGACCTCGAAGTGCTATTGATGACCATCTCTGCACTTCATCATCCGACCTCTGGGCTTTCCTGATAGCCTCAAATACATCTGGCTCGGCCAATAAGGTCGACACTCGCACCGGCGACGTGTCTACATCGAAGTCATAGCCCAGATGGCAATAGGAAGTCATCAAAGCTGATAAACACATAACATCCTCAGCAGTACTCTTCACCTTCCGACTTAAGGCGTCTGCTATTAAATTTGCTTTACCAGGATGGTACTCAATTTCACAGTCATAATCCTTGAGCAAATCCATCCATCTTCTTTGACGCATGTTCAGTTCAGCCTGAGTGAATAGAAACTTTAGGCTCTTATGGTCCGTAAAGATGGTAAACGTAGTACCATAAAGATAATGACGCCAAATCTTCAAGGCGAAAATGATAGCCGCCAGTTCCAGATCATGGACTGGGTACCTGGTCTCATGAGGCTTCAACTGTCTCGAAGCATAGGCTACCACTTGTCTGTCTTGCATCAATACGCAGCCCAAACCCTGCAATGATGCATCCGTGTACAAGGCAAACCTCTTATCCTCAGACGGAATCACCAATACTGGCGCTGTCGTCAAACGACGCTTCAATTCTTGGAAGCTTTCCTCACAAGCTTCGGACCAAAAGAATGGGACTCCTTTCTGAGTCAGCTGTGTCAATGGCTTAGCGATCTTAGAAAAACCCTCGACAAAATGTCGGTAATAACCTGCTAAGCCAAGAAAACTCCGTATCTCGGGTACAGAAGTGGGTGCTGCCCACTCCATCACAGCTTCAATCTTCCTGGGATCCACAGATATCCCTTGGCTAGATATGACATGGCCTAGGAATACCACGCTGTCCAACCAGAATTCGCACTTGCTAAGCTTTGCATACAACTGATGATCCCTGAGGATCTGAAGTACTGTCCCCAAGTGCCGTACATGATCTTCTTCGGTCCGAGAGTAGATGAGTATATCGTCAATGAAAACTATGACGAATTGGTCCAAAAATGGCTGGAACACCTTGTTCATCAAACTCATGAAAACAGCCGGGGCATTTGTCACCCCAAAAGGCATGACTAGGAATTCATAGTGCCCATACCTCGTCCTGAAGGCTGTCTTCTGAACATCCTCTTCTCTTACTCGAATCTGATGGTACCCCGACCTCAGATCGATCTTACTGTAGAGCCTCGTACCCTGCAACTGATCAAACAAATCATCGATCCTCGGGAGTGGGTACTTATTCTTCACTGTAGCTTTGTTCAGTTGTCTGTAATCGATGCACAAACGCATCGAACCATCTTTCTTTTTCACAAATAAGACTGGTGCTCCCCAGGGCGATACGCTAGGGCGTATATAGCCTTTATCAAGGAGCTCTTGCAACTGAATCTTTAATTCCCTTAGCTCCGCTGGTGCCATCCTATAAGGGGCACGAGAAATGGCAGACGTCCCCGGTAATAACTCAATCCCAAACTCGACCTCTCTCGTCGGTGGGAATCCGGGAATCTCCTCCGGAAAGACATCGGGAAATTCCGCCACTACGGGCACATCCTCAACTTTTACTTCTTCCTTCTTTTCCGTAACATCAACGGCATATATGAGATATCCTGTGTGGCCTTGTTCCAATAACTGTGCCATCTTGACAGCAGATATCAATGGAATCTTTGAGCGAGAACCATCCCCATAGAACGTCCATGGAATTCCCATATCAGATTTGAACCGTACTGTCCTCTGCCTGCAGTTCACAACTGCCTGATACCTGTTCAGAACGTCGATGCCCAGAATGCAGTCAAAATCTGACATTCCCAGAACAATCAAATCTGACCTTAGTTCTTTATCCTCAAAATAAATGAGGCCATTGTAGACGATCCGATCAGTAATCATACTTCTTCCAGCGGGGGTCGAGACTATAAGAGGCGTGGGCGACGGAGAAGTGCATATGTGGTGTCTTTCCACAAAACTTGTTGACACAAAAGAATGTGACCACCTGTGTCGATCAATATAAAAGCAGGGTGCGTAAATAAAAGACACGTACCCGCTATAACCTCCTCCGGAGCCGCTGAAGCTTGCTCCCTTGTCAATGCATAGACTTGTCCTTGAGGTGGCCCCATGGGCTGACCTCCATGCTGACGCGGCACAAATGGGGGTCTGTGCTGTGCTGTCCTATCCGCAGGCCTCCCCGCAGAACCCTGTTGACTTCCCCTGTTGGGACACTGTCTAGCAAAGTGGCCCTTGTCGCCACAAACATAGCACCCTATACAATCTTTCGTCAGATGTGGTTGCCCACAAAGAGTGCATTGGATCTTCCCAGATCTGTCTCCCTGAGACTGCCCCCTTCCAGATGGGGCATCACTCCTTCGGTTCCCCTTCCATCTATTGTTAGACCTCTTACCACTGAACCTTGACGCCGATGAGTTCCCCCTTGACTTGAACTGATCATTCCTTGGCTTCAAATTATCCGGGGTGGATTTCTGAGAGGGTGCCGGCGGTGGTACAACATCAGGGTATGCACCCACTCCTAGTTCGGCCAGCTCGGCACGTGAGAGTGCATCGTCAAAGCAAGTAGGGCCATAAGTGATCACCCTATCGTATAGCTCCGGCCTCAATCCTTTCATGAAATTCCTCATCTTTGCTTGTGTGCTCGTGGCAATGTGAGGCACATATCTGAGCAAGGAGCAGAACTGAAGAGCATAATCTGACACTGACATATTACCTTGCTTGAGGTGAGTGAATTCATCTTCCTTAGCCTGTCGTGCTGCAGCCGAGAAATAACGGTTCAGAAAGCGAGTTCGAAACATTTTCCAGTTAACTTCATGACCTTGAGCCTCTTGCTCTACCACAGTGGTCTTCCACCACATCAGCGCCTTCTTGGCCAACTGGAACTCTGCTAACCGTATCCATGCTGTCTTCGCACATGGGGCTGCCACAAAGATCTGCTCTATCCTTTCCAACCATTCCTCAGCTCGTTCCCCAGTTTCGGTTCCTTCAAAGGTTGGGGGTCGGTAAGCAAGAAACTGAGTTAAGCTTAGCTCCCCTGGCAACAACTGTTGTTCGGCCGGTTCATCATCAAAAGCTGGCGGGGGTAGGGGATTCGTACGCCCCGCGCTTGCATTGACGCTCACTGCGTCACCTACCTCCACGTTTGCTGCCATACTGCAACACAAGGATTAACAGCAAGATCCAAAAGCAGTTCGTATAATACTTTGTTAGATAAACAAAACATGTTAGCATAACATCATATACTTCATATGCAACTTATGCACAAAACATGTTTGAAAGTAAGCACCTAGCTAACTTATTGCTAAGGCTACCCTTCACTCATTCCCGGGTTATCTAACCACTGCTCTGATACCACTAATGTAGGGTCTTCCTACCTTAATATCATTTAGTACACATAAATGGGACAGAACATGCATTTATAACCTCTTAAGGGTTCCGGTTGTAGCTTGAGCTAAGGAGATTACAGGCCAAAATAAAGTTTTCAAAAGCTATTTAATTACATTCCCAATAAAGAATGTTAAAGCTATAGATTTACACTACTCCTAGAGTAGAGACTATCAAAATCCTGCATCCTACGTTCATCATGCTCCCTTTAGCTCACTTCCTCAACCCGACCCTAGGCCCTTGGTCCAAAAGTGTACCTACAGGGATAACACATCGTGAGCATACACATATTTACTTAACATTATATAAAAGCATACAATAATGCATAACATCTTAGTTAAGTAAAGGTTATTGGTCGTCCTTCGACTTCCTTGTTATCCCTGACTCTTATTCATACATTAGGGCGTCTTACCCCATTGTATGGCATCTTACCATATCATCATTATCGTGTGGCATCTTACCACGTCATAATCATCGTGTGGCATCTTACCACGTGGGCACCTTACCCAGTCATATGGCGTCTTACCATATCATAAACATCACGTGGCATCTTACCACGGGGCATCTTACCCACTCACGTACTTTGGGGTGGTATCCTACCACATGGGCGTCTTACCCAATCATACACGTCGTATGACCTTATCATAAACTTCGTCATTATAGACGTCCTCATAAACATCATTATCATAAACATCATCATAAGCATCATCATCGTAACATCATCATAAGCATCATCATCGTAACATCATCATAAGCATCATCATCTTAAATATCATCATAGACTTTATCATCATAATTATCATTATAGACATCATCATCATAACATCATCTTAAACATCATCATAATATGTAAGGGTATGGTTTACCGTCCGATGCTCGTACGTCTCTTACGTACCTTAATTCCAAAAGAAGGAGAAATCGTAGACTTTATCTCCTTGAAGTCGTGGGCACCTGGGATGGTTCTACATAACCATACAAATTGATATTAGAAGCTAAATATAGTCCAATATCCAAAAATCCCACGTAAATATCAAAAATCCATCTTTTTACAGCTCGCGATCGATCGCTGCCCAGGCGCGTCGATCGCGAGATCGCACTGGACGAGGGGGCAAAATCCCTTCCTTGGTGATCGATCGCCACTTTTGGCGCGATCGATCGCCAGCCTCGCCGATCGATCGCCCAAGAGTGGCGATCGATCGCCAAATGCTACTGGCGGGCACTGGAGGCTCGCGATCGATCGCCAAGAACGGGCGATCGATCGCCGAGTGCTGTGCTACGAATTTTTGCCATTAATGCTCATATTTCAAGCTCTTCCACATGCCACCCAAAACCAAACTTCTTAACAACTTCAATAACATCATAACCCACTAAAACCCACATAAAACACTTCAAAAATCATACCCCAACCATAAACAACACATACCCAAACAAACCCACATAAAACATCAAAAACTTCACCCATTTCAACACCAAACATCATAAAACTTATAGGAATGGTTCCATACCTCTTGTAGGCTCCAAATCCTAGCAAGAATCACACAAACAAAGTTTTTGTGGAACTTTTCTTCTCCTCTTTTGGTGGAACTCGAAAATGGGTAGGGTTTGGGGTTTGGGGTTTGGGAAGTGATTTGGGGATTTTAATAAAGTGAAAGGTAAAGGGGGTTAAAGTGATGGGTAGGGGATTTTAAAAAGGGTGACTTAAACTTAATTAAAATTGTACCCTAAACTTAACATGATGTATAAATGCTCCAACATAGTATTTTAAAGGCATTTTACAAGAATGCTCCAAACTTCATCTAAAATCACATCCTCCTCATATTTAATAATTAACACAACATAATCATGTTAACATCTTAACACCCAACGCATAAATCCATCAACACATGATACATCATATAAACATAATTAATGCCTTACTTGCAATTAATTAATTTCGGGGCATCACAAAAAGCTGAAGGCGATCGATCGCCACAATCGAAGAGACCGATCGCCTGCAGAGTCCCAAACTTAAAAAATTCCTTAATTAAGTTTTTGGGCTATTTTTGGTACCAGATTTCTTTGGGCTCGAAAATGAACATATAAATTAGAGTTTTTAGGTCAAAGGAAGGGTTCTTTCAACTCTGGATATGCAGCCACCCATTGGAAGAGAAACATCATTCAAGACGATTCAAAGGAACGCAGCTAAAGACGGGAACAACGGATCGACGCACGATTCAACATCGAGTGCTTATTAGTATTTCTGAACTTTTGTTTAGTTTTATTTTCGAATTCCAATGTTTATAATGTTGTTAGATGTTATAAAACGTTGTTTTTCCGTTAATATGATAGGCTAAGTTTGTTATCGAAAAAAGGGGATCTTGTGTATGAACCCACAGTTTTAATTCTAGTTTTTGATTGAGTTATTGTTATTTTTTAGTTTATGTTATGCTTTTAATGCTTTTAAAGGATTAGCTACTCTTTGAATGTTGTTAGTTTACAATTGAGATCGAGAGATGATATTGTAATACGGAACCAACCGTGGATTTCAGACCGAGATCGAGAGATGACGTCAAATATACGAGTGATAGCTATAGATATCTAGTAATCGAAAGCTAAGGGTTTTCATAGAACGTATGCAACATTGAATTGTTAAATAAGTGAACGAGAGTTACTTAATGCAATCAGTGTTAGGTTTAATATAGCTCGAGAGAGTATATTGGATATAATCGGAAAACTTGTCACCTTAGATGCATTAATTTTAATTAGAACTAGGAGGTAAATTGTGGGGGAGTACTCAAGTGAACCGAAGTCTCGATATTTATCTCTACTGTTTATTATCTTAATTCTTTGTGGTGCGGTTGAATATTGGAGTGGAGTGAATTAGTTTATCTTTCAAACAATTCCGTAGGTTAAATATAGAACACTAGTTAAATTTGGTAATTACTACTAGTCCTCGTGGGTTCGACAATCCTTACTTCTAGATCATTATACTAAAACTTGACACCGTGCACTTGCGGTAGAATCGCTAGAAATATTGTTTAAAATAAAAACGATCAAGTTTTTGGCGCCGTTGACGGGGACTAGTTTAAGTAATATCATAGGAGATTAGTTGACTATAATTTAACCATAATTTCTTATTTTTACTTTTATTACGGTTTAGACGATTTCACCACTGTTGTTCCTTCGTTGTGTTGAATTTTGCAGGAAGTTGTCTTTGTAGTGCATGCTACGAAGTGACAGACCTATATTAGAGCCACTCGACTTAGAGATTGAACGAACTTGCAGAAGACTTCGGAAAGAAACAAGAGAGATGGCTGAGAATAATCGAGGGAATGGTGAACAACACAATAATGAAGTGTCAATTATAAGGTCCATGATGGACTATGCACAACCATCTTTTCAAGGCACCATGTCTAGCATCACAAGACCAAGGATTCAGGCTAATAACTTCTAGATCAAGCCTGCCATAATTCAGATGATTCAACATTCTGTGCAATTTGGAGGATCGCCTACTGATGATCCTAATGCTCATATCTCCAACTTTTTGGAGATATGCGACACGTTCAAGCACAATGGCGTCACTGACGACGCCATCAGGTTACGACTTATTCCTTTTTCTTTAAACGATAAAGCTAAGAGCTGGTTGAATTCATTGCCTGCAGGGTCAATCACTACTTGGGAGGGGATTGCTCAAACCTTCCTATCAAAATAGTTTCCTCCTTCCAAGACATCTAAGATGCGCAATGATATCACCACCTTCATGCAACATGATCCGGAGACACTGTATGAAGTTTGGGAGCGCTTCAAGGATCTACTTCGAAGATACCCACATTATGGCCTTCCGATTTGGCTTCAGGTACAAACATTTTACAATGGTTTATTTTCTGCTAATAGATCCATGATTGATGCAGCAGCAGGAGGTACCATTATGAGAAAGTCACCTGAGGAAGCTTACACACTCTTGGAAGAGATGGCATCCAACAGTTACCAATGCCAGTCAGAAAGGAATGTGCCCAAAAGACCGATTGGGGTGCATCAAGTTGATGAGGTAACATCGATACAAGCTCAGTTGGAGGCGTTAAATAAGAAAATGGATAGCTTGAGCATGACAGTGATGCAAGCTCAAGTGGTCATATGTGAGTTATGTGGAGGCAACCATCAGAGCACGGAATGCCAAGCAGGTAATCCTTTTATGCAATCTACTGAAAATGCTAACTTTGTAGGAAACAGGCCACAACAGGGTAACTCTTACTCCAACAACTATAACCAACGTGGAGGAATCATCCAAACTTCTCTTGGTCTAACCAAAAGAATGTTTTGAATCCACAACCTCCACCGGGTTA
This sequence comes from Haberlea rhodopensis, assembly GCA_907163345.1. Taxonomy (NCBI): domain Eukaryota; kingdom Viridiplantae; phylum Streptophyta; class Magnoliopsida; order Lamiales; family Gesneriaceae; genus Haberlea; species Haberlea rhodopensis. The sequence goes on along the minus strand of CAJQUN010000238.1, from coordinate 260,217 downwards.
TCCATCAAAGCCGAGTATGGAAGAGTTGCTGACCAAGTTTATTACATCAACGGAGAATAGAATGCAGAACCAGGATGCATCAATAAAGAATTTGGAGACTCAAGTGGGACAGTTGGCGAATATTTTGTCAGGAAGAATGCAAGGAACCTTGCCAGTGATACCGAGAAAAATCCGAAGGAGAAAGTAAAGGTTATATCCTTGAGAAGTGGTAAGCAAACCGGATCACCTATTGAGGAGAAAGAGGAAGCTGAGGACGTACAAATAGAGGAAAGTGAACAGATTGAAGCAGACGTTTAAGAGAAAGGTAAGTCTTCTATCAAGACACCCATCACACCACCAATGACGGTACAAATCCCACCTCCTTTTCCCGCTGCATTAAAAAGAGCTAAGGTAGATGCAAGTTTTGCAAAATTTCTTGAAATTTTTAAGAAATTACATATCAATATACCATTTGCTGATGCTTTACTTCAAATGCCTAGTTATGCTAAGTTTTTGAAGGAAATGTTATCAAATAAGCGGAGAGCATGAGACGGTAAGTTTAACAGAGGAGTATTCAGCGATTGTGCAAAACAAATTACCTCCTAAGTTAAAAGATCCAGGGAGTTTCTCTAGACCCTGCACCATTGGCTCTATTTCATTTACTAAATCTTTGTGTGATTTGGGTGCGAGTATTAATTTAATGCCACTGTCAATTTTCAGGCGAGCCTAAACCCACTACAGTGTCACTTCAACTGGCGGATAGATCTATCACCTACCCTCGAGGACTCATCGAGGATGTACTTGTCAAAGTGGATAAATTCATTTTCCCGGTGGATTTTCTCGTGTTAGATATGGAAGAAAACGCTGAAATGCCCTTGATCTTGGGAAGACCATTCTTAGCCACTGGCAAAGTACTCATACATGTGCATCAAGGGAAGTTGATCCTCCGTGTAGGGGAGGATCAAGTTACTTTTAATGTTTTTAAGGCTATGAAACACCCACATGACGAGCATATGTGTTTTAGTATTGACCATGTTGATGTGTTATCTGACATGGTATTTCGAACAGAATGCAAGGATGCAGTGGAAGTTTATCTCATTCATGATGAGGACATGCTTGAGAATGAAGAAGAACAAGAGATTGTTGCTCAGATGCGAGCTAACCCTCCTTACATTAGACGTCAAAGCAATAATTTAGGAGAGTTGGGAGAAAGGACATCAAGCCACAGAAATCTTCAATTGAAGAACCACCTAATCTTGAACTCAAGACCCTACCAACTCACCTCAAGTATGTTTATTTGGGTAATAATAATTCGCTACCAGTAATTGTGTCTTCATCTCTGACAGGTATTGACGAGGAGAAGCTCCTTAGGATTTTGAGGGAGCACAAGCAAGCCTTTGCATGGAAAGTAGCGGACATAAAAGGAATAAGCCCATCGATGTGCATGCATAAAATTTTGATGGAAGACACTTACAAGCCGTTGGTGCAACCACAACGCCGTTTGAATCCAAAGATGCAAGAAGTAGTCAAAGAGGAAGTGATTAAGCTACTCGATGCAGGTATTATCTATCCTATCTCAGATAGTGCATGGGTGAGTCCGGTGCAATGTGTACCAAAGAAAGGAGGTATGACTGTTATTACCAATGAAAATAATGAATTAATACCTACTAGAACAGTCACTGGTTGGAGAGTCTGTATTGACTATAGAAAACTTAATGAAGCTACACGTAAGGATCACTTCCCCCTTCCCTTCATTGATCAAATGATAGAGAGACTAGCTGGGTATGATTATTATTGCTTCCTAGATGGTTATTCGGGATATAATCAGATAGCAATTGCACCTGAGGACCAAGAGAAGACCACCTTCACTTTTCCTTATGGTACATTTGCATTTAGGAGAATGCCATTGGGTTATGTAATGCACCTGCTACGTTTCAAAGATGCATGATGTCGATATTCCATGACATGGTAGGAGTGTTTTTAGAAGTATTCATGGATGATTTTTCTGTGTTTGGAAATTCATTTGATGCATGTCTGCATAATCTTGATCTTGTATTGACAAGGTGTGAGGAGAACAGCTTAGTACTAAACTGGGAGAAGTGTCGCTTCATGGTACAAGAAGGTATAGTTTTGGGCCATAAAATATCCCAAAAGGGTATTGAAGTGGATCGAGCAATGGTACAAATGATACAGGAACTACTTCCACCAGTATCAGTGAAGGGAATTCGCAGTTTCTTAGGCCATGCTGGGTTCTATAGACGATTTATAAAGGATTTTTCTAAAATTTCAAAACCTTTATCTCATTTGTTGACTAAAGAAGCACCATTTGATTTTAATGCTGATTGCTTGCAGGCATTTGAGACACTCAAGGAGAGATTGGTAACATCACCTATTTTGATAGCACCTGACTGGGATATACCATTTGAGTTGATGTGTGATGCTAGTGACACAGTTGTCGGAGAAGTATTGGGACAAAGAAGGAATAAGGTATTTCATACTATTTACTATGCTAGTAGAACGTTAAATGAGGCACAACAAAACTATTCCACCACTGAGAAAGAACTTCTAGCAGTAGTATTTGCTTTCGATAAGTTTCACTCTTATCTTTGTCTATCAAAAGTAATTGTGTACACTGATCACTCGGCACTTACATATCTTCTTGCCAAAAAAGACGTGAAACCACGTTTAATCCGATGGATTCTTTTATTGCAAGAATTTGACTTATAAATTAAGGATAAGAGGGGTGTAGAGAACGTAGTGGCGGATCATTTATCTAGGATTGATTTTGAGATTGAGAAACATGATAATGAAGTAGAAGAAATCAACGAAAAATTCTCCGATGAACAGCTCTTTCAAGTTCTTGCCTTACCTTGGTATGCCGATTTTGCAAACTATTTAGTTAGCGGTATCCTCCCACAAATGACCTTTTATCAAAAGAAGAAATTCTTATCTGATGTTAAACACTACATGTGGGAGGAACCATTGTTGTTCAAAGTTTGTGCAGACAACATGATCAGGAGGTGTGTTCCAGAGGAGGAGATGTCATCTATATTGAGCCATTGTCATGATCGTGAGGTAGGGGGACACATGGGTCCAACCAAAACTGCTGCAAAGGTACTGGAATCTGGATTTTATTGGCCTACATTATTTAAAGATGCATACAGGTATGTTTCAGCTTGCGATAGATGTCAACGAACTGGTAACATTTCTAGGAGACAGGAGATGCCTTTGAACAATATGCTTGAATGTGAATTGTTCGATGTTTGGGGCATCGACTTTATGGGACCATTTCCAGTTTCATGTTCACACTACTATATTCTAATTGCAGTCGATTATGTGTCAAAGTGGGTTGAGGCTGCAGCTTCTCGCACTAATGATGCTAGAGTGGTGGTGCAGTTTTTGAAAAATATATATTTTTACTCGATTTGGCACCCCTCGAGCAATCATTAGTGACGGTGGGTCACATTTTTGCGCAACAAACTTTTTGACAAACTCTTAAGCAAATATGGAGTCGCCCACAAAGTTGCAACACCTTACCATCCACAAACTTGTGGGCAAGTGGAAGTGTCGAATAGGGAAGTAAAACGCATTCTAGAAAAAACTGTCAATACTTCTCGAAAAGACTGGTCCTTACGGTTAGATGATGATTTATGGGCATATAGAACTGCATATAAAACACCTATTGGCACCACACCATACATGTTGGTTTTTGGAAAAGCATGTCATCTTCCGGTTGAACTGGAACATAAAGCATATTGGGCAATAAAGAATCTAAACTTAGACTTAACTGCTACAGGTGATCACCGTCTCGTCCAAGTGAATGAAATGGAAGAGTTTCGAAACCAATCATACGAGAATTCCAAGATCTACAAAGAAAAGACAAAAAAATGGCATGACGCAAGGATTAGTCAACGTGATTTCAAGGAAGAAGATATGGTGTTATTATTTAACTCCAAATTATGGCTGTTTCCAGGCAAGCTTAAATCTCGTTGGTTCGGACCATTCCGTATTTCCAAGGTCTTTCCCTCGGGTGCAATCGAGCTCTATGATCCAACCAAGGGAACGTTCACAGTGAATGCACAGCCATTGAAGCACTATCACGGGCATGATTTCAGTATACCGGAGTGCACCACTGTCCATTTTGTTGAATGAAGCGACAGACGCAAGAAGTCCATCTTGGGACTATAAATCAAGAACTAATTTTTCTTCTTTCTCCTTCGTTTTTGAATTTCGTAATTAGTTTCATGATTTTGGTTTAGATTTAACTCTTTAAAATTTCTTCTTTGTAGGAAATGACTTTCAAAAAAAAAAAAAACCTACTGGAGGTAGGCGATCGATCGTTGTATCTGAGGCGATCGATCGCCTCAAACAGAAATTTAAAAAAGCTTACTAGAGGTAGGCGATCAATCGCTTAATATGAGGTGATCGATCGCCTTGAACATCAACTTTCAAAATTGCCTACTGGAGGTAGGCGATAGATCGCTTAAAATTAGGCGATCGATCGCCTCAGAACGAATTTTTTAAAATTGGCTACTGGCCACAGACAATCGATCGCCTGTCGCGAATTTTTGTTTTTAAAAAGACCAGATTCACTCACTCAGCACAATTTCACCTTCTTTTCTCTTCTCAAATCTCTAATCTCTCATCCCCAAATCCCCAATTTCCTTCCAAATCTCCTCTCAATTCTTCATACAATCGTAAATTCCTTTCCTCTCCACTACAATTAGCTAAGTTGTGCAACTTTCTTCTACAGATTACAAGCTCGGGTGGACATTCAAGCACCAAGGGGAGATTACTCCAAGCCAAGGACCACAGTCCATCAAAGTTTCGAAATTTAGAGGTAACTTGGCTTGAGATTTCAGGGTCATGCTTAATTACTAGATATTTGGGGAATGTTGGAAAGGATTTGAATTCTTTGTTGGTAGGAAAGTTAATTTGGATATTGGTGTTAGAAGCTTGATATTATTAATGTTGTTGAGGCTTGGTGGTGCTAAGTAAGTTCTTGGAAGTGGTGTGAGGCAAGTTGGACATTGTAGGAACTTATTGAGGCATTGCTTGTCGTCTTCATACATTTCATATCATGGCACCTAGAAAGAAACCAAGAGGAGGGGCTTCCTCTTCAACCCCCACCCCGACTTATGACACGACCCGCTTTGCTAACCATGCCGCATCTGAATTTTATGAAAAATGGCATGCTAGGCCTTTGGTAAGGGAGAGGGGAATGGACATGGACACACCAGATTCGGCCATCCTCCGAGAGGCGGAACGTCGTGGGTGGTTGCGATTTGTGTCACCCCCTTGCCATGCCGTCATCCCCGTAGTCAAGGAATTTTATGCCAACTTTAAGGTCGAAGCAAACGGACCATATCTAACCATTCGGCGGAAGAAGTTCCTTTTTGATAGCGAACGCATCAATCGTATATATGAGATGCTGAATATCAGAGACGATGCGTACTCTGCTTATATGCATCACCACCTTGACTACAATGAAGTGCTTGAGACCATATGTGGGGAAGGGGCGGAATGGATTCTGAATTCGGAGGGGCAGATCAGACATTGCAAGAAAACTCAGTTGACACCAGAGGCAGACATCTGGTTTCCCTTTATTTCTCATCGAGTCCTTCCATCTACTCACACTACCGTGGTTACCAAGGAGAGAGCGGTGTTGGTTTTCTCTATCATGACACGCCGCTCGGTGGATATTGGGAGCATCATCTACTCCTCGATGAAATTAGCGGTGGAAGGCTCTACCACGATTGGTCTCCATTTTCCTTCTTTAGTCACTGAGCTATGCCGCCAGGAACAGGTCCCTTGGGAGTCTTATGAGGAAACAAGTGTACCATTTATTCCCCTTCGCCTTCCTAGACCACCGTCGGAGCCCGAGTCTGCACCAGGGCCTTCAAATGATCCGGAACAGCCCCAGTCTTCACATCGACGAGCTCCTCATGGCCATTCTACAATAGCTAATCCTACCACCAATGCTCAAAGATTTCAATCTTTAGAGGATGAGCTTAGGGCACTTAAATTGCAACATCGATTGGTGCGCGATGGGCAACGAGAGCTCGGCGCAATCAAGAGGAGATTTTGCACAATCAAGATGACATGCGCCTTGAGCTTCGTGAGTTTATGCGTTTTTCATACGACTGGCACACAGTCGCAGCACAGGCCCCATCCAGACTTGGCGTTTCCACTGCCACCCACTCTCCAGCCATACCCGCCACCCACCGATGACGACGATGATGATGATGGTGATGCCGATGCGGATGAGGGTGACGACCACTGACGGTTGTCACCACAGGTATTACGTTGTCCTATTATTTATTCATGTTCACTACATTGAGGACAATGTATTACTTAAGTTTGGGGGAGCAGTTGCAGTTGTTGAACTGGTATTTGATATTGTGGAGTTGAGGATTGTGTTTTTGCTTATATTTGGGGTGTGCATAGTGTTGATTCTGAGTCTTAATTTGTTTAATTGTGCGTCTGAACATGTCTACTGCTGTGGAATCTATGATTTTAGCTTAATATTGATGAGTCCGATGAAGAGCATGGAAAGTTGTTTTTAGTGTAATTGGATTAAAATAGTGACTCCATGCCATGATGATATTAGTTTTACTCTACTTATGACTTGAGTCTTGATGAATGTAAACATGTTGTGAATATTTTTGAGTTGAGTTGACATGTTGAAAATGAGGAATAAATTGAGCACATTGAGTCATGAACTTGTTGATGACATTTAAAGTAGTGATGATATGTGTGAACTTGATGACATGTCTTGAGCATCAGAGTAATCATAGAACCTATTTGATGATGGCACTTTGAGGCGGAATTTTTATAATTATGAACTAGACTTGGATATGATTTAGGCGATCTTTGGAACGTTTGAGCCTTTCAAGCCTACCTTGTCTACAATTATCCCTAGTGTCCAACTTTGAGCTTGATTGAATAAGAATGGAAATTAGCCATCATTCGACTTTTGTTGATAAACTCATTATACCTACCTTGTTTAGCCAAAAAAATTGAACATTTTTATCGTCACCCAAGGGAGTATAATGAATCTCATTAGATGCACATAGATGTCTATATTTGATGAGCTTATTGTGAAAAGAGTTTGTGAATGAGAAAAAGAAAAGGATAGAGAAAGCCTTGAAAAAAAAAAGAGAAAAGAAAAGAAAAGAAAAGAAAAAGTGATTGAATAAGACCCAAAGCGGGCAAGGCTAAAAGAAAAGTAAGAGAAATCTGATATGTGCTGCATACAAATGAACGTTACATGATATACTCTCTTCTTTGTGCTTATCCTATCTTTTCTTTGTAACCGACATCAAAAGGCCTAACATTATAAGCTTTAAAAATCCTTTTGATCCAAGTCTAGGAATTGATTACATTAGTGGAGAAGTGCTTGAAAATTAGGTATATGAGATACTCGATGAAAATCTTGATTGTTATTGATTAACACTGTTTTGATCTATGATGATTGTACGATACTTGGGATTGACAACAACACACACACATGTTCCGAATTTGAAACTGTTATTTGTCTTAAAAAGAAAACACTTTGTGTCCAACGATTTGAAGGACTTTTTGTTGTGGTATGAGTAAAAGTTCTGAGGTAAACATATGAGCACGAAATGATCCATGCCACTTATCTGTTGTGAATTCACTATTTTTAATTCTATTCTTGCTCGAGGACGATCAAGAGTTAAGTTTGGGGGAGTTGATAAGTGTCATTTTTACACTTATATTTGCATATATTTCTTGCGATTTTTATAGTGATTCTTGGAAGATTTTATACTTTTGGTTGTGTTTTGTTATATTTCCAGGAATCCAGTAGAAGTGCAAGAAATACTGGAAAAACCCTGTTTTATGGACTAGAAGGTGGAACTATGACAGGACGAGGCAAGCCATGGGAAAAGATGTGAAAAAGACTAAAAAAATGATAAAAGCAACAGGCGATCGATCGCCTATCACAAGAGATCGATCGCCTGAAGCCAGAGAGCTGATGGAATTTTGAAGCGATAGGCGATCGATCGCAACAAACCAAGCGATCGATCGCCTCAGGGCAGAACATATAGGCGATCGATCGCCTATCTCGAGAGACCGGTCGCCGAGGAGAAAAAACTGAAGGCGATCGATCGCCACAATCGAAGAGACCGATCGCCTGCAGAGTCCCAAACTTAAAAAATTCCTTAATTAAGTTTTTGGGCTATTTTTGGTACCAGATTTCTTTGGGCTCGAAAAGGAACATATAAATTGGAGTTTTTAGGTCAAAGGAAGGGTTCTTTCAACTCTGGATAGGCAGCCACCCATTGGAAGAGAAACATCATTCAAGACGATTCAAAGGAACGCAGCTAGAGACGGGAACAACGGATCGACGCACGATTCAACATCGAGTGTTTATTAGTATTTCTGAACTTTTGTTTAGTTTTATTTTCGAATTCCAATGTTTATAATGTTGTTAGATGTTATAAAACGTTGTTTTTTCGTTAATATGCTAGGCTAAGTTTGTTATCGAGACAAGGGGATCTTGTGTATGAACCCACATTTTTAATTCTAGTTTTTGATTGAGTTATTGTTATTTTTGAGTTTATGTTATGCTTTTAAAGGATTAGCTACTCTTTGAATGTTGTTAGTTTACAATTGAGATCGAGAGATGATATTGTAATACGGAACCAATAACATAAACCGTGGATTTCAGACCGAGATCGAGAGATGACGTCAAATACACGAGTGATAGCTATAGATATCTAGTAATCGAAAGCTAAGGGTTTTCATAGAACGTATGCAACATTGAATTGTTAAATAAGTGAACGAGAGTTACTTACTGCAATTCAGTGTTAGGTTTAATATAGCTCGAGAGAGTATATTGGATATAATCGGAAAACTTGTCACCTTAGATGCATTAATTTTAATTAGAACTAGGAGGTAAATTGTGGGGGAGTACAATGTCCCTCCCTTCCTTATGTCATGCCCTAGGAGCAGACTTCGGTGTAGCATATATAGCGGACTCAAGTGAACCGAAGTCTCGATATTTATCTCTACTGTTTATTATCTTAATTCTTTGTGGTGCGGTTGAATATTGGAGTGGAGTGAATTAGTTTATCTTTCAAACAATTTCGTAGGTTCAATATAGAACACTAGTTAAATTTGGTAATTACTACTAGTCCTCGTGGGTTCGACAATCCTTACTTCTAGATCATTATACTAAAACTTGACACCGTGCACTTGCGGTAGAATCGCTAGAAATATTGTTTAAAATAAAAGCGATCAGTATGAAAAGTGAACATTCATAGATTATATGATTACCTTGGTCGATTATTTCTATCAACTCATAATCTTCTTCAATCGGCTTCATTGGTCCATTTTTCGTAGCCAATCTTGGCTCAAATGAGGGCTTGTGTCATTCTAGGAGTCAAATAAGCCCTAAAAGCATCAATTATACGACCTCCGGTACTAAAGACAGACTCAGAAGCAACAGTAGATATCGGCATTTCAAATATATCACGAGCCAATCTTGATAAAATGGGAAATCTCGGGCTATTGAATTTCCACCACTCAAGGATATTAAAGTCATCAACGTCTTTCTCAGCTTTTTCACTCATTGTCCAACTACGTCTCTCCTTTTCGATTTGTAACCTCCGATATTTGTCATTTCTAATAGACATCGTCATCCGTTTCTCACTATCATTTTCAGAATCACAAGAAGTACTGCCATCCCCATAAACATATGATGGTTGTGATGATGTTGTTACTCGCGGTCGAGGAGCATACAACTTTTTATAATCCTCAAAAACTTCATGCAAAGCTTTAGTAGACAACATCTTTCTTTTACACCCTCATACATGTCACTAAGAAGGAAATGAACGTATTTCAACTTGTGTCGAGGATCAAGTATCACGACAACAAACAACATCATGTTCATCTTTTCGGGGTCACCCCAATACTTATCAAACTTCACTTTCATTCTACGTGCAATACTTGCTAAATCATCATCACCACCAATCAACCATCCTTTTATTACGGAATCAATATCACTAATTTCATCAAGAAAAATATTAGACGTCACAAACAAAGAACCTGAAACTCGTAGAGTCAAGTCATAAAAATGTTGTAATACTTTCACCAACCGTGCACCACCAGGCATAAAATCAGAAGAAAATTCGTTTTCATATATCTCAAACCTATCAAAAACATCCCGAAATATTAAAGCAGTCTCAAGCATCAAGAAAACAGAATTCCATCTAGTTGGACAATCTAAGCACAATAACTTCTTACTTCTATTTTCTCCTCAGTGAAATATCCTTTGTTTTTTTTCCACCTAGCAGGTGATTGTCTCATACACCTGACCACTGCACGACCCGCTCAACTGAAGAATTTACCTCTTTCAATCCATCTTTTACAACAAGATTAATAATGTTAGCTACACATCTCATATGCAAAAATTTCCCATCGCATATTGCCTTCTTCCAAGCAACAAATCTTTTCTTTAAGTAAGCTACCGATGTATCATTGAAAGAAGCATTATCAACAGTGATGGTAAACACATTCTCTATTCCCCAATCATGCAAGCGTTTTTCAATCAAGAGACCAATGTCGTCACCTTTATGACTATAACATGGAACAAAGTTCAAAAGTAGCTTTTGCAACTTCCAATTATCATCAATAAAGTGGCAAGTCAAACACATATAAGAGATTTTCTGATTAGAAGTCCATGTATCAGTAGTAAGAGCAACTCTTTGTTGTGATAACTTAAAGTACTCTTTTAGTGTCTGCTTTTCTTCAAAATACACCCTAAAGCAATCTCTAGTGATTGTAGTTCTAGAAGGAACCACACATTGAGGGCACGCAACAGAGATAAAATGCTTAAATCCTTCATTTTCCACAAACTTAAAAGGTAATTCATCCATAATAATCATACGTGTAATTGCTCTCCTAACAGCTTCTTGGTCAAATTTTGTACTAGCATGACTAACATGAAATGATGTATCTCTTGGATCTGTATTTTGACAAAAAACTACTAATTGAATAGTTATCTATCACTCTATCCGGATGGCTTTTGCACACTCTTAAATGATTATTTTAACCTAAAAGTGTCATTCTTAGTAGGATCAGCAGCATAATCTCGATCATAATACTTACATTTAGCTCGTCGTTTGCCATTTTTATCATGGTAAACATTGAAGTGATCCCAAACAAGAGACCTCTTTGATATGTCTTTCCTCTTGTTATTTTGTTCATTTTGACTTTCATTCCCAATTTCTCTCTGTTGTAACTGTTGATCATTCCCAAGTTCTTCAGCTTGCCTATTAGATGCTTCATTCTCTGATAATGATGTGGTATCCATCACTTTTTAAGTTTTAATCTAATATACCAAAATTAATAAACACAATGTTAGCATAATTAAAAAAAAACCCTAACTAAAATTTAAAATCAGAATTCATAAACTATAAACATAAAATATTAAAATTGTAGGTAAATTACAATGTGAGGATTCAAGGAAGGAGAAGTGGAGAACTCACCGATGGTCGGCTTGCCGCGACGGGAACGATGGAGTCAGTGAACGGAAAGCTGAGACGGAGATGGGGAGAGCTTGGTTCCTTCCGTCCTTGGGTGGTGCAGCCGCGCAGGGAGATGGGGGGAGCGGAGCCGCAGATGGAGGCTGGAGAGGCGAGGCGATGCACTCTGCTTTGGGGTTTACGCGGCGGAGAGGCGATAGCGGACTGCGGAGAAGTGGAACTGAGCGTGTGTTTTAGGTTTAGGTTTTAAAATAAAATTTTAAGTTGTATTTTGTATTTTATATTTTAATTGTAATTTTTTTTTTAAAAAAATAAAAACTAAGGTTTATAATGGAGCGATCGATCGCCCATGCCATTTTGCGAGGCGATCGAACGCCTGGGATGAAGCGATCGATCTCCAGTGCCTGTTTTTGGGGAATAATTTCTTGTTGAGTTTTTGATGCATGCTTCACCCGGGGTCTTTTAAAATGGTTAATATTCATAGATCGACGATATATTTGGGAATTGTGAACGTGCTTGAGCACGTGGTTGCATGCTTGATATTAATTGTGAATTACTATTGTGTTTAGCACATAATTCATCGGTCATTGGACCAAGGCAATGTTGGATTCAAACTACGGAATTATAAGGTGCGTATAACGTATGAGCATAGCCCTTTTATAAAATTGCAACTGTTGAATGTATGGTACATTATATTGCAATAAATGGATAGACATTGAGAATTATATGGTGCCGCTTTTGAGCGAGCAATGATTGAGATGTTGTCGTCTTTGAGCGAACATCGGTTATGACGCCACTGCTGTTGAGCATGTGTGATATTATTGCAATTGTTGTGCATGAATAATATATGGTTGTAGCAATCACTTGATATGCATTGGGAATTATATGGTGCCGCTTTTGATCGAGCAATGATTGGGATGTGGTCGCCGTTGAACGAACATCGATTATGACGCCGCTATTGTAGAGCGAGCGACGGAATAAGAAGTGAAATATATGGAATACCTGTAATCATTGTTTAATGATTTGATATTTTTGATTATGGTATCGGTCTGTGGGTAATGGATTAGTTAATCAATGATGATTAACATGTTTTTGGGAATTTGATGGTTTCACTTATTTTGAGAACAGGAACAGCACATGGGATTCCGGATGAGGATGATGTCATCCAGGGAGTGTCTTTTAGCATTTACTTGTGTAAATCATGAATTGTAATATTGTGCTTATTGGATTTGGGGTATTGGTATGCTCAACCCGTATGCGGGCTGTCTCTGTTGGGGCAGGTGATTAGGTACATCGATGCTTTGGAGTTGAGCTCGAGCTGTAGATTGGAGGTGCTTCCAGGATCGGATTGGAGGTGCTTCCAGGATCGAAGTACAAGAGCTGGTATTGAGCATGATACTTTATACATTAGATACACGTATACTTATTCGATGCTCGCATGTGAGCACTATTATGTGTATATGAGTTGTATAAAGAAGGCAATGACATTTCTCTTTTCATTTATGTGTTGCATGCAATTATTTAGGAATTGCAAAATGAATTGAGAGCATGTTAGTATATGTATAAAGGTGCCTGTTATGTTTATGGACCATGTTGGGGGAAAATTAGACATTATATGGAATAATGTAATTTTTTTTATAAATGGCATTCCATACCAGGGTTTAGGGGTGCTTACCGGGCCGGGTCAAACCGGACCTGGCCCGGATTCGGGCCTTTAAGTCCGGTCCGAAATCGGAACCGGACTTAACGGTTCCGGTTCGCCCCGGAACCGGTTAGAAATCGGTCTGGGGCGGTCCCCAAGAACCGATCCGGTAGCACCGCCGGTTCCGGTGCTACCGGTTTTGTTCCGGTTTCGGAACCGGAACCGGTAGTTTTTTTTAAAAATAAAAATAAAAAAAAATAAGAAATGAAGGAGGCAACGGCTGTATAGCCGTTGCCTCTTCAACGGCTATACAACCGTTGAAAATTGTGTATCATTGTTAGGTACTTTCAAAGAAGCGACGAAACGTTTCTCTGGTGTTACTTATCCAACTTCCGTTTATTTTCTTCCTTTAGTATTTAACATGTTTGATAAATTTATAGAATTTAGAGATGACTATGACTTGCATGTGATAGGATTAGATTTTAAGTGTTTTTAGCTGTAATTTCTTCCCATTTTTCGTACTTTTTCCTGGATGATATTATACTTTTTGGTGTTTATTTGTTTGTTTCAGGAAAATAGGTCGGAAGTGGAAGAAATGAGCTAAAATGAAGAAAACGGGCGAAATCGAGGCGAAAAAGAGATCAAATGAAGAAGTTGGCTTTTTCGAAGTCTCGATCGATCGAGATTAATTCTCGATCGATCGAGCCAGGCAGAGTGTTGAGCATCAAATTATTCAAAGCACTGATCGATCGAGATTTTGTCTCGATCGATCGATCGAGGCAGAGACTTCAGCAACAAATTTTGAGAATTGTCGATCGATCGGAAATATACTTCGATCGATCGAGCGAGGCAGTGAGTTGAAAAGGCTGAAGTGAACAGTGCACCGATCGATCGAGAAATATTTTCGATCGATCGAGACGCGAATTTTCGAAAATCTTATCTTCCATATTTGAAAGATTTTTCGGGGGATTAAAAGGAGGATCTCTTCCATTCCAAAGATATCTGAGATCAGACGAAATTTCTCCACAAAAAGAGAACCCTAGCCGCCGCCTAGCCGCCGCCAAGGAGAGCCATCTTCTCCGTTCTTCGTCCAAGCTTGAGCCAACCGATTCCGGAGTGCAAGGAGAAGCAAGAGAAGAAATCACGGTGCAACGCACGGATTCATCCGCCGTTTATCGTATTTCCAAACTTTGATTTCTTTGATTTTCAGTTTCATTTGATGTTTTTGAGGCCGAGAGACGATTAAACTTCTTGTGTAATTGATTTGAATTAAATCTAGTTTATTTTATTGAGATTTAGTATCATTGTGTTTGATTTATTGATTCAATTGTGTTTGTGTGTATTGATTCCTATTGTTCATGAATTAATTGCTTGTTACGATCAAAGCCTAGCTAACTTTGATTGACTCTGAGAGTTATAACCGAGATCGAGAGATAACGTTATAGCACACTCTATTAATTTATGAAGTATGTTTAAGATTGAGATCGAGAGATAAAATCACATACGTGAGGACTTTGAATCGAGAGATTTAGAGTAACAAGGTTTTGACGATTTATGCAATATTGAATTAGTAAATAGGTGCACGAGAGTGACTTGTTCTAGTTTGATATTAGTTTCTTTACAGCTCGAGAGAGTGTATTGAATAACAGCGAAAACTTCTCACCTTTAGAATCAATTGATTGATAATTTGCTTATGCAGATGAATCATTAAAGATAACACAGTTGAACGAAGAGCTTGATAAATTTCTCGAGCGAATTACCTTTGCATATCCGAAACCATTCATTTTATTGTTTCTTGTTTAATTTTCGTTCCTTAGTTTAAGTTTGCATTAGTTAATTATTCCATCTTTAATCGTAGGCTAAATATAATTTTATTAATCTTATTTGGTACTTATACATTAGTCCCTGTGGATTCGACAACCCTTACTTAAATTTCACTATACTAAAACTCGACAACCGTGCACTTGCGGTAGAATCGCTTCACACTACACTTTGAAATATTTTCTGTTTAAAAAATAAAGCGGTCAGCATGCTTTTGTTAGTGCAATGGAAACTAATTTATAAAGTATTGGGAACAAATCCCACCCGTGCACTGCATCGCAACATTGCTAGATCCTAGTCAATGTTTATCTTCATTTGAGATATTTTTTGAATATTATGCTAAATTTTTGGGGAAGGTTGTTGACGATCAAATGACGGCTACAATGCAATCTCTCCAAAATATGTTTCAATTGTATTATAATCAACAGGCAAGTGAATCATCGCAACAAAGGCCTGTTGAAGAACAACCCCAAGCTCAATATAAAGTTGGGGGCATCAATTTGCTTAGAATGCTGGGCAAGAAAAAACTTAAGGGAAAAGGACCTTCTACTAGCACGTCGACTGAGTTGCAAATTTATCTGAATTATCAATTTCTAACCGAAGACAACTTCGACGTCTTACAATGGTGGAAGTCCAATGCAGCACAATTCCCTATCTTAGCCAAAATGGCTAGAGATGTGTATGATGTACAAGCTTCAAGCGTCGCTTCTGAATCGGCATTCTCAACATGCGGCCGTATTATTGGAGACTACAGAAAGTCTATCAGCTGATTCGTTATGCATGCTCACGTTACTTAAAGATTGGTTTGAAGCAGAATGCAAAAATCGAAGAGATGGGACGGTTGACGAATTCGTAAATCATTACGACGAGCAAGAAGAAGAGAACACCAAAACAATACTTATCAATTATGAAGACTGCTAAGTACTAAATTGTAATATTTTTTTATTTAGATTTTCAATTGTCATGTCTTTACAATTATTTGTATGCATCTATATTATGAAATGAAGAAGAAATATATTGAATTTGTGATGAACATCATTGAAGAAACATTTACAACATTAAAAAAAAAAAATCAAAAAACCGTTAAGGAACCGGACCAAACCGGAACCGGTTGGAACCGGAACCGGTTCGATCCGATTCCTTAACGGATCGGACCGGTTCCGCCCATAACGGGTCCGGAACCGACCGGTTCTGGTCCGGACCGGACCGGTTCAGACCGGTAAGCACCCCTACAAGGGTTGCATGCAAATCTTTTCCTCGTGATGACATGATTGTATGCACCAATGACATGGGTTAATACACTAATAACGGGGTTAAGGGCACGGGGGTCCTTACATTATTCTGTGCGATGCTAGCATTCACACTCCCCACGTCACCCACCTCTTCATTTAGATTTTCCAAATTTCTTGCTGCCATGCTGTAATACAAAGGTTAACAACAATACCAGAAACAATACATATGTTACATCGTTAGATAACATGAATAACAATAAGCATGTTAGTATAACAATTATATACACCAATATGCGCCACATGCATAGACATGCTCATAAATAAACACCTAGCTAACTTGTTGCTAAGGCTAGCTACCTTCACTCATTCCCGGGTTCTCTAACCAATGCTCTTATACCACTGATGTAAGGACCCTGATACCTTAAGTGTAGATTTAAGTGCAATAAGAGCTAAGCATGCATAAATCCGAGTATAAAGTTCGTGTTGATGCATGAGCTATTAGGATTACAGTGCCAAAATAAAATTCCAAAAGGATTAATTACATTCCCACTAAATGAATGTTAATCCTATAGATTTACACTACTCCCAGAGTAGAGACTATACAAAAGAATCCCGTCTTCCTATACCAATAGCGCTCCTCACAAGCTCACCGCATCAACTCGGTCCATAGCCCTTCTTGCCAAAATGTACCTACATGAACAACCCCCTAAAACATGAGCATATAATAACCATAATCATACCAACAAGATTATGATATAAAATGCATAATCGTAAATACAATTTGCTTCCTGTAATATATGCACTTAAAAGCTCCCTTTGGTTGTTCCTGTACCACAAGCAAAATCAATAGATTATAATGCCAATAATGTATGTCCTGACATGCATCCATTCCATCAATACCAATATCCAAATTCTCAAGTCTTATTATATCAGTGGCATAATACCCCTCGCTTAGCATGACAGCGGCATTAATACCCCTCGCTTAGACAATACAAGCGACAAATAATATCCCTCGCTATAATATGACAGCGGCTGTGTTCTTCGCTTCTACATATTAGCGGCAAAATATTCTCTCATCGCTACGGTATGACGGCGGCAAGTATTCTATCATCGCTACACCATAACAGCAGCAAGTACTCTTCATCACTGGAATATAATCTCGACTTACAATCACATGCACCAATGCATCCAATGAGTGTATGCAACCATAATGCATAACCAATGTATGTATGCAACCATAATGCATAACCAAACTCATGTATGCAACCATAATGCATACCCAATGTATGTATGCAACCGTAATGCATAGCCCAACACGTAAACATATTTTACCGTCCGATGCCCGTACGTCTCACTACGTACCTTTGTTCCAAAAGTGGAGATGTCGTAGGACTGTATCTCCTTGGTTGTGTTTCCACCTGGGATGGTTCTACACATTCAAACTAACCAATACTAGGAGCCAATAATAGTACGATACCAAAAATCCCACAAACATAACCAAAATATTCATTTTTGGTGACTCGCGATCGATCGCTACACATCCCCGATCGATCGCGAGATCACACTGCCAAGCCCACAAAAAATCTGTTCTTGGCGATCGATCACAAAGTTTGGCGCGATCGATCGCGAGACCCACCGATCGATCGCCCAAACTTGTGATCGATCGCCAAACGTTACTGCCCGCTACTGGTTGCGCGCGATCGATCGCCAAAAACGGGCGATCAATCACCGTGACCTGCAACCCGAAAATCCACCATTTTTCTTCCATTTTTCTTCCCCAATCCATACCAACTCAAACACCATCAAACCAACAACATCAAAACACTATAAACCTTCAATATATACCTTAATAACACCAAAAATCCAACACCCAACCAAATACAACACATACCCAAAACAAACCCATTTCAACCACAAAACATAATAAATCAAACAATGAGAGATTCATACCCTTCAAGGCTTCAAATCCTACCAAGAATCCCACAAATGAAGATTTGCAAAGGTTTTCTCCTCCTCTCCTTGCTCAAAATTGAGATTGGGGTTTTGGGATAGGGTTGGGAGTGATTTGACAAAGAGTGGGGTTAATTGAGGGAAAGTGGGGTGTAAGGGGTGTGAGTTATAATATAAATGGTATCCCATTAATTAGCATGATGTATAAAATACCCCTAACATGATATTTTAAAGGCATTTACGTAAAATGCACCATAACCCCAATTAAAACATGCTTCACCAAAATAATCATTATCCACCACAAATAAACCATGCCAACACCCAATTTCCCAACATGCATCACATGCACCCTGAAATGCATTACCAGGTCACGCCCACCGCATGACTAAGCATTTCACCATATTAATTAATTCAACACTAAATTAATTAACACCATAATTATCACATAAACATAATTAATGCCCAAATGCACATAATTATTTCGGGGATATCACAATCACCGCGATCGATCGGTAGATTCTCACGATCGATCGCGGGTACTGTACATCGTCACCAAAATCCAGCGTAATGTCGCGATTGATCGGCGCCAAGCCGCGATCGATCGCGACCTGCTATTTTCCGAGAATTTTTCACACCAAAAATAAAAACCATCACCTCCAACACCTTGACAACCCGAAATACTACATTAAAAGTCAATAAAAATGCCCAAAACAACATTTTAACATTTTTACAAAAAATTCCCAAAACACAAATCCATTACTATACCCAGCCTAACCCTACAAAACCATAATCAATACAAAGATAAAAGCGAGGGGAAGAACATTACCCAATTATCTTCGAGAAATCTCGCTCTGAAGTCGAGCCTTGCTCGATTATCTTACATGAGAGAAAAAGAGGGAAAGGGAAGGGGAGGGAAATCGTGGGAGATGAGAGAGAGAGAGGAGAGGGAGAGAAACAAATGCAAAGACTGAACACCGAATCCACTTGGTATATATACTACCAAGGCTCTAGAAACCCGAGTTTCAAATAATCGCACCATAACCCATTAAAAATCTATCTAACAAACCCCAATTCCAAAAATCTCAACTTTTAGCAAAATTTTGAAAAACCAAAGAAACAGGGGCCGCGATCGATCGCCATTTCCCGCGATCGATCACGAGGTCTTACTGCCCGAAAATTCAACCTCCACGATCGATCGTCGCTTAACACTAATCGATCGCCAACATCACCTGCCTCGCCGCGATCGATCGGTAGATTCTCAGATCGATCGCGGGTACTGTACATTATCTCCAAAATCCAGCGCACGACCTGCGATTTTCCCAAAAATACTTTGCTTTAATGACGTTTTTTCACACCAAAAATCAAAACCAACGCCCCAACACCTTCACAACCCCAAATACTCCATTTAAAGTCAATAAAAACGCCCAAAACAACACTTCAACATTTTTACCAAAAATTCCCAAAACCCAAATCCATTACTATACCCAACCAAACCTTACAAAACAATAATCAATACGAAGATAAAAGCAAGGGAAGAACATTACCCAATTATCTTCGAGAAATCTCACTCCGAAGTCGAGCCTTGCTCTATTCTCATGCTTTCCAAATAATTGCTAACCATGGCAATTAAATCATGCTAATAGCAATTTTCCCCAACACGTACAACATGCACCCTAAAATGCTCTACCAGCCCACATGACCAAGCATTTCCACATGGCAATTAATTCTAACACATAAGGCAAATACCACCATAAATAAATCATATTTAAACATATGAACACAATTAATGCCTTAAACACGATTAATTATTTCGGGGACATCACAATTTGTTTGTTAAAACAATTTCTTATCAGTCAATTCTTAAGGCGACGGATTTCCGAATATAATCAATACACTCTCTCGAGCTGTATTAAAACTAGTAATAAATTGATGCAAGTAACTCTCGTTCACTTAAACCAATTTAATACCGAATAAATCTCTATGAAAACCGTTGTTCTTTAAATCTTTCAATTTAAAGTGGCCACGTATGTGATTTAATCTCTCGATCTAAATCTTAAACATACAACCTGAATTATTTTAGCGTATTATAATTTTATCTCTCGATCTCAGTTATAAATCAAAGGTAGCTAGGCTTTGATAGCATGAAGCATATAATTCATGAACAAAAGATATTGATTCACTCAAACACAGTCAAATCAAAGATTCAAGCACAAAATTCCTTAAACTTGATAAAATAAACTCAATTAAATTAAATTCAAATCAAATTAATAAGATGCTTAATTGTCTCTCAACCTCAAAAACATCAAATAAATATGAAAATCAAATTAATCTAGAGTTTAGAAATCGATAAACGTAGGAGCGACTCCGTGCGTTGAGCGATCTTTCTTCTCTTGCTTCCTTCCTTGCACTTCAAAGGAATCTTCAACCTTCTTTTGTTCTGGGAGGATGAAAGGCGGCTAAAGAATATTTAGGTCTGATTATTCTTCAGAATAGGGATGTAATTTTCATGCCCTCTTTTCCTTATTTATAGAGGAGGAGAGATATGGAAGTGTTTCCAAAAATCAAACCAAATCAAGACTTTTATTTTCAGAAAATTCTCCGTCTCGATCGATCGGTTGATATGTCTCGATCAATCGAGCGCCTTCAGCTTCCGAGTCTGAGTTTCTCTGCCTCGCTCGATCGATCGAGTTGAAGTGTCCGATCGATCGAGCTTTCTTCACATTTTCTTGCCAACTCTCTGCCTCTCTCGATCGATTGAGCTGGTGCTTCCGATCGATCGAGCTTTGAATTTTAATGTTGGCCAAAACTTCTGCCTTCGTCGATCGATCGACCTCCTGTTTCGATTGTTCGAGAATGTCAGAACTCAAATTCTTCATTTATTGGCTTGATTTGATCCGTTTTCTTCCTTGTAGCTCAATTCTTCCACATTCCACCTAGATTCCTGAAACAATCAAATATATACCAAAAAGCATAACATTTTCCAAGAATCTACACGAATATATATATAAATCAAAGCCCAAATACGCGTAATAATCAACCCTATCAATCGTCGATTATTTTGGTTGGATTATAGTTGTTTAATTTAGTCTAGTTTAATTATTAATTAATTATCGTAGGTTAAATATAGTTAAAAGAAATCTTATTTGGTACTTGCTTGTTAGTCCCTGTGGGTTCGACAATCCGTATTCTTCCTATCTATACTAAAACTTGACAAGGTGCACTTGCGGTCTAATATCGCTTGATTGGAGTTAATTGTTTAAAATAAAAGCGATCAAGTTTTTGGCGCCGTTGCCGGGGACTAACTTTAGTAATATCATACTAGGTTCTTTGACTGTAATTTAACCATTGATGTTTATTTATTTCGAAAAAAAAAATTATATATATTTATTTTGTTTTTGTTTTGTTTGTCTTGTGAGGTACTTGGAGATGCTACATCAACAAGCCTTCACACGATTTGCCCAACAACATTTCGAGCCGTTCTACGCTGTTTGGGAGAGATTCAATGAATTGACCAACACATTCCGGTATCACAACTTTTCGAACTATACTCTCCTGCAATATTACTTCAAAGGGTTGGATGCACAGACACGAGAATGGGTATTGAGCGGAGCACTGGTGACTAGGAGTCCACTGGTTGATAGATATGAGGACAGTGTGGTGCACCTGTTCAATGATATGGCGGACTTCGATCATCACTGGCATTGTGATCCTTCACTACAAGGTTGGAGTCACCAATACCCACCGGAGCCTCACTACCCTATTGATACGCCACAACCATTTGAACATCGCGAAGAGAGGAGAGATAGTTCCACAGATGTCATGACTCAGTTAGAGGATACCTTAATAAGATTCATGGCATCAATCAAGAACAGTTTGGAGTGCCAAACCTGTTAGGATCGGGGTAGTGTTTAGAAGGGGGGGGTTGAATAAACACTAGATATAATTTCGATTTCTTTTCTGGTTAACTGTAAACTGTTAAGTGTTACAGTTGCTTCTCAATAACAGGCAAGTCAGTAGACACTTATTATAGTGCGGAAGACGTCTACAAAACTTGTGAGGAATAAAACTGAAGTAATAAAGCAATAAACGAATAATACGAGAGTTGTTTCTGGAAGTTCGAAGCACAACGCTTCTACGTCTCCCCTTCTTCCTTTGCAGGAAGGATTCACTAGAAGACTTGGTTTACACTTTACAGTATACAACCTCCTTAGGCACTAACACACTTGGCCTAAACTCCTAGCAATCACACTCTTCTTATCTTTTGGATACAAGTGATTTTACAACACTCTCTACAGAATAAAACTTTCTAGCTTTGAGAGTTTCTAAGCAGCAGACCTTCAATTGAAAATAATCTGTCACAGATTCAGTTTTGCGGTTTGTCTGCTCTTTGCTGAACGTTTGAAATATCAGTTGTATAGCTTTCTTGCTTTAAAGTATTTCTCTTAGTTTGAAAGTTGCTCAGCACCTCTTCATTCTCTGTTTGGACGTATTTATAGGTTTTGTTGTCCAACGGTAGCCTTTTTGTATATGGAATGGATTAGCTTTCCAAATACCTGTTGTCTTCTTTCCTATTTTGGAAAACAACGGCTCTTTTCACTCTGACGGTAATGGTGGCGGAGATATAGCAGGGTGCGCCGCTCTGTTGTACCTTTGTCAGAGAATGTTGTACTTACTTTGTCTTGTTGCTTAGACTTCTGCTGGTTTCTTTGTTCAACTGGTCGTTCATCCTCTTAAGACCAGTTGATGTCCTTGTTCAGTGAGAGACTTTGCAGTTGATAGATATCCAGTTTATGTCTTCATCCGGTTGATGTCTTCATCCGGTTGATGTCTTTATCAGTTGATAACTTTATCCAGTTGATGTCTTCATCCGGTTGATGTCTTTATCCGGTTGATGACTTCATACCAGTTGATGACTTCATCCGGTTAGTGTCTTTATCAGTTGATAGCTTGTCCGGTTGGTATCTATCCAGTTGATGTCTTCATCCGGTTGATGACTATCCAGTTGATGTCTTCATCCGGTTGATGACTTGGTGTCTATCCAGTTGATGTCTTGTCCGGTTGGTGTCTATCCAGTTGATGTCTTGTCCGGTTGGTGTCTATCCAGTTGATGTCTTCATCCGGTTGATGACTATCCAGTTGATGTCTTCATCCGGTGAGACTTTAATATCCGGTAGGTGTATTCACCCGGTAGGTCTTTAGCATCCGGTTGATCTTTAACATCCAGTAGGTGTTTGTAATCACCAAAACTTAGAAATCGTTTTCCCAACAATTTCCCCCTTTTTGGTGATGACAAACTAAGCAATAATCGATTTCCTACTAGAGTAAATAAGATAAGAGTCCTGAAAATACTTGAAGACATCATGGAAAAGAAATTTTCATTAAATATAAGCAGATTACAAGTTGTAATCAAACTGGACAATTGAGAGAAATTCATCTTTATATAAGATGAATTCTTACACTTTGAATAGAATCTAAGACAAGTCTAGTTTTACATAAAATAGATGATACATGACAAATTTCTCTTTGAATAAACAAAGTAGACCGGAAGGCTTCGATCCACCTAGTTGCGGAGAGGAAGAGCTCGATCCACCTTGTTTCAGAGAGAGGTCGGGAAGAGGAAGAGTCATATGAATATTCATCAGGCAGCTCCTTTAGTTTGTATGGAATCACCTAATAAAAATATTCTATCTCTGTTGAGAATACTCTATCTCTATCTTCCCCCTTTTTGTCATCAGCACCCAGGCATCTGCTGTTAGTAGTTCCTGACTGATGAGGAGCACCAGAACAGGATCAAAGCGCTGAAGCTTATCAGAGCTGGGTTAGATAAGTAATCAACCCATGAGGGGTTGATTTAGATAAGTAATAAACCCATGAAGCAGGAAAGGATCTAACAGAAAACCAGGGAATGAGAAATAACTTAAAAGTAAGCATGATGAGTGAATGTGTGTTATGTGATCAAACAAGAACCTCTATTTATAGGAAAAACAAGGTAGCAATAAATGTGAATGCATTTATGTTAAATAGTGAATACAGAGAGACAGTCAATTTAACACAGAAGTAAATAGGAGTAAGTAAGAGAGAGTCAGAAAATGATACTATTTGCGCCCTAACCAATGTTTGGAATAGTCGCGTTTGTCGCTTGGCGGTTGGCGCGGACTTCGAGATCTTTGTTGAGCAGTGGGTCTGGACTGAGGGAGTGCTCCAGGTGCAGGGGATGAATGAGCAGCTGAACTTGAAGCTCTCTGAGAAGAGGGAGCAGTTCGACTGGGTTCAGGCAGCCTGCGGATAATTTTAGGAGCAGCAGGCAGACTGTTGCAGATATCTTGAATTTGAGATGCAAACGCTGCTTGCATGGTGGCCAATTGATCAGTCAAAATCTTTTTGGCGTCGTCAATCTTTTCTCCAAGAGCCATTGAGGTGGCAGTATGAAGAGATTCATTGTTCTGATTGATCTGAAGACGCGCCTGGCCAATATGAGAAACTGCTTCTGCAACCGCATTCTCAGCAAAGGTTTGAAGTCTAGTGACAGTAGTAGTTAAACTACTTAGGTCAGCGTAGACTTGCTGGAATTTAGAGTCCGTTTGCTGCTGAAGAGTTCCTAAAATAAGAGTTGCAGCCCTCTCTTCCTGCTTAAGCTTATGAACATCGTTGGTCAGTGCTGTAATAGCGGTGGAGAGTTGAGCTAGCTGGGCAGCGATGTTAGGTGGCTCGTCCAGAGGGTTTGTGAAGACAAAGAAACCCTCGGATAGTTCCTGATCCATGGACGGATCGCCGGCAAGCATTGGGATATCAGCAGCAGGGGCAAGCGCATTGGGATGAGCAATGACTACTGCAGTGGATGGTAAAGTAGTAGCGTCAATATGAGGGGCCGCAGTTGAGGCGGAGATAGCTACATCCATAGTTCCAGTTTCTTCCACGTGCGGAGCATCCAGTTCAGCATTGTCTTGATCAATCCCAGCAGCAGACGCTTGAGTATGATCATTGGAATGAGAGGATTCACTTGGTTCATTATTTGCAGAGGAGATGGTGACCAGCTGAACCACATTCTGAATAACTGAATCGACATTGGTGTGATCAACAATCATTTGGTGGGGCTGTTGATCATGTGGAGAGCTGGGAGCAGAGGATGCTGCTTCCAAAGTAGTTGGTGTGGCGTCTGCTCCAGTAGGAGAGGTCTCCAAAACATTAGAAGTAAGCTCCACAGTAGGAGGGACAACCGCTAAATTTGCAATAGCCATTTGTAGATCTGGCTGATCAGGGCTTGCAACAATTTCAGAAGAGGAGCATGAATGAATCCCAGTGGATATGCGGAGATCATGAAGAGCAAGCTCAGCCATTTCCAGCTTGAGGCCTAGAGCGTTTAGAACTGCTCGATCATGATTCGCTGTTCTTGAATGTCCATCAAACACTTGAATGCGGGATGTAACAAGAGCTTGGAGTCCGCCCACATAGTTCATGATACTAAAGACATCACGCAGCTTCAAACTTTTCTCAGGTTCGGGAATTTGAAGATAGGTCAGGATTTTGTTTTCGTCTTGCTTTGCCTGAGCCAGAATGGGATCGATATCATCAAAGCGAACCTGTACTCGAGCCTTTACCCAACGATCAAAAATCTCCAGTTGGGGTTCCAGTTGGGCTTTAACTGCATCCATGACCATTTGAATCTCGAATGCAACAGGAGTGGACACTGGAGCAATAAGAGATTTTCCTTTGTCAGCTGGAGTGGCCTTGGGATGACAGTAAGGACAAGTAGACTTGGGTGTTCTGAAGCTGATGGAGCCTGGGGCCTGCTGAGAGCTCACCTGAGCTGAAGGAGTGTCTATTAATGGAGCAGACACCATGGCTAATGCAGCAGTGGGTTCCTCAGATGAAGGGAGGACAGGGCTGGGTTCTCTGTCAGAAATAACACCTGTAGGTCCGGCAGAGGAGATAGTGTCGGAGGCGGCAGTGTCTCTCTGACGAGCATCTAGAGATGCAATTTTTCTGGTCCTTGGCTTCTTAGGAGGAGGAGGAGGAGGAGGAGGAGGAGGAGACTCAGCGGATTCAGAGACAGTCTGTTCCGAGTCACTAATGACTTGAGTCAACCGGCGCTTTGTTGCTCCACCTTCTCTGCCACTTCGTTGGCGATGAAGCTGAAGGTACTTGTGAGTGACGAGTCTCCCTGGATGAAGATGAGAGAGAGCCCCTATCTTGATGTGTTTGCTCTCAAATAGACTGCTTAGTGGGAGAGCAAAACCGGATTGACCCTTGCCAGATACGACGAGGCTAGTCAGTACTTGAAATAGTACAGCTGACCAGTTGATCTCCAACCCTTTGCATATGGCGCTCATGACGTCAAACTTCTCAGGGGTAATTATATCAAATGATCCTGCCTTACAGAGGATCCCCTTTGAGATGATGTCTGCCAGTTGTCGATAGTGGCTCTTCATTAATACCTTCCTGAAAGGAGGTCGTTGAATACGATGGTCAGAGTCCGACACTGTGAGCCGCATCTCTTCTCTTAGGTCTGCCGGAATAGTCGAAAAGTCAGTGAGTCCAGTGGAGGGTAGGCACAGATGAGTGGCAAATTCTGGTTGAGTGATGGTGACTGACTGCCCAGAGATGGATGCCACAACGGTGTCATCCACAACAGTTGCTGTGGCAAAGAATTCTTGTAGTTCATCCTGGTAAAATGAGGGAGCCTGGCTTAGGATCACTAATAGCCCTGAGGTATCCAGCTTTTGAATTAAATCCTTTGTTTCCTCGTCAGATGAAGTATATATGGAGTTAAAATCGACGTGAACAGCATTTGTGATAAAACTCGGTTGAACAGTCTTTGTCATTTTGAATGATTGAGGTGAAGGAGCAGCAGCAATCTGTTAAAGGAAATTTTTCTGAAAGAGACGATTGTAGCAGTAAGATGTTTGGAGAAGATGAAGAGAAGAGAGAACTAAAGGCGGTGAAAAAGGAAGTATATGTAACGTCGTACTGTAGATGAGCGGACACATGTATACGTGGCAATCATCTAACGATTAAAAAGATTTTAACCAAAAATAAAAGGACAGGATTTAGGCGGGAGTGAACTAATTTATTTTACACAAAAGTAATTTTGAATTCCGACGTTCATTAGGTTAATTAGTATCGAGGGTTATTTTTGTCAAAGCATATTTGGTAACATCAACTGGTATGTGGGGTTCGACTGGTAGGAGAACATCTACTGGATGCAGAGTCCTACTGGTACGAATACCCCCACTGCAGTTGACCATTGTATTACCAGCTTAGCTTAAATAACCATGATAAAATTAAAACAGAAATTCCCCCTAAATAAATGCAACTAAACTAACAAATTCCCCCTGAATCCATTACCCAATCAAAATAATCAAGAAGTAATTTCAATTAAACCAAGAATATTTCGAAAGTAAGAAAACTTAGCGTCCGGTAGGGGTTTTGTGAAGATGTCTGCTGCCTGTTGTTCTGTGGAAATGTACTCCAGCCGTATTTCCTTCTTCATAACATGATCTCTGATGAAATGATGACGAATGTCAATATGTTTAGTACGAGTATGAAGAACTGGATTGTATGTAATGGCAATGGCAGACGTATTGTCACAGAAAATAGGAGCCTCTGTGGACTCAATTCCATAGTCTCTGAGTTGTTGCTGAATCCAGAGCAGTTGGGCACAGCAGCTTCCAGCAGCAAGGTACTCTGCCTCTGCAGTGGAGGTTGCGATGGATGTCTGTTTCTTGCATCCCCATGATATTAACCGATCACCAAGAAATTGACAATATCCACTGGTGCTTTTCCTGTCAATTTTACATCCAGCATAGTCAGCATCTGAGTATCCAATGAGATTAAAAGTTGAGTCTCTTGGATACCATAGACCAACATTCTCGGTTCCTTTTAAGTATTTTAGGATCCTCTTGACAGCAGTGAAGTGCGACTGCTTGGGATTTGCTTGAAACCGGGCGCACATACATACTGCAAACATAATATCGGGTCGGCTGGCTGTCAAGTATAGTAAAGATCCGATCATGCCTCGATACATTGTGACTTCGACTGGTATTCCTGAATTATCCAAGTCGAGTTTGGCGGATGAGCTCATTGGTGTAGCAGCAGCTGAGCTGGTACTCATTCCATATTTCTTCAGTAGCTCTTTAGTGTACTTGGACTGATTTATCAGAATTCCTTCACTAGATTGCTTGACTTGCAATCCTAAGAAAAATGATAACTCTCCCATCATGCTCATCTCGAATTGTTCCTGCATGATTTTAGAAAATCTTTCGCACAGTTTTGGGTTAGTACTCCCGAAGATAATATCATCAACATATATTTGAACTAGCAACGTATGATCTCCCTTTGTAAATTTAAAAAGGGTCTTGTCCACCGTGCCAATAACAAAGTTGTGCTCTGTCAAATATTTTGATAAAGTTTCATACCAGGCACGAGGAGCTTGCTTTAGACCATACAGAGCTTTATTCAGACGGAAAACATGAGATGGCTGCTGATGGTTTTCAAATCCAGGAGGTTGTTCAACATAAACTTCTTCCTGGAGTTTGCCGTTAAGAAATGCACTCTTAACATCCATCTGATAGACTTTAAAGTCTTTAAATGCAGCAAATGCAAGAAATATGCGAATTGCTTCTAGTCGTGCTACAGGGGCAAAGGTTTCATCGAAATCAATGCCTTCTTCCTGTCTGTAGCCCTGTGCAACTAATCTTGCTTTATTTCTAATTACTGTTCCGTTTTCGTCTAATTTATTTCTAAATACCCATTTGGTGCCAATTACAGTGTGATGCAGTGGTCGTGGTACTAGATACCATACTCTGTTTCGCTCAAACTGGTTTAGTTCTTCCTGCATTGCTTCTACCCAACTTGGGTCTAATATAGCTTCATCAATCTTCTTAGGTTCTATATGAGATATGAATGCAGCATGAAGAAATTCGTTAATCATTTGTCCTCTGGTGCGTAGAGGAGCAAGAGGGTTACCGATGACCTGCTCGGGTGGATGATCCTTCTTCCACCGGAGCGAAGGTCCTAGTGGGTTGAGTTCTTCAGTTGATTGGATGTGAGTAGGTAAATCAGAGATTCTGATAGACCCATCTTTCTCATTGGTTCCTTCAACTGCAGTAGAGGTGGATGCCACTGTTTCATTGATGGCTGGCTGCAGTGCTTGTTGGCCAGCAGACTCCTCTGCTTGAGCTTCAGGGATTTCTGGTTCTAAGGAGCAGTCAGCCCTGCTTCTGTAATCAATCTCATCATCAACATTTTCGTCAATATAAGTGCTTTCCAGTCGATTACTCAAGTTGTTGATTTGTATATCGGATAGTGTACAGTCAGTAGGTTCATCAAATTTTACATGCACTGATTCTTCTACATTAAGAGTTCTATTATTAAATACTCTGAATGCCTTACTAACTGTTGAATAGCCAAGAAATATTCCAGCATCAGATTTGGCATCAAAGGCGGTGAGATGAGTCTTTCCATTGTTGTGAATAAAACATTTGCAACCAAACACATGGAAATAAGAAATATTTGGCTTACTGCCATTCCAGATCTCATAAGGGGTTTTATTGGCTCGCTTATTAATCATCGATCTGTTCTGCGTATAACATGCTGTGTTGACAGCTTCCGCCCAAAATTTCTGCGATATTTCTGATTCCGCGAGCATAGTTCGCGCAGCTTCTTTTAAAGTGCGGTTCCTATGCTCAGCAACTCCGTTTTGTTGAGGAGTTCTAGCTGCAGAGTATTCGTGTTTAATACCAAGGTCATCTAGATATGATTCGAGTGATTGATTGGTAAACTCAGTACCTTTATCACTGCGAATTCTATCTATCCCACACGATTTCTCATTTTGGAGTCTTTTCAGTAATTTGATCAGCTTTGGAGTAGCCTGATCTTTACCACTTAGGAACAAGACCCACGTGAAACGAGTGTAATCGTCTATTAACACTAGGGTGTACTTCATTCCCCCTAGACTTGTTACTGGTATAGGACCAAACAGATCCATATGCAGCAACTCTAGGCACCGAGAAGAAGATTTACTCCCTTTGTTCTTAAAGGAGGATCTGATTTGCTTACCGAGTTGGCATGCTGCACAGATCTTGTCCTTTGAGAACTCAATTTGGGGCAGTCCAACAACTAGATCAAGTTTACGCAGACTAGCAATAGTTTTAAAATTTAAATGACTCAACCGTTTGTGCCAAAGCCAATTTTTGGAAGTATTCTGGGCAGCTAAGCAAGTAAAGGAAGTAGGCTGATTAAGATTCCAATCAATTTTATATGTGTTATCATGCCTTCTTCCTATAAGCAATACATTGCCATCAGTAGATTTAATTGTGCATGAATGCTGATTGAATTCTACGGAATGACCATTGTCACATAATTGACTTATGCTAATCAAATTATAGCATAGATTTTCAACTAAGAGAATATCTTTAATGATGAGGTTACCGTAGATAATCTTACCCTTACCTACGGTTCTACCTTTCGCGTTATCTCCAAACGTTATTCTGGGTCCAGTGGAGTCCACTAGTTCAGACAATAAGCTTGCATTCCCTGTCATATGTCTAGAGCATCCGCTGTCTAGGAACCATTCTGAGCTCCGAACTGGATGCATTCTAGTTTCCTGCAATTAAAGCGATAGACTGATTGGTACCCAATCCTACTTGGGTCCTGGTAGGATTAGTCCTTTCGGAACCCACACTTGTATGACCCTGAATGACTTAGGTCGGTGTGTGTTCTGAAATGTGTGTGCATTTATAAATGTAGGTGATGATTTTAGCTGTGGAGTGTGATAATATGTGTATGCATGTGCTTTTGGTTTGTAGTTCCTGTTATTCAGCATATACCTCTTCTGGACAGGTTTACAGTTGTAGTACCAGTTGGGTTTAACCTCTCTAGCTGCTCGACCAGTGGTTTTAAGTTCATTTCTGAACTTTTGCCTTGGTTTAGCCTCTTTGAGTGGTTCTACATAACCGATACCTCTGTGCTGTACCTGTTCCTTGATGAGTGTTGCTTTAACAGGTTCTTTAACCAGTTCATACGGGTCATATACTGTGCTAGATCTTACAAAGTTCATTGATTGAACCTTGCCTTTTGTTAGACACAGTTGAGGCTCATTACCAGATGATCTGCTGTCATTGCTATTAAAGCCTATGCCAGTTAAATCACCAGCAAGCCTTATAGACTCAAGCATTTCATCCTTTCTGGTAGTCGACGCATTCCAAGTGCTAACCAGTTTGCTGAGTTTCTGGTACGCACACTTGGCTTCATCTCTTTCTTTCACTAGGCGACTGGCTGCTTCCCTTAAGCAATTCAACTCCCTTGATTGTTCACAATCAAGTTTGTTTTCAAGCGTTTTAGTTGGAATTGAGTGCTCAGTCTTATAGCTTTCAAAAGATTCGTATAGCGTCTGATACTCATTTATCATGTCCTGCAATGCATTGGTGAGTTCATGATGTGTAAATTCAGATAGGTTGGTTTCATGTACCTCATTTTCATCATTCGCCATTAAGCAGTGGACTTCTTCGTCTTCACTCTCGCTGGATGAGCTATTTGACTCCTCTGATTCTGATTCAGAATCAGCCCATTTGCTCTTACTATCTTCTGCCACTAAAACCTTTTGATCTCTGTCCCGTTTGGATGTTCTTCTGGTTTCCTTGGATTTTCTGTAATCCTTGGATCCTCTTTTGTGATCATCCTTTTTGGGTTTAGGACAGTCTGCGATGAAGTGCCCAGGTTTGAGACAGTTGAAGCATACTCGCTCTTCTTCTTCTGAATTTCCTTTGGAGTTTTGCCTTCGAGGATATGATTGATAAGGTCTCTGGTTCTTCTTCATGAATTTTCCAAATTTCTTTACGAACATTGCCATCGCATCGTTACACATCTTTTCTGGAGTCATTTCAGTAGGAGTAGGCAGAGACTCAGATGCAGTGAGAGCTTTTGTTGGTTGACTTGTACTTGGTTCATCTTCAACCCGAATGCCTAATTCGAATTCATAGGCTTTTAAATCAGCAAACAGATCATGTAGATCTATCTTGTTGATATCCTTCGATTCTCTCATAGCAATGGTCTTGACATCCCATTCTCTTGGTAGACCTCTCATCACTTTGAGAGTGACTTCTCTGTTGGGTAACTCCTTACCCAGACTGCTTAGCTCATTTATTATTCCAGTCACTCTTTCATCATACTCGTTGAGAGTTTCTCCATTTATCACTTTGATATGCTCAACCTTTTGTAAAGCCACAGTAAGCTTGTTCTCCTTGGTTTGATCATTTCCTTCACAGAGTTGAGCAATCTTTTCCCAGATCTCTTTGGCTGTTGGGCACATTTTGATTTTGTTGAACATATTTTTGTCCAAAGTTTTGAACAAAATGTCTTTAGCCACGTTGTCTAGGTTTGCCTTTTTTTTTTCTTCATTTGACCATTGAGATCTTTCCTTTTCTACCATTTGTGGATCACCACTTGTGATAGAGGCAGCTGTATTGATTTTCATGATCTTCAATGGTCCCTCGGTGATCACATACCACATATCATCATCTTGAGCACTTAGATGTGCTTGCATACGGATTCTCCAGTCATCATATTCGTCTTTCTTGAACATTGGAATCTTGCTGAATGAGGCCATCAGTTTTTGGTAAATAGTAGTTTCTCAAGATTGAGAAGACCTAAGCTCTGATACCACTTGTTAGGATCGGGGTAGTGTTTAGAAGGGGGGGGGGGGTTGAATAAACACTAGATATAATTTCGATTTCTTTTCTGGTTAACTGTAAACTGTTAAGTGTTACAGTTGCTTCTCAATAACAGGCAAGTCAGTAGACACTTATTATAGTGCGGAAGACGTCTACAAAACTTGTGAGGAATAAAACTGAAGTAATAAAGCAATAAACGAATAATACGAGAGTTGTTTCTGGAAGTTCGAAGCACAACGCTTCTACGTCTCCCCTTCTTCCTTTGCAGGAAGGATTCACTAGAAGACTTGGTTTACACTTTACAGTATACAACCTCCTTAGGCACTAACACACTTGGCCTAAACTCCTAGCAATCACACTCTTCTTATCTTTTGGATACAAGTGATTTTACAACACTCTCTACAGAATAAAACTTTCTAGCTTTGAGAGTTTCTAAGCAGCAGACTTCAATTGAAAATAATCTGTCACAGATTCAGTTTTGCGGTTTGTCTGCTCTTTGCTGAACGTTTGAAATATCAGTTGTATAGCTTTCTTGCTTTAAAGTATTTCTCTTAGTTTGAAAGTTGCTCAGCACCTCTTCATTCTCTGTTTGGACGTATTTATAGGTTTTGTTGTCCAACGGTAGCCTTTTTGTATATGGAATGGATTAGCTTTCCAAATACCTGTTGTCTTCTTTCCTATTTTGGAAAACAACGGCTCTTTTCACTCTGACGGTAATGGTGGCGGAGATATAGCAGGGTGCGCCGCTCTGTTGTACCTTTGTCAGAGAATGTTGTACTTACTTTGTCTTGTTGCTTAGACTTCTGCTGGTTTCTTTGTTCAACTGGTCGTTCATCCTCTTAAGACCAGTTGATGTCCTTGTTCAGTGAGAGACTTTGCAGTTGATAGATATCCAGTTTATGTCTTCATCCGGTTGATGTCTTCATCCGGTTGATGTCTTTATCAGTTGATAACTTTATCCAGTTGATGTCTTCATCCGGTTGATGTCTTTATCCGGTTGATGACTTCATACCAGTTGATGACTTCATCCGGTTAGTGTCTTTATCAGTTGATAGCTTGTCCGGTTGGTATCTATCCAGTTGATGTCTTCATCCGGTTGATGACTATCCAGTTGATGTCTTCATCCGGTTGATGACTTGGTGTCTATCCAGTTGATGTCTTGTCCGGTTGGTGTCTATCCAGTTGATGTCTTGTCCGGTTGGTGTCTATCCAGTTGATGTCTTCATTCGGTTGATGACTATCCAGTTGATGTCTTCATCCGGTGAGACTTTAATATCCGGTAGGTGTATTCACCCGGTAGGTCTTTAGCATCCGGTTGATCTTTAACATCCAGTAGGTGTTTGTAATCACCAAAACTTAGAAATCGTTTTCCCAACAAAACCAAATCTATGCATCACCTGGAGCAGCAAATGGCGGTCCTCATGGAAATAATTTCAACTAGCTGCCAAGAGGAAGAGATGAGGGCTACAAATCAAGAGGCGATGAATCGAGTTTGGTTATATGATGATGAACACTCAACCAACCAAGTTTGGGGGAGTGATCCTACTCATGTGAAAAAGTCAAGGGAACTTGAGCCTCTTCACGAGATTGAGCCTACTTCAGAGATGTTATCCGAGGAGTTTCCATGTGAAGATGAGTCGAGTGTGATGTTGGAGAAGGAAGAGACTTTCGAAGATTCCGATTTGAGCTCATCGATGGAGACATGTTCTATGCCATATGTGGATCCGTATTTTCCATCGATGCCAACTTCACCGCACTACATCCTCCAAGATATGAAGCCAAGTCGAGAATCATTATCCCACGCCTACCAATTCAAGAGTGTTGTTGGAGGAACGAGTTTACACTGTTCATATCTTGCCAAGCTTGAGGGCATACTGAATGAATACCCATTCGTGGTATCATACGATACTTACTATGGGCGGTAGCCGCTATTTGATGGTTGCTTCTGATGGTCAAGCCGATGACTAGAAATCAGCGCTTCTTGGGAGGCAACCCAATCGTATCCTTTTGCTATTTAGTTTTGTTTTCTTTTCAGTTTTTGCATTTAGTTTGTTTATCTCTCGAGTCGACGATTTTACCATTTGCATTCTTCTCTTGCTAGGTACTCAGTTGGAGCGATGAACCCCTACAACAGTGGAGCTTTCAAAGCAAATATTCCTCAACCCTGATGCAAGCGTCTTGATCAGGGGAGTTTGCTCTTTCCATTTTGATTCTGTTAAACAATGAGGACAATGTTTGATTTAAGTTTGGGGGAGTGGCTTGCATGTCTTATTTGTTTTAACCACATGTTGTATGCTTAATTGACACTTGAATCGTCCGATTATTATGAGCTACATTTTTTTTAAGAGTTCAAACTTGAGAAAAGAATGAATATAGTAGTGACTATTCAATGAGGATTTTGATCTCACTATGCATATGAAATTGATTGTTGATGATTACTGGACTTGTACATGAATATCCTAATTTGAGTTAGCATGTCAAGAATGAGGAAATTGAGCACAATGAGTCACGATCTTGTGGATTGCATGTTGAATAGTGATAATTGTTGTGAACTTGATGATTTGTCTTGAGCATCTTAGAGTTATCCTAGAACCTATTTGATGATGACACTTTTGAGGCAAAATTTTACAGTTACAAACTTGACTTGGAAATCTAGACGATCTTTGGACCGTTTGATCCTTTCAAACTTACCATGTTTACATCAATCTCTAGTATCCTAATTTGATCCTAATTGAAAAATAATGGAGTATGTTTAACATACTATTAGCCCCCACTCAACAATTTGTTTGGCAACTCATTTTACCCACCTTTATGAACCTAAATTGAAAGAATTCATCCTTACCTAAAGGGAGTATAATGAATCTCATTAGATGTACATAATTTGCTATATTTTGATGAGCTATAGTTGAAAAAAAATGATGAATGAGAAACGAAAAAGATAGATATAAAGCCTTGAGAAAAAAATGACTAAATAAGACCCAAAGTGGCCGAGGCTATAAAAGAAAAAAGAAGAGAAGCTCAAGTTTGTGCTACAAATATGAACATTACATGCTTATACTCCCTTCTTTGTGATATCCTATCTTTTCTTTGAAGCCAACACAAAAGGCCTTACATTACAAGCTTAAAAAGTCTTTTTGATCCAAGTCTAGGGAGTAACTATCATTGGTGAAGAAGTTGTTTGAAAATAGGCCTATGTGATGCTTGATGATAATCTTGACTTTGAGTTGATTAACATGATTTGATCTTGAATATGTGCATGAAACTTGAGATTGAAATGAGCACACACACACGTTCCGATTTTGAGATGTGTTGCTTGAATTAGGAGAAAACATGTCTCGTAAACTTTTGAATATGTGCATGAGATTTCTGAGAATAAGCAAGTCGTGAAATAATTGTTTAAAATATCAAGAATGAACAATACCTTATGATTTTAATGCTTAATCGAGGACGATTAAGTGATAAGTTTGGGGGAGTTAATAGGGTTGAATATAACGTGTATTTATGCTATGATATGTATATGTTTTCGTGTTGATTCTTGGATTATTTTACGGTTTATGGTATATATTTCTATATTTCAGGAATCAATGTTGAAATGCATAAAAGTAGAGGAAATGTGTAAGGCCCCGATGCTAATTAATCCGGATTAACGATGTTTAAGCAAACCTGGATAATTAAAAGTGCAAATTTGAAATAAGGAATTTTGGACTACGATGAGTCGACCAACTAGTGGAACATGTTTAGTGCATGAGCATGTGCATGATCACATGGCACTTGGAGAACACATGCCACTAATTAATTTAACTCATGTTTAATACATGATTTTGGACCAATAATCTTGCAAGGTAAGGATGTATGGACACATGGATTCCACAATACATCAAATTAATTAAAAATCACAATTTGGCTTTGAAGCTCACGCCTAAACCATGCATTCAGATTTGGTCTCAAATTTCCACCCTTTTCTCTCTCTTCATTCCCATCAAAGAAATTCTCCTCCTTCTCTCTAAGCATTTCGAATATTCCAGCCTATTTTAGCACAAATTTCTCTTGAAATTGTGAGTGCATGTCACATGCAAAGATGGATTTGAGTGCTACTCATCTTGAGGAACAAGATGCACCAAGAAGTTTCAAGTTTGGAGAAAGAAGATGCAAGATTTTCGAGTTGCAGCAAGTTTTGGGGTAGGATTTTCGATCATGGCTTGGTTTTGTGGATGATCAAGCTTCAAATCTTGAAGATAAATGAAGGTATATCATCATCCTTGAATTTTATCAACTTGCATGTAGGATTGAGGGTCGAACCATGGTGTTCATTTACGAAGAAGTTGCTGTCAATTATAGTCTGCTAAGACGAGTGCTTGAATAGTCTGGTGTTTCACGTTTTTAGAATAGTTACGTTTCGAATTGGAAAATAATGCTCCTATGACAAGTTGTAGTATTTTGTGTTATCTTTAAATGTCCACCAAAGTCAGCTAATTTGGATTTAAGATGAAAAGGTTATGGTCGTTCTACCAACATGTGTCAAATCTAGAAATTCACTGCATGCGAGTTTCATGCATTTTGTTCTTCGTATTTCTGGGAATAAATGGCTACGAATATTGTAAGGACCCCAAGCCCTTAAACCTTGATTAGTGTATTAACCACTATGTGTGGTACATGCTTTCTATAAAATGTCAATCGGGAAGCTCTGATGATACTTAATCATTGCCTGTCAATTACAAAATTTCCTGTAATACTCAATGTTATAAGATCATCATCCTGACAATAAAAGACTCATATGTTTGCCCTTTACCAACCCCTTGGTGCCACTTTTCACATTGTAAACTTTTATAAAAATTTGGGCAGAGTCTCCCCATAAATAGAGCTATCCCAAAAAAAAAGAGTACAACACATAACAAAATTCCCGGCCAGGGAAAGCATAATACTCAACAGAAAG
This sequence comes from Haberlea rhodopensis, assembly GCA_907163345.1. NCBI lineage: Eukaryota > Viridiplantae > Streptophyta > Magnoliopsida > Lamiales > Gesneriaceae > Haberlea > Haberlea rhodopensis. The sequence continues at coordinate 222,478 of CAJQUN010000238.1, read as the reverse complement.
CAGCAATACAAGTAAATTCCCAGCCAGGGAAGACACCAAGCATAATACACCAATGACTCTCATATCATTCTAGCAATTCAACCTCTAATTGCATGCAACCTTAAATGAAAGAGAGATAGGCTCATGCCTTTATATACAATCCATATACAAGTATAATCGTGCTCACATGCGAGCATCATGAATATGTATAAATCCTCAGGTGTATATATAGGTACTCTATACGATACCGTGCTCCATCAAGCCCTGGTACCACGATCCTGGGAGTACCTCAAATCAACAGCTCGAGCTCAGCTCCATAGCCATCGATGTACCTGTCCACCTGTCCCAACAGAGACAGCCCCCAACGGGGTGAGCATACCAATACACAAAATCCCATAATCATAATAATGAAATTCATAATTTACAACAAAGGTAAATGCTAATGAATTTAAATGATACTCCCTGGATGGCAACCTCATCCGGGATTCCGTGTACTGTCCCTGTCCTCACAATCATCAAACTCATCAAATCTCAAAATCAGTAAATCAACACATTGATTTACACATCGCATGCCTGATTCTCAAATATCAATAATGAATGATTCCAAGTTCATATACATGCAAATATAGATATATCAATATCTAATATTGATTTCATAATCTCGCTTTCCATTATACCTAGACATCTCAAATGTCTCATAATGAATACATGATTCTACGAACCTAGACATCTCAAATGTCTCATAATATAGTCATATAAACCCAGTACCCCTTATATCATGTAAGAGTCATCCTACTCTAGTGTCACGCACGCTACAAGCTGCGATATCAAGATTTGGGTCATTCCTTGGCCATATCAACATATATGTATAACCATACGCAAAACATTCAATGCAATCAAAAACACCTTATGCATTTCACATATATATAGTAATGCTCGTACGTCGCACGTACCTTAAATCTCCGAAGTCCGAGCCAAACCTTGCTCGAGTTCCATGCCCCGAGGAATGATGTGCTAACACGATAAATAATTCACAATTATTTACGAACATGTAACCTATGCTCAAGCACACCCATATCCCTCAAAATATTGTCAACACACGACAATTATCCTCTTAAAAGACCCGGGGCAGGGTACATGCAGGGAAGGAAATAAATGAGACAATATCGAAATTTGTTCAAGAATGCCCTACAAAAATCGAACCCTAATCTCACAATTTCGAACCCAATTAAATACCATAATTCATCTAAAATGTCAATTAAGCTATCCAAGCAAGAATCAACATCCCTTGACAAAAACCCCCAATTTTCGAACCAAACCCTACCAATTTTCGAAAATAATTTCGAACCAAAACCACCGAATTTAGTAGGGAATAACATGAGAGGGATGCAAAAAGGGGTAAGGGAGGCTATCCATACGAAAATTGGAAGAAAATCGAACGAAAAACGAAGAACCCTTAGAAATTGGGGATCGACGCTTACCAGCAAAATCCGACTCCAAGACGCGACGAAACTTCGAATTGACGGAGGGGAAAGGAGCGCCTGGACGAGACGAAGCCGTGGGTAGGTCGCACGCGCCGATCGGCGGCGGGACGGCGGCGGGCGAAGCGTTTGAAGCGGCGGGGGTGCTGTAGCAGCGGGAAATCGCGCGGGAGAGAGGGAGGAGAAAGAAATTGGGCTGAAATGATAATTTTCTTAAAATTTCGGGTTCAACTGCTATTTATAGCAAAAATACCCCGAAAAAATAATAGCCCCACCAATACATCATGATTCCTTAAAAATCATCTGTTTTCAAAAACTCTCTCTCTAACTCCAAAACCCTCTACCGGTGCTCACATAGCACCCGAGATTCCGAGACACATCAAAAACCCAACTCTTAGGTTTTACACCGTAATGTGAATACAATCTCAACCTCTGGATCCAACGATCCCAACTGCCCAAAAAAACGAGCCCAGAAGGCCCAACACCTCGATTAAATTCCAAATCGCCACGTAAAACCACTTTAGGGATTATTAACACTACGGGATTAACACCTATAATCCCTGGTCATCACAATATCCCCCACTAAAAGAATTTCGTCCTCGAAATTAGCACTGGTGTATCACGTAACACCCAGGCTACACAACAACATGAAGCCATAACCTCGATTCCTGACCATATCAGAATCGTATTAATAAACGCGAGGATACTTACCTCTCATCAAACTCTGAAACAGAGCGACTTACCAAAACCAACCTATCACTCAAGAGGCGAAACGTACCTCGATGCGGGTCATCCCAGAAGTCAGCCTCTCATGACTGCAAATCAACCAATACTTACGACTGTAGATCGGACAGTCCTCCTTCGATCTAATACAACAGTACGAACACGTCCTGAATGACACCTCAACCGTAAGAACGTTGACCTCGTGTCAATCTCTGGAGTGGAATAGACTTCCAAATCCATCATAACGTCAAAGAGCGTCAGCACAGCTCAACGCTAATAATCCAAAAGCAGTTAGTCAACTGAAACTGTAAGGATTCGAATCGCTCCAGATTCTATCGTAGATATCATCCAATGGCATCTTTATCAAGACTCACGATGTCTAACCTATATCGTTACGAGGGAAACACTAGTACACCACGGTGTACACATACCAAACCTGGTTTCCGCTTTCAAACTTCCTCCATCGAAGGAGTAGTCGCCTCATTGCAACTTAATTTGGGCAACTCACAGCCACAATTTCAAACAAAAGACATCTCACAAGATGTCCACCTCCGGATGTTCCAAGAATCACGTCCTGATCATAAATAACAACCGAGACTCCGCAGAGTTTAAATTTCTTAAGGGGCATGCAATAAACCCATTGCATCCTCAACGCTTGTGTCGTCAGCGACACTCAACCAATCCGAAATCCTGCCATCCCTTGAAAATCCTCGGATTTAACAATCCAAACTTGGGAAGGCTGTCGCATAACTCGAAGGAAAACACCAACAAGGGAAATACCTTAACCCTCACAAGAAAATCCCTCTTCAAGGGAGTCAACTAACTTCACGATTATCCCTCATAATCATCGTGCCATGGAGATTCCCAATCTCAAGGTGTTCCATATCTCACATCAGAGATTTAACCATCCTAAAATAGCATAACTCTATGCTTAACAGAGAGGAAATCAATAACTGGCATCCGTATACTCACCGGTATACCTGCCTAAGCACTGATATCGGATGCATACTCAATGCACTCGGCTCGGGTATCTACAACCTACCCCTAAGCCCCAAACACAACCGTCAATTCTGAGTCATTCCTTACTCAGTGGAGGATGATAATCGACGATTAACAATACACGGTGTGATTCCCAAAATCAACACCACTTGCACTAACTTACCGAATCTTTCAAAGATTCCCAAATAGGTATAATACTACCTCCTTCCTCGCAAGGGAAACGCCATCGAACTCGAGATCCACAAGTCTCGAACCATCGTTCGGAAAAAACTGGATATAATAACACCCATTGTATCCCTAATACACGGGTTCCCTTAGATTGAGTCAATAACGACCTGATGACTCTCTTGTTGGTACTCCAACATCCTGAGCTGTCCCAGACAAGTCTCCAAGATTAAACATAAACGTATACACGTTTCAGTGAGGCATGAACAACCTTAACCTCAATGACATGGTGACTACTAGAGTCCACCACAATCCACATCGTATCACCTTACGATTTGCCAAACTTGGTTCCAACGAGCAGTGTAACGGCTCTAGCAAGCCCATCATGGTGCTGCACACACACGGCAGACAAACCAGTCGCTGCCTCTCTAGGTTCACCTCAAACCTACCAACAAGACGGACGTTTCCACATGGTATAACATACTATGGGAAGAAAACTCAATAGAGTAGCGGGTCTTTATCCAACATTCCTCAATGCCGATACACCCTGGACACTCCAATGTCCCTATGTACTTAACATAACCTGATCCTACTCCCTTAGGACCCATCCTACACCCTCAAGGGTGGTGTGATCATGTCTACCACATGTCACATCGACAGAAAGCGAGTAATTTCCTCCATGATTACTCCTGTCGTCAAATCACATGGCCAAAAGCCATTCCAACGAGCATACCTCAAGGGTATCACCACTCGTAAAATGATTACCCTCAAACATAAGCTGTGGTGCAATCACATGTACAGCGCATCCAACCATTCCTCGAGCAACCCGCTCGGTATAAGGGTCACGTCAATCGGTGTCGCACACGCCACCTTGTGCTCGGTACTGGCACCCAAGGCATACCACTGAATACGTATACTCAACGCATCGATCATCGTAACGATGATGCATGTCTAATAAGACATCTCCTACACCATCGTCATCGTCATCCTGTGACGACACATGCCAACTCATGGCATCTAAAACATTGCCAACTAGTGACGATACATGTACATCAGCGTATGTCATCCACTAACATGCTAGTAAAATAGGCATAATAAAACATGTATATCAATGCATGCCAGCTACAATAAAGCTAATAAAATAGCAATATCTCATACCTCATTGCTAGCAATATAGCGTCATACCTGTCTCCGTCGCTCAATAATAGTGCGTAATCAGCACCCATCACTCGAAGGCGGCAAAATCCTGTGCTGAGTACATAGCGGCACAATCCCTCGCTATAGAATCGACGGTATGACACCTCGTCAGATAATAAACATGTATATCAATGCATGCCAGCTACAATAAAGCTAATAAAATAGCAATATCTCATACCTCATTGCTAGCAATATAGCGTCATACCTGTCTCCGTCGCTCAATAATAGTGCGTAATCAGCACCCATCACTCGAAGGCGGCAAAATCCTGTGCTGAGTACATAGCGGCACAATCCCTCGCTATAGAATCGACGGTATGACACCTCGTCAGATAATAAGTGGCATGAAACCTCGCTATACCCTGAGCATGAATCATCGTCCACATAGTAGCGGAAAGAGGCATCGCTATCAATACACCTGGCGGAATGAACCATCGCCAATAGATATAGCGGAATGAACCATCGCTATAAATACACCTGGCGGAATGAACCATCGCCAATAGATATAGCGGAATGAACCATCGCTATAAATACACCTGGCGGAATGAACCATCGCCAATAGATATAGCGGAATGAACCATCGCTATAAATACACCTGGCGGAATGAACCATCGCCAATAGATGTAGCGGAATGAACCATCGCTATAAATACACCTGGCGGAATGAACCATCGCCAATAGATATAGCGGAATGAACCATCGCTATAAATACACCTCGAATTGAGTCACCTATCAGTAGTGTATTTCAATGCTTCTCACTACTCCATATAAGCGGAATCCTTCCTCGCTTCATATGGACCTTAGTGCAAGCATTGAAATCCTCACTAGGATAACCTGGACTCGTGAAATATCAGTGCATTTCAATGCTTCTCACTACTCCATATAAGCGGAATCCTTCCTCGCTTCATATGGACCTTAGTGTAAGCATTGAAATCCTCACTTTATATTTCACAATATACATATGCAAAACGATGCGTATCAACATGTATCATATCATAATGCACTATCTTATGCATACCTTGATTTACCTTGTGTTAAATGACTAACCACATAATACATGTTGCCCTTGGGATGCCCGTGCATATATATAATCATCATTCCTTTTCGTATTCCTTATTTCCTGTAACCTGCAACCATCAGGGTTAACAACAATAGCCATATACGCTATGCATCAACATTCAATACATAATAAAAACGCATTATAAGAATGTATGGTTTCATAAATAAATGTCATGACATCCTTCCTCTTTAAATCCATATTTCATCTTGAGCCCTTATCATTAGTACATTTTAATGCTTCTTGCTACTCCATGTAAGCGGGACTCTTCATCGCTTCCAATGGACTTTAGCGTTGCTACTCCATGTAAGCGGGACTCTTCATCGCTTCCAATGGACTTTAGCGTTGCTACTCCATATAAGCGGGACTCTTCATCGCTTCATATGGACTTTAGCATAAGCCATTAAAATCCTTACTAAGATAACTTTGACTCAAGAAATACACCTCTTATATTTCACAACATGCATATGCAAAAACAATGCACAATAACATATATCATAACCTTAATGCACCACTTTGCATTCATCATGTGTCAACAAGACAACATAAATTACATGTTACCTCGGAAATATCCCTATTAATGCCATCCTATCGTGTTCCACACGATTCCTGCAACCACAATGGTTAGCAATACCACTTTTCATATCATAATAGCACATAAACAATTTGTTATGTCATACAACATTGATGCCATCATGCATAAATATGTGCTATCAATAACTTCCTAGGCCCTTAACAGCCCCAATGAGCAACCACTGCTCTGATACCACTAATGTAAGGACCCCAAGCCCTTAAACCTTGATTAGTGTATTAACCACTATGTGTGGTACATGCTTTCTATAAGATGTCAATCGGGAAGCTCTGATGATACTTAATCATTGCCTGTCAATTACAAAATTTCCTGTAATACTCAATGTTATAAGATCATCATCATGACAATAAAAGACTCATATGTTTGCCCTTTACCAACCCCTTGGTGCCACTTTTCACATTGTAAACTTTTATAAAAATTTGGACAGAGTCTCCCCATAAATAGAGCTATCCCAAAAAAAAAAGAGTACAACACATAACAAAATTCCCGGCCAGGGAAAGCATAATACTCAACAGAAAGCAGCAATACAAGTAAATTCCCAGCCAGGGAAGACACCACACATAATACACCAATGACTCTCATATCATTCTAGCAATTCAACCTCTAATTGCATGCAACCTTAAATGAAAGAGAGATAGGCTAATGCCTTTATATACAATCCATATACAAGTATAATCGTGCTCACATGCGAGCATCATGAATATGTATAAATCCTCAGGTGTATATATAGGTACTCTATACGATACCGTGCTCCATCAAGCCCTGGTACCACGATCCTGGGAGTACCTCAAATCAACAGCTCGAGCTCAGCTCCATAGCCATCGATGTACCTGTCCACCTGTCCCAACAGAGACAGCCCCCAACGGGGTGAGCATACCAATACACAAAATCCCATAATCATAATAATGAAATTCATAATTTACAACAAAGGTAAATGCTAATGAATTTAAATGATACTCCCTGGATGGCAACCTCATCCGGGATTCCGTGTACTGTCCCTGTCCTCACAATCATCAAACTCATCAAATCTCAAAATCAGTAAATCAACACATTGATTTACACATCGCATGCCTGATTCTCAAATATCAATAATGAATGATTCCAAGTTCATATACATGCAAATATAGATATATCAATATCTAATATTGATTTCATAATCTCGCTTTCCATTATACCTAGACATCTCAAATGTCTCATAATGAATACATGATTCTACGAACCTAGACATCTCAAATGTCTCATAATATAGTCATATAAACCCAGTACCCCTTATATCATGTAAGAGTCATCCTACTCTAGTGTCACGCACGCTACAAGCTGCGATATCAAGATTTGGGTCATTCCTTGGCCATATCAACATATATGTATAACCATACGCAAAACATTCAATGCAATCAAAAACACCTTATGCATTTCACATATATATAGTAATGCTCGTACGTCGCACGTACCTTAAATCTCCGAAGTCCGAGCCAAACCTTGCTCGAGTTCCATGCCCCGAGGAATGATGTGCTAACACGATAAATAATTCACAATTATTTACGAACATGTAACCTATGCTCAAGCACACCCATATCCCTCAAAATATTGTCAACACACGACAATTATCCTCTTAAAAGACCCGGGGCAGGGTACATGCAGGGAAGGAAATAAATGAGACAATATCGAAATTTGTTCAAGAATGCCCTACAAAAATCGAACCCTAATCTCACAATTTCGAACCCAATTAAATACCATAATTCATCTAAAATGTCAATTAAGCTATCCAAGCAAGAATCAACATCCCTTGACAAAAACCCCCAATTTTCGAACCAAACCCTACCAATTTTCGAAAATAATTTCGAACCAAAACCACCGAATTTAGTAGGGAATAACATGAGAGGGATGCAAAAAGGGGTAAGGGAGGCTATCCATACGAAAATTGGAAGAAAATCGAACGAAAAATGAAGAACCCTAGAAATTGGGGATCGACGCTTACCAGCAAAATCCTGACTCCAAGACGCGACGAAACTTCGAATTGACGGAGGGGAAAGGAGCGCCTGGACGAGACGAAGCCGTGGGTAGGTCGCACGCGCCGATCGGCGGCGGGACGGCGGCGGGCGAAGCGTTTGAAGCGGCGGGGGTGCTGTAGCAGCGGGAAATCGCGCGGGAGAGAGGGAGGAGAAAGAAATTGGGCTGAAATGATAATTTTCTTAAAATTTCGGGTTCAACTGCTATTTATAGCAAAAATACCCCGAAAAAATAATAGCCCCACCAATACATCATGATTCCTTAAAAATCATCTGTTTTCAAAAACTCTCTCTCTAACTCCAAAACCCTCTACCGGTGCTCACATAGCACCCGAGATTCCGAGACACATCAAAAACCCAACTCTTAGGTTTTACACCGTAATGTGAATACAATCTCAACCTATGGATCCAACGATCCCAACTGCCCAAAAAAACGAGCCCAGAAGGCCCAACACCTCGATTAAATTCCAAATCGCCACGTAAAACCACTTTAGGGATTATTAACACTACGGGATTAACACCTATAATCCCTGGTCATCACAAATATGAAGTTGTAGGATCTAACAAGTGTTGTATTATTCGAGGTTAGCTTGCATTTGTAATTGGCCTCACTCAATTTGGAGCTCATATGAAAGAATTATGCTAATTTTACCAGCAACTATACAATCTGGAAGAAGGGGATATACGAGTTTTCTAGGCTTGTACGTTTTTCAATTAATGTACATGAAGATGAATTGTTTAGCTTAAAGCTCATAAGAGATGTTTTGTTGTATGTTGGGTTATCTTGCATTAAAAACTGGCCTTACATGATTTGGAGTTTCCGTGTGTAAGATATGCAATTTTCCATAGAACCGCTCACTCTGTCAAAACAGAATATGAGTATTTTTAAATCTGGCATACTTTGCTTTGCATGTGCCTCAAGATGAGTGAACTAGCTTCTGGACTTGAATATGACTCTAGTACTTTAAGGTTTCGTGATTTTCCCACTGGCCTCAAGTCTTTTGGACATCATATGAATTTATTATGATTTATATACGAAATGGGTCAAGCTGAAAATTAAGAAAATTTGCTAAGGGTCAATGTTTGGATTATAAATTTGATATTGGAAATAAGTGAACACTTTGATGATATTATAGAGGTGTAAATGACCAGGTTAACAGATCTCGAGATTTATTCGAGGAGTACTCGGTAGCTATAGCATTGGTCCGAGGTACGTAGAAAACGGGTTTTATCACAATGTCTGGCAAAGACATATGATGTTCCCGGGTATGATTTACTTGTCATTACTTGCTCCTTATGTGACTATGTGATAAGTTGATCTGCAGTATGTGAATTACATGGTACATTGACTGCATGATATATGATGACATGAGATTTGAGGTGCATCACATGAGATTATGATATTGCATGATGCATTGACACTCATGGACATTGAGCATGTCATGTTAAGCCTATCGATTCGTTTCTTGGTACCTATATCTTTTCTTTGGTATCTGTGATGCGTGTCTGGGGATGATGGGCAGCCGTTGGCTTGGTAGGAGAGAGAGTGAGCTGAGTGATGCCGGAGCGAAGAGCGTGCCGACGTCGCCCAGACACGAGGATGATGGACAGTCGATGGCTCGACTGAGAGATAGATCGGAGCGCGGAGCGTGTCACATCCTGCTCGAGCACTGATGAGTGATTGATGATCTTCCTTTGGACTCCTGAGTTATGGATATTCGAGATTTGATACCCTTCATATGCATTTGCATTCATGCACGGCATGCATCGCATGTTATTTGTCATACACTGTGATATTATCTGTTTCTCGTACTGGGTTCTGACCCCCTTCGCGGGGGCAGTCATGTCTTTGTTGTATGGGCATGACAGGTGGTACAGGTGGACGTACTGTGGGTGTTCGAGACGAAGAATCGATAAATACCATAGCTCCTTGAAAGTGAGCTCAAATATATGGTTTATGTTTTGAGTCCCAGTAGTTGTTTAGTATTTTTACTTATGTTTTAAATTACCGGGGTATGCCCTGAGTATCTGTATTTTTAAGTATTACTTTACTGAGAAATTATATGTAATGCTTATGCGATGAATATCATGTTAGATGTAAAACTGGAAAATACATATTTTCACAATTCGAAAATGTTTTAGAAACAAACTGCGAAAAATTTTGAGGGTCACTTTTTGAAAGTTTTTAACTAAATCTTCCGATGTTTACGTTAATATAACAATCGTGTGTTAATTAAACCTCTGATTAGGACCAGGCCCTCACAGTTGGTAAATCTGAGATATGCTCGAACTAGAGTTAGGACACTGAGTATAGACACAAATGAATTGTTTGTGCATGTGTCTGACTATCTGAATTATATGCTCTTGCCTGCTATGTTTACATGTTCGATGATGAGATTTCATGCATGTAATGGATTATTAAGCAGGGATAATTAGTGGTCATATCTCTGAGTATTTTAATATGCTGAGTTGCATATAATCTAGAGAATTTGAATGCTGAGTTGCATATATTCTAGAGAATTTGAGAATTTTATTTGTTAGCACTGATAGTTGCTGACCGGATGATGATGTAGAATAAGTGATGAGAACATCTCTGACTTGAGATTTATATATGATGCTTTGATTTTATGATGGACAGTTAGTGTTTGGACAGGTAGCAGTGATGTAGACTTTAATTAGCTATCCATAGTACCTGTAGGCACTGTAAACTGTGAATTGAATTAACTTAGTGTTATTGAAATTTTTTACCACTTTGGGACTTATTCTTGTGATTAGTGGGATGACACTAGAACTAATTAAAACGCTTTGTGTCGATTGACATCGGGAATTTAAGTCTGAAAGACCAAGGTTATACGTATGAGTTTACGTCAAAACCTGTGTACGCCAAAATGATAATCGATTATTGTGGACTTGAGAAATGGAAGTATGTGCTTAATCTCGATAGCTATTCACTAGTGAAGAGATTATAAATCGACTGAAGAATAAGACACCAAGGTGGTGCGAAGTAATTAGAACTGGATTAAAGATTAATGAAGTGATTATCATTGGGATAATCCAAGTAATCCTGGAAAAGTTTCAGAAGTATCACTCAAATTTATCCAGCTCTAGTAGTTCTAGAGGTACTATGAGATTGTAGAATACCAAACTTTTTGAGGTCACTGTGGATGTAAATATCTACTGATCTATTTGAAAGAATAATAGGAATTGATATAAATTGTGGCCAGTCAGAGCATGTCCATGACGTGCTCAGGAACATATGCAGCCATAACAACAAATACCCTGAGCTAGGGGTAGATATCATGGTGGTTATTCATTTTGACTACTCAGTTTCAGCAGCAGTTAATTACCTGTAGACCAGAGAGTATACCTTGACAATGGGATTGAGATGTCTCCAGAATATATAACCATTTCGATTTTGGCAATGATAGAGATGCTAGTGATCACAGATACATGTTGTGTATTGGTCACACTCCACGAGTTTGATTTGAATAAAATCACTGGTTTCATATATTGCATCAAATGTGCATTGATAATGATGATTGGGAAAATACACCAGCAGTGATAATTATACTATCCACACTTGTAATAGTGAACTGCAGATTACTGTTTGTTGATAGTGTTGTGGATTTGAATTAAATGATGTTGTCGAAATATGGTTTTGATTGTATCAAGGGCATGGATACTCTGATAAATTTTGAGGATATTGTAAGTTGATTTCAGGGTATAATGAATTTTTAACCGTCTTCTGGATACAAATGAAATGTTTACCGCCATGAATAGCAAGCTAAGATACTGATAGTATCAGCTATGAAAATATTGTGGTTGCAATACTTGGAAAACGAGGGATATTTGATAATAAGCAGTTGATGCTTATCAAAAAGAGTCGAGGTTGACTGATATTATAGAGGTAAGAAAACCTACCAAGATTTTCCTGAGGAAATGAAAGAATTTTCACTAAAGAAGGAAATTGATTTTAACTATTCGTTGATGACAAGGAATAGATTTGATATCGAAAGCACTGTACGGAATGCCATCAGCAGAGTTGACAGATATATGAATAGTTACAGAATGTCTTTGATATGAATACATATGTCTGAGTATGTCACTTGAGGAAACATCAACATTGTTCGTGAAGAAGAAAAATGATATGATGAAGATGTGTATCGATTAAAGATAGTTGAATCGGGCTATTGTCAAGAATAAATACCCACTGCCTAAGATCGAAAAGTAACTGATCAAGTTGTAAGGAACTTTAATGTATAAGAAGAACGATTTTTACTCTGGTTACCATCAGTTTGAGTCAGAAGTGAAAATGTTCTCTAGGCAATTGGTCAAACCAGATATAGACATTTTGAATTTTTGGAAATGTCGTGTGGTCTGACAACTATACCGGTAGATTTATGAATTTGATGAAGAAAATATTCCGTAACTTTTGGGCGGAAGTGTAATCATATTCATCAGTTGTATACTAGTATATACGAGATCCGGAAGGAACCACACAGAACACATGTGATTGATTTTTCAGACGCTTCGTGAAGCTCAAAGGGTGTACCAAGTTATTGAAATGTAAATCTTGGTTGAATTAAGTGTTGTTTTGGGATAGGTGATATCATCTCACCAGATACCTGTTGATTCCAGTAAAGTAAAGATAGTACTAATTTGGCCAAGACCAATCATTGTACTCAAGATGAAAAGTTTTATGAATTTTGACAAATACTACAGGCTTTTACGGAAGGATATTCTAGGATAGCCTGTCTTATGAGCTAATTGACCAAGAAGAAATTTGATATTCGTTTGGTCAGATGAATGAGAAAGCAGTTTTCATAACTGAAACTGAAATGGACTACAACCCCAATGTTGTTTTGGTTTAACTGGTTCAAGGAGATATGTAGTTGTGCAAATACGTATGTCAAAGATTTGAAGATATGTTCTAATGTATCATGAAAAGATGATTGCATATTCTTGAGATATAAGCGATGACTGGATTTATTAAAGAATTTGACTTTGATAGTCAATATAAATTAAGGAAAATGAAACTAGTAGCAGATGCACTGAACCTAAAAGTGCAAGATGCAATGGTAGCATCGATGTTTGCTTTGCAGTTTGATAACCTCTGATTTCGACGATCGGAAAGACTCGAAGGACAGACCCATACAGATATTGACTTAAGAAATTGGTTCTGTCTTATCAACCAAGTAAATTTAGTATGCCATTTAGTGGTGGTTGCGAATGAAAAATCAGTAAATAGCATCGATTCAAAAGACGTATTACAGCAGAAAGCACACTATAGAGAACATAGTGTTATTCTGGGAATGATGAGATGTATCATTCTCGAGATCCTATTTATGATGAGATGGTATAAAGAAAGAAATTTTTGAATTTTGTGGCAAATTGTTTGACATGCCAGCAGGTCAAGATAAAAATACAAGACCTAGTGGGATATTACAGGATTTGTAAGTACCACAATGAATTTGGGAAATTTCTAGTTTTGAGTTTTATAGCTCAAATATTTACAAACAGAGATTGTGAAACAAGTTGAATCGAAATTGATTGACTATTCAATACAAGATATTGATTTCATGTGATAGTCTACATGTCTATGAGAAGACGACATGTTTAAGATATGGATAATGTGGTTTAGTTACAGTGAGTTTCTGTAATAAATGTATCTGATTGAGATCCGATGATAGTATCAGAATTCGAAAACTATTTTCAGAATGTCATGGGTACTAAGTTAGCAATGAGTATTGCTTAGCATACCCATACAGATGGATCCACTGAGAAAATATCCAGATCTTGGAAGTCATGTCTCGATTAATAGTGGTGATTTAGTGGGAATAGACTGAAATCATTATTCACCAGTAGAATTTTCCTATAATTTGAGTTTCAGAAAACTTTTGGGATGGCATCGGTTCAGTTTTTGCAGAGCCAGATTACCGATCGGTGATGTGATGATAGAAAATTGATAAGAAATTTTGGCATAACTTAAGATTGTTGAGAAAAAAATGCCAGGAACGATAAAATTTCGGCGAAAACGATTAAAATTTGCTTGAGGTGAGCAGATTTGATACGCCAAAGAGAAATATATCGTTGGACTTCGAGTTGAGAATCAGGTAAATATGAAAATATTATGATCAATATGATTCGTTAAGTGAGGTTTGATGTTGCTTCGATATTTTGAACTTTGTGGAATCATATAGAACTTTGATTAAGTGGTAGATCGTTGAGACCACCACAACAGTTGTCATTGATACATGATGATCCTTAAGTATCTATGAATGAGATTGAGACATCTCATATGTTTCGATTTATTGAGTTATACTTGGTTTTGCGATTTCGAGGACGAAATCTTTTTAAGAGGGGAAGAAATGTAAGGCCCCGATGCTAATTAATCCGGATTAACGATGTTTAAGGAAACCCGGATAATTAAAAGTGCAAATTTGAAATAAGGAATTTTGGACTACGATGAATCGACCAACTAGTGGAACATGTTTAGTGCATGAGCATGTGCATGATCACATGGCACTTGTAGAATACATGCCACTAATTAATTTAACTCATGTTTAATACATGATTTTGGACCAATAATCTTGCAAGGTAATGCTGTATGGACACATGGATTCCACAATACATCAAATTAATTAAAAATCACAATTTGGCTTTGAACCTTACGCCTAAACCATGCATTCAGATTTGGTCTCAAATTTCAACCCTTTTCTCTCTCTTCATTCCCATCAAAGAAATTCTCCTCCTTCTCTCTAGGTATTTCGAATTTTCCAGCCTATTTTAGCACAAATTTCTCTTGAAATTGTGAGTGCATGTCACATGCAAAGATGGATTTGAGTGCTACTCATCTTGAGGAACAAGATGCACCAAGAATTTTCAAGTTTGGAGAAAGAAGATGCAAGATTTTCGAGTTGCAGCAGTTTTGGGGTAGGATTTTCGATCATGGCTTGGTTTTGTGGATGATCAAGCTTAAAATCTTGAAGATAAATGAAGGTATATCATCATACTTGAATTTTATCAACTTGCATGTAGGATTGAGGGTCGAACCATGGTGTTCATTTACGAAGAAGTTGCTGTCAATTATAGTCTGCTAAGATGAGTGCATGAATAGTCTGGTGTTTCGCATTTTTAGCATAGTTACGTTTCGAATTGGAAAATAATGCTCCTATGACAAGTTGTAGTATTTTGTGTTATCTTTAAATGGCCACCGAAGTCAGCTAATTTGGATTTAAGATGAAAAGATTATGGTCGTTCTACCAACATGTGTCAAATCTGGAAATTCACTGCATGCGAGTTTCATACATTTTGTTCTTCGTATTTCTGGGAATAAATGGCTACGAATATGAAGTTGTAGGATCTAACAAGTGTTGTATTATTCGAGGTTAGCTTGCATTTGTAATTGGCCTCACTCAATTTGGAGCTCATATGAAAGAATTATGCTAATTTTACCAGCAACTATACAATCTGGAAGAAGGGGATATACGAGTTTTCTAGGCTTGTACGTTTTTCAATTAATGTACATGAAGATGAATTGTTTAGCTTAAAGCTCATAAGAGATGTTTTGTTGTATGTTGGGTTATCTTGCATTAAAACTGGCCTTACATGATTTGGAGTTTCCGTGTGTAAGATATGCAATTTTCCATAGAACCGCTCACTCTGTCAAAACAGAATATGAGTATTTTTAAATCTGGCATACTTTGCTTTGCATGTGCCTCAAGATGAGTGAACTAGCTTCTGGACTTGAATATGACTCTAGTACTTTAAGGTTTCGTGATTTTCCCACTGGCCTCAAGTCTTTTGGACATCATATGAATTTATTATGATTTATATACGAAAATGGGTCAAGCTGAAAATTAAGAAAATTTGCTAAGGGTCAATGTTTGGATTATAAATTTGATATTGGAAATAAGTGAACACTTTGATGATATTATAGAGGTGTAAATGACCAGGTTAACAGATCTCGAGATTTATTCGAGGAGTACTCGGTAGCTATAGCATTGGTCCGAGGTACGTAGAAAACGGGTTTTATCACAATGTCTGGCAAAGACATATGATGTTCCCGGGTATGATTTACTTGTCATTACTTGCTCCTTATGTGACTATGTGATAAGTTGATCTGCAGTATGTGAATTACATGGTACATTGACTGCATGATATATGATGACATGAGATTTGAGGTGCATCACATGAGATTATGATATTGCATGATGCATTGACACTCATGGACATTGAGCATGTCATGTTAAGCCTATCGATTCGTTTCTTGGTACCTATATCTTTTCTTTGGTATCTGTGATGCGTGTCTGGGGATGATGGGCAGCCGTTGGCTTGGTAGGAGAGAGAGTGAGCTGAGTGATGCCGGAGCGAAGAGCGTGCCGACGTCGCCCAGACACGAGGATGATGGACAGTCGATGGCTCGACTGAGAGATAGATCGGAGCGCGGAGCGTGTCACATCCTGCTCGAGCACTGATGAGTGATTGATGATCTTCCTTTGGACTCCTGAGTTATGGATATTCGAGATTTGATACCCTTCATATGCATTTGCATTCATGCACGGCATGCATCGCATGTTATTTGTCATACACTGTGATATTATCTGTTTCTCGTACTGGGTTCTGACCCCCTTCGCGGGGGGCCGTCATGTCTTTGTTGTATGGGCATGACAGGTGGTACAGGTGGACGTACTGTGGGTGCTCGAGACGAAGCATAGATAAATACCAGAGCTCCTTGAGAGCGAGCTCAGGTATATGGTTTATGTTTTGAGTCCCAGTAGTTGTTTAGTATTTTTACTTATGTTTTAAATTACCGGGGTATGCTCTGAGTATCTGTAAGTATTACTTTACTGAGAAATTATATGTAATGCTTATGCGATGAATATCATGTTAGATGTAAAACTGGAAAATACATATTTTCACAATTCGAAAATGTTTTAGAAACAAACTGCGAAAAATTTTGAGGGTCACTTTTTGAAAGTTTTTAACTAAATCTTCCTCTGTTTACGTTAATATAACAATCGTGTGTTAATTAAACCTCTGATTAGGACCAGGCCCTCACAAAATGAGCCAAAAACGAAGAAAAAGGACCAAACCGAGCAAACGCATCAAAGCCGGGAAAGGAAGAAAAATTCAAAAAGAATATAAAATAAATAAAAAAGCATCTCGTTCGATCGAGCAATCAATCTCGATCGATTGGTGTGGACAGAAATTTGGCGATCGATCGGCTGGAAGAGTTTCCTGAAAAATAAATTTCTTATAGAGTATGGGTCCAACAAGGAAGTCCATGATTCATATCCTAATATATATATACACGAAAATCACAACCAAAATCAGATTTTACAACCTAGGAATAGCCTCCACTCCTCCATACTCCATATCACCTTCATCCACCATCACCACTTCATCATAGGAATTGGAACAAGCCAACAAGAGAATCGAAGAGCACGATTGGGAAATAAGCGAGGAAGGATCGAGAATCAACGAAGGAGTCGATTTGGGAGTTTTCTTTTACTTTTCTGTTATTGTTTTACATGAATAATTGGATTTGTTGTGTTTTTGATGATTGAGAAATATCAATAACATAGTTTTTCCTTAAATATTCTTGATTGATTGAATTCATTCATCTTCTATGAGCAGTTGTTATTGTTCTTAATGCTTTTGAAGGATTGATCCCCTTTGAATGATATTTTATTATAATTGAGATCGAGAGATAAAATTATAATACAATATAATAATTCATGCCGTGTGTTAAAGATTGAGATCGAGAGATAAAATCACATACGAGTGATAGTTTTGGGTTGTTTAATCTAAAGTTAGTGGTTTTCATAAAGCACATTCAATATTAAATTGTTAATTAAGTGAACGAGAGTTACTTGTTGCAATTTGATGTTAGACTTAATATAGCTCGAGAGAGTATATTGAATAAATTCGGAAACCCGTCACCTTAAAGATGTATGGAGAAAAGAATTGTAAAAGTTGGGTTAGTCCCTGTGGGTTCGACAATCCGTATTCTTCCTATCTATACTAAAACTTGACACGGTGCACTTGCGGTCTAAAATCGCTAGATTGGAATTACTTGTTTAAAATAAAAGCGGACAACATCCTTTTGAGATTGTGATGGTTTGGGAGGTTTACTCAGTTCCAGAGATTGGTGCGTGGTCGGTGTCCTTACAGTGGGTGTGTCGTTCATGATGTGTTCATGATTCGACGATGCGGATACATATTGTATTATGTGGTCTTGGCAGTATGTGGGGTACGCCTGTGTAAATTTCGAGGATGAAATTTATTGGTGGGGGATAATTGTGATGCCCGAGAATTAATGGTGAAAATCCTGCAGTGGTAATTATCCTTAATGGATTTTAATTGTGGCAATTATGAATTAATTGTGGTGTTGGGACTCCCGAGGATTTTAAATCTGGTATTTGGGGTCGTTGGATCCAAGGGTTGAGATTTTATTCTCATCGTGCTGATAAACCTTGAAATTGGGTTTTTGGTGGGATCTGGGGTCTGGGGTGCTTTGTATTGGGGTTGGTAGTGGAATATTGAGATTGAGAGGTAATTATTGAACACATATGATTTTTTTGAGTCATGATGTATTTGTGGAGGAATCGGGATTTTTGAGCCTTGGCACTATATATACCAAGCGGACTCGGTGTTCAATGAGTTGGTGTTTCATTCTCTCTCTCTCCCTCACGTTTCATCTCTCCCCCAACCCTTTTCCCCTCTCTTTTCTCCTTGGAGAAAAATCGAGCAAGGCTCGATCTCGGAGCAAGATTTCTTGAAGATAATTTGGTATTCTTCTTCCCCTCGCATTTGCCTTCGTTTTGATTGTATTATTGTAGAGTTTGGGCATGTGTAGTGTTGGGTTTGAGTTTTTGAAATTTTAAAGATTTTTGGGTTGTTGTGTTTGGGAAGGATTTATGGTGTTTATGTTGAGGAATATTGGAATAATGGGTGTTGGGTTTGTTTATTTGGGGTTTTAAACCTTAAACGCCATTTTTGGGCTGTTGCAGGGCTCCCCGCTCGATCGGCAAGAGGGCTTGATCGATCGCGCGTAATTGCTAAAATTGGAAGACGATGAACAGTACGCTCGATCGATCGAGCAAAGTTGCCAATTGATCTAGATGGTCGGTCGGTCGATCAATCGAGGCTTATGCTCGATCGATCGAGCAAAGAGATTTTTGGGCATAATTTTGCTGGAGCTCTCGATCGATCGAGCACATGCTCTCGATCGATCGAGCACATTTGGCTGATCGATCGAGATGCTCTGTTTTGTGGTTAATTTTGTTGGTTGTTGTGGAATCGATGCATGCTTCACCCGAGGTCTTTTAAAATGGATCGTTGTGGATTGACGATATAATTGGAGGTCGTGAACGTGCTTGGGCACGTGGTTGCATGCTTATAATTAATTGTGAATTATTTAATGTGTTTAGCATGTAATTCATTGGATCGCGGATCTAAGACAAGGTTTGGGTCGGACTACGAAATCATAATGTACGTATAAGGTACAAGCATAACCTTATATCTTATCGCAATTGTTGAATGCATGGTATATTCAATAGATGGGTATGTATTGTGAAATATATGGTGCCGCTATGGAGCGAGCAATGGTTGAGATGTTGTCGCTATGGAGCGAACATCGGTTATGAATGCCGCTGCTACTGAGCAAGCGATGAAATGGGACTATGGAACTATTGTTTAGATACGTGTGATATCTATAAACATTATAAAAGATTGAGTTTTATTAATTATGGAAATTGGAAATTAGTGAACGGATTTAGTTGATCAATGAAATTATTAACTGGCTTTTGGGAATTTGATGGTTTCGGTTATTTTGATAACAGGAACAACACAGGGGATCCCGTATGAGGATGATACCATCCAGGAGTATCTTTTAAAATTCAACGCTTTACATTCTATAAATTATGAACTGTGATATTGTGATTATTGGATCGGTGGTATAAGTATGCTCACCCCGTGTGGGGGCTGCCTCTGTTGGGGCAGGCGGTGCAGGTACAACGGTAGCTCCGTAGTTGAGATCGAGCCATGGATTGGAGGTGCTTCCATGTGATGTCCCCGAAATAATTATGTGCAATTGAACATTAATTATGTTATGTGAGGATTATGGTGTTAATTTATTGGTGTTGATTTAATAATAATGGGAAATGCTTAGCCATGCGGTGGACATGACCTAGTAATACATTTCAGGGTGCATGTGATATATGTTGGGAATTTGAATTATGGCATGATTATTTGGGGTTGGTATTGTTTGTCTTGGTAAAGCATATGTAATTGGAATTTGATGTATTTATTGAATAAATGTTATAAAATATCATGTAGGGATATTTTAATACATCATGCTAATTACCGGTACACATTTAATCATGTTACCCTACTACCACTCATTAACCACCCCAACCCATACCCATCTCTGCAGCATGCCCATACCCCCACTTGTCTCTCCCCTCACTCAACCCTCATTACTTTTGAAGCCTCTCCCTCCTTCCCCCATTTTCGTCCAGCTTGAGCTCAACAAAGAGGAGAGGAAGATTTGCTTCCATATTGCTTCAAACCTTGCAAAAAGTTGGAGCCAAAAGGGAACCATCACAGGTGGCAACACAGCCAAGGAAGTAAAGTCCTACCACATCCTTCTTTTGGAAAGGTACGTAGAAGGCCTACGGGCACCCAATGGTAACATGTAATTTATATACGCATTGGGATATGCATTGTGGATGCAAGTGTATATTGAATTGTGCATTATGGATGCAAATACATGTTGATCTATGCATTATGATTGCATATGTATATGTTGATTGCTTGGTGCACATCCCATGAGTCATGGTTATATTAGAGTGATGATTTTAATGCTTTGCCGATGTCACTTGAAGCGATGATAGAATACTTGACGCTGTCATATTATAGCGAGGAATGAATATTTGCCGCCAAATGTTGAAGCGAGGGTATTGCCGCATGTCGCATTTGAGCGAGGTTATTCAATGCCGCTAATATATCGAAGCGAGGGGTATTGGTGCCGCTGTCATGACATGCGAGGTGCATTAAAATACACTTTTATAACAGACTAGAGATTGTTAATTGGTGATATGTCATGACATTTGTAAAACCATTGTATAATCCATTGATTATACTCATGAGTTATTATACAGGGACAACCAAAAAGGGGGCGTTTAAAATGCGATTGGGAAACAGGAAGTGTTTTGTATTTACGGTTTCTGCATTTACGCTTTTTAATCATGCTACACTTAATATGGATTATTATATGCTCATGATTTGGGGGTTGTCCTTGTAGGTACATTTTGGCATAAAGGGGGCTAAGGTCGGGTTGACGCATTGAGCTAGCAAGGAGGGCTTTTGATATAGACTCTGAGATTCTTTTGTATTGTTTCTACTCTAGGAGCAGTGTAAATCTATAGGATTTAACATTCATTTTGCTAGGAATGTAATTAATCCATTTGGAAGTAATTATCTTGGCATGTAATCCTTAAAGCTCAAGGCCTCAACACGAAATTTTTATACTCTGATAATACACTTTAGCTCTACTTATGTCCTCATTTCACACTTAAGGATCTAGGGTCCTTACATTAGTGGTATCAGAGCAATGGTTAGAGAACCCGGGGATAATCAAAGGGTAGCCTTAGCAAATTGTTGGCTAGGAGTTACATATGAACATGTTTATGCAAATGGTGCATATTGCTATATAACTGTTATGCTAACATGCTTGTGTTATTCATGTTATCTAACGGTGAAATATATGTATTGTTTCTGGCATTGTTGTTAACCCTTGTATTACAGCACGACGGCCATAAATTTGGGGAATCTTAATGAGGAGGTGGGCGTTGTGGGAACTGAGACTAGGGAAGAGGCCGATGAATGGTTAGAAAGGATAGAGCAGATCTTCGTGTTGGCACCCTGTGCCAAGACTGCCTGACTGAGGTTGATCGAATTTCAATTAGCTAAGAAGTCCTCCATGTGGTGGAAGACGACTGTGATGGAGCTGAGAGCTCAAGGGGTACCTATTGATTGGAGCCTGTTCAGAACTCGGTTTTTGAATCGATACTTCTCAGATGCTGCCAGAGAACTGAAAGAGGACGAGTTCACCATCTTGAAACAGGGCAGTATGACTGTCTCAGATTATGCCATGCACTACTCGTCACTGTTGAGGTATGTCCCTCACGTTGCTAGCAATGGACATGCCAAGATGAGACACTTTTTGAAGGGCCTGAGACCAGAGTTATTTGACCGGGTTATCTCCAATAACCCTAGCTCTTTTGATGATGCTCTTGCTAGAGCAGAGCTGGCAGAAATCGGAGTTGGGGCCTATGCTGATACTGTACCACCACATGTGCCACCGCAGAAGTCAGATGCCGATAGCCTGAGACCACGAGGAGAGCAGTTTAAGCCTCGTGGAGCTTCTTCGTCTTCTCGATTTAGTGGGAAGAAGTCCTATAACCGGAAACAGGAGAATCAAAGGGGCAATGTACCAACCAACCGAGGGCCGATGCAAAGGAACAGGACAGGGGAAACAAGATGTAATAATTGTGGAGGGCCACACTCATCAAACAACTGCCCAGCTTGTTTCAGGGCAAGATGGGCCATATTTCTCGGTATTTCCCCAGTCGGGGAGGACATTCGGATTCAGAATGAATAGACCGAGATTTTGATGATAGGACAGTGCACCAGAGGCAGCAGATCATGCCTCGACCATCGGGAGGACAGGCAGTGGGACCGCCTCAGGAAAAAAGTATATGCACTGACCAGAGAGCAGGCCGAGGCAGCCCTAGAGGAGGTGATTTCTGGTACGTGCCATTTATTTACGTACCCTGCTTTTATTTTGATAGACACATGTGCTTCCCATTCTTTTATATCTTCTGATTTTGTGGGGAGACATCGTATGTGCCCGTCTCCATTGCCCACGCCTCTTATGGTCTCGACACCCACCGGAAGGAATGTTATTGCTGATCAGTTTCTTGTGGACTGCCTCATTTATTTTGAGGGAAATGATTTGAAAACTGATATGATTGTACTGAATATGGCAGACTTTGATTGTATTGTGGGCATTGATGTGCTGAACAGATATCAAGCCGTGGTTGACTGGCGACAGAGAACTGTTCGCTTCCGATCTGATCAGGGGTTCCAGTGGATCTTTTATGGGAATGGTTCTCGTCCGAAGATCCCTTTGATTTCAGCTGTTAAAATGTCATGGTTATTGGAACGTGGCCATACGGGTTACCTGATCTATGCCGTTGATATAGCGGAAAAGAAGAAAGAGCTGAGGATTGAGGAAATACCGGTGGTTGTGGAATTTACTGATGTATTCCCGAACAAAATTCCAGGGTTTCCGTCGAGTAGAGATGTTGAATTTGGAATTGAGTTATTACCGGGGACTTCTGCTATTTCTCAAGCCCCTTACAGGAACTTCTTGATAAGGGATACATACGTCTGAGTGTATTGCCTTGGGTGCACCGATCTTGTTTGTCAAGAAGAAGGAATGTTCGATGCGGTTGTGCACTGATTACCTACAGTTGAACAAAGCGATGGTTAAAAACAAGTACCCTCTTCCACGGATTGAGGATCTGTTTGATCAGTTGCAGGGCATGAGACTCAATTCTAAGATTGACTTGAGGTCTGGTTATCATCAGATTTGGGTTAGAGAGGAAGATGTACAGAAGACAGCGTTCCGGACTCGGTATGGACATTACGAGTTCTTATTTATGCCGTTCGGTGTGACGAACGCCCCGGCTGTCTTTATGGTTCTGATGAATCGGGTGTTCCAACAATATCTTGACCAGTTCGTCATTATGTTCATTGATGACATACTTATCTATTCTCGGAGTGAGGAGGAACACGTGAGTCATTTGCGGACGGTGCTCCAGATCCTCAGAGATAATCAGCTGTTTGCCAAGCTCAGCAAATGTGAATTCTGGTTGAGCAGTGTGGTGTTTCTCGGTCATGTCATTTCTAGGGACGGGATATCAGTAAATTCCAGGAAGGTAGAGGCGGTGATGGAATGGTCTACGCCTGCTTCAGTGCCCGAGATACAGAGCTTTCTTGGTTTGGCCGGATATTACCGTCGTTTTGTCGAGGGATTCTCGAAGATTGCCAAGCCACTGACGCAGTTGACTCAAAAGGGAGTACCATTTTATTGGTCTGAGGCTTGTGATCAGAATTTCCTGGAGTTGAAGCACAGATTGACATCAGCACCAATGTTGGTGATTCCTATGGAGAACAAGAGATTCATTCTATATACTGATGCATCACTTCAGGGCTTAGGATGTGTGCTGATGCAAGACAAGCATGTGGTCACTTATGCATCGAGACAGTTAAAGCCGCATCAAACTAGGTATCCAGTTCATGATTTGGAACTGGCGGCTATTGTATTTGCCCTGAAGATTTGTTGCACTACTTGTATGGTACTTCGTTTACCATTTATACAGACCACAAGAGCCTAAAGTTTCTCTTTACTCAGGCAGAGCTGAACATGAGATAGAGGAGATGGATGGACTTACTCAAAGACTATGATTGTGAGATTGAGTACCATCCTGGGAAAGCTAACCTGACAGCAAACGTCTTGAGCCGGAATGTGAGGTGTACTGCTGAGGATTTCATGCAATTATCAGCCATGATGACCTCCTACTGTTATCTGGGCTATGACTACGATGTGGATGCATCGCCTGTACGTGTATCAACCTTATTAGCTGAGCCAGATATTTATGAGAGTATCAGGAGAGCTCAGAGATCAGACGAGGAGATATGGAGATGGTTATCTTTGGTACGTCTTGGGCAGTCATCGAAGTTTAGGCTGGCTGAAGACGGTTCCTTGAGGCTCGGTAACTATTGGGTAGTTTCGAGTACGCCGGAGTTGCGTTAAGGAATCCTGCAGCGGGCTCATAGTAGCAGACTTAGTATCCACCCCAGAGGGAGGAAAATGTATAAGGATCTTCGTGATCAATTCTGGTGGACATGTATGAAGCGGGACGTCATCACTTTTGTCAAGAGGTGTTTAATCTGTCAGCAGGTTAAGGCAGAGAGGCAGAGACCTGGTGGTGAACTGAAAAGCTAGAGATACCGAAATGGAAGTGGGAACACATATCCATGGACTTTGTGACCCACTTGCCGAGGACTGTTTCGGGTTTTGATGTCATTTGGGTGATTGTAGACAGACTGACCAAAGTGGCTCACTTCATTCCCTATAGTATGACCTTCACCTATTTGAGGATGGCCCAGTTATATATTCGAGATGTGGTAAGATTGCGCGTGATGTCTATTTCTATAGTGTCCGATCGAGATCCACGATTCACATCTCATTTTTGGGAGGGTCTTGAATCAGCTTTGGGAACTGAGGTAAGGTTGAGCACTGCATACCATCCCCAAACGGATGGCCAGATCGAGCGTACTATCCAAACGCTCGAAGACATGTTGAGGGCATGTGCATTGGAGTTTAATACTTCATGGCAGGATTCAGTGGCCTTGGCAGAGTTCTCGTATAACAATAGCTACCATGCAAGTATTCAGATGGCTCCTTTTGAGGCCCTTTATGTCAGACGATGTAGATCACCCTTATGTTGGGACGACTGGGACCGTAAATCTGTCGGAGGACCAGAATTGGTTCTGGAAATGGAAGAGAAGGTAAAGGTGATAAGGCAGAAAATGAAAGCAGCCCAGGACAGACAGGCAGCTTATACTAATAAACGACGGTGACCGTTAGAGTTTCAGTTGGGAGATAAGGTCTTTTTGAAGATCTCACCTTTTAGAGGTGTTGTGCGATTTGAAATGCGCGGGAAACTCTCTCCGAGATATGTTGGGCCGTATGAGATCTTGCAGCGCATTGGCACCTTAGCTTACCGACTGGCCTTGCCACCTTCTTTGTCTGGTATCCATGATGTGTTCCACGTGTCTATGTTACGTAAGTATGATCCGAATCCGTCACATGTTTTGCAGCCTTCTGAGGTTCAGTTAGAGTCCGATGTATCTTATGTGGAGTGGCCTGTTAGAATTTTGGATCGAGCAGACCGCAGACTTCGGAACAAAGTGATACCTATGATCAAAGTACAGTGGGATCGCAGGGGTGTCGAGGAGGCCACGTGGGAGACGGATCAACATATGATGCAGCACTATCCGGAACTATTTTCTGGTATGTGGTTTATGTTTTGTTTCATTTTGGTAAGTGCATGCTGATTTCGAGGACGAAATCTTATAAGTAGGGGAGTATTGTGATGTCCCCGAAATAATTATGTGCAGTTGAACATTAATTATTTTATGTGAGGATTATGGTGTTAATTTATTGGTGTTGATTTAATAATAATGGGAAATGCTTAACCATGCGGTGGACATGGCCTAGTAATGCATTTCAGGGTGCATGTGATATATGTTGGGAATTTGAATTATGGCATGATTATTTGTGGTGTGTACTGTTTGTCTTGGTAAATCATATGTAATTGGAATTTGATGTATTTATTGAATAAATGTTATAAAATATCATGTAGGGATATTTTAATACATCATGCTAATTACCGGTACACATTTAATCATGTTACCCTACTACCACTCATTAACCACCCCAACCCATACCCATCTCTGTAGCATGCCCATACCCCCACTTGGCTTTTCCCTCACTCAACCCTCATTACTTTTGAAGCCTCTCCCTCCTTCCCCCATTTTTGTCCAGCTTGAGCTCAACAAAGATGAGAGGAAGATTTGCTTCCATATTGCTTCACACCTTGCAAAATGTTGGAGCAAAAAGGGAACCATCCCAGGTGGCAACACAGCCAAGGAAGTAAAGTCCTACCACATCCTGCTTTTGGAAAGGTACATAGAAGACGTACGGGCACCCAACGGTAACATGTAATTTATATACGCATTGGGATATGTTGTGGATGCAAGTGTATATTGAATTTGTTGGGATATGCCCTAAGACATGTCATTGGATGATTGTTTTGACATACAATGTTTATGATTTTTTGAATGGCAATTCATTATTATATATTATTCGTTTAACTGTGCAATGCGAATTAATATATATGTTAATGTCCTTAGAATAATATTGTATTATTCTTAAACATTGTCCCTAGTCAAGTTTTATCATGAATCGGGATAATGATAATACATAGAGACTAGTATGTGTTGATTGATGAATTGTTCATTGATATGAGATATCAAATCAACACATGGGTACATGTTAGAGAACGATGTACTGGACAGACCCACCATGAGAATGCTACATGGATAGTTATATGAACGTCATAAGCAATTCTCATAGTGATAATAATGTATGTAATCCTTACAACTTGTGATCATCAGAGATCCCAACATAAGGAGTTATGTATCTTGATATTGTCAAACGTTACCCGTAACAGGGTAAACTATAAAGGCGACTATTGGATACACTACGAATTATGTAGAGGGATGTTGATTGATCGAGATAGGATTTGTCCCTCCTATATAACATGAGAAGTGTTTGGGCCCTTGATCAAGTAAGACTAAAATGCATGGCCATGCTCGAATGAGTCGATATGAGATATCGAGCTTATTCGTTTATTCTAGTTCTACTTGGGGATCAAGAAATAGAGATTGAATATACGAGTATGACTATTCCATGACTCGTGTTCAATCTAAACACAAAGGACAAAGGGATTAAGTTACATGATTAATATTATCACGGTTCCTAGGTTATGTCGAGTCATTGACATTCTTGTAATTTGGGTAGCATTGATGTGTTGCTAGATACCGCTCATTGCTTGCGACATAAAATGAGATTTTATGTCACTGCCAACATTACAAGATCCTATCGGGTCGCACAAAAGATTAAATCGAGAAGGGAAATTGAATTCATTGGATGAATTAATTAATTAATCTCAACCCTTGGCAAGCTCAAGAGCACACGGCCGCCTCACTCACTCTTCTCTCTCGGTTTCGTGATAGCCGAAGGGAGATTGGTGATTTCGTGCCATCTCTCGATTGTGAATCGAGTGTGCTTCTTGTTTTTGGTTTAAGAACAAATATAGCACTTTGTTCTACAAGGGTGAGACTTTTGATCCTTTATCCGATATGATAACTTTGTATAGATCCGGTGTCTAGTAATCCAAATTTTATTCCGCTGCGTTGTATGCTTGTTGGATTACTTACAGTGGTATCAGAGCCGTGTACAAGGCTCATATCGGATTTATGTGGTTAAATTGTTTTAATCATATTAGGATTATATTGCATGCTATAAAACTGTATATAATCGTATATGATATGATTAAATTAAGTTTGTGAAATTATCATGAAATTATATTTGATATAATTGATGTTTGATGTATACGATACACGAAGCGAATAATCGAATCAATTGCATGATGTTTCGGCCACCACCTAGTGCAGTTGACCCACGGCTTAGCCACGTGAGGGCCAGGGGTTTCGGACTCCTTGGCTCAAGATGACCTAGTCGTTGTGGCTCAAGTTCGTGCATGGAGGTTTCGAGACGTGGATGAGTTTTGAACTCTTTGGCTCGATAATGGTTCACGTATGCATGGATAAGTGGCTTCACCACGTGAGAGCTAGGGTGTTTCGAACCCTTGGCTCGAGATGGTTGAGCCACCACCGTGCATGGCCTGACCATGATTCGTGGCTCATGAATTCTGGCGTTTCGAACAAGTTGGCTCGATGGAAACACAAGATTGGATCTTGACGACGCATGTGGCTAGGTCAAGGACGGCCGCCGCACCCACATGGACTCGGATCAAGTCGTGGGCTAGGGTTTCTGTAACGCCCGGAATAAATTAATTATTTATTAGATGATAATTGCGATAATTATGAGATAATTACGGATTCAACTATCGGGAATTTTATTGGGAGTGGAGTTGGAATAAATGATTCCGGGACGGTATTTATAATGTTAATTAAATTCAAGGATATTCTTAAATTCTTGTGTAGGGTCTTCCTACCATAATACCAATTAGTACACATAAATTGGACAGAACATGCATTTATAACCTCTTAAGGGTTCCGGTTGTAGCTTGAGCTAAGGAGATTACAGGCCAAAATAAAATTTCCAAAAGCTATTTAATTACATTCCCATTAATGAATGTTAAAGCTATAGGTTTACACTACTCCTAGAGTAGAGACTATCAAAATCCTGCATCCTACATTCATCTTGCTTCCTTTAGCTCACTTCCTCAACCCGACCCTAGGCCCTTGATCCAAAAGTGTACCTACAGGGATAACACATCGTGAGCATATACATATTTACTTAACATTATATCAAGAGTATACAATACTGCATAACGTCCTAGTTAAGTAAAGGTTATTGGTCGTCCTTCGACTTCCTTTGTTATCCCTGACTCTTATTCATATATTAGGGCGTCTTACCCCATTGTATGGCATCTTACCATATCATAATCATCGTGTGGCATCTTACCACGTGGGCATCTTACCCAATCATATGGCGTCTTACCATATCATAAACATTTGCGTGGCATCTTACCACGGGGCATCTTACCCAATCATATACTTTGGGTGGCATCTTACCACGCGGGCGTCTTACCCAATCATACACGTCGTATGACCTTATCATAAACTTCATCATCATAAACGTCATCATAAACATCATCATCATAACGTCATCATAAACATCATCATAAACATCATCATCGTCACATCATCATAAATATCATCATAACCATCATCATCGTAAACATCATCATAAACATCTTCATCATAAACATCATCATAAGCATCATCATAAACATCATCATCGTAAACATCATCATAATATGTAAGGGTATGGTTTACCGTCCGATGCTCGTACGTCTCTTACGTACCTTAATTCCAAAAGAAGGAGAAGTCGTAGAACTTTATCTCCTTGAAGTCGTGGGTACCTGGGACGGTTCTACATAACCATACAAATTGATATTAGAAGCTAAATATAGTCCAATATCCAAAAATCCCACATAAATATAAAAAATCCACCTTTTTACAGCTCGCGATCGATCGCTGCCCAGGCGCGATCGATCGCGAGATCGCACTGGACGAGGGGCAAAAATTCTCTTCTTGGCGATCGATCGCCACTTTTGGCGCGATCGATCGCCAGCCTCACCGATCGATCGCCCAAAAGTGGCGATCGATCGCCAAATGCTACTGGCGGACACTGGAGGCTCACGATCGATCGCCAAGAACGGGCGATCGATCGCCGAGTACTGTACTCCGAAAAAATCGCCATTAAAGCTCATTTTTCAAGCTCCTCTTCATGCCACCCAAAACCAAACTTCCTCACAACTTCAATAACATCATAACCCACTAAAACCAACATAAAACACTTCAAAAATCATACCCCAACCATAAACAACACATACCCAAACAAACCCATATAAAACATCAAAAACTTAACCCATTTCAACACCAAACATCATAAAACTTATAGGAATGGTTCCATACCTCTTGTAGGCTCCAAATCCTAGCAAAGATCACACAAACAAAGTTTTTGTGGAACTTTTCTTCTCCTCTTTTGGTGGAACTCGAAAATGGGAGGGTTTGGGGTTGGGAAGGGATTTTGGGGATTTTTAATAAAGTGAAAGGTATAGAGGGGTTAAAGTAGTGGGTAAAAGATTAAAAGGGGTTGTCTTTAGCTTAATTTAAAAATGTACCCCAAACTTAACATGATGTATAAAATACTCTACTTGATGTTTTAAAAGCATTTTACAACCATGCTCTAAACTTCATCTAAAATCACATCTTCCTCATAATTAATAATTAACACAATTAAATCATGTTAATATCTTAATACCCAACATATAAATTCATTAACACATGATTCATCATATAAACATAATTAATGCCTTATTTGCAATTAATTAATTTCGGGGCATCACATCTTGGGAATGTCATTTTGGTCCGGGATTAAAAAAAAAAAATAAATACTTGCAAGTTAACTTGTAATGTAAATTAAATTAAAAAGGGGCTCTTGCGATTTTAATTTATGAAATAATAATTGGTGGAGATTGAATCTAATATTAAGTTGTGGATTAAAATAATTTAATTGTGATGAGATGATAAATGGATGGTGGGGATTAAACTAGGGTGAAGTTTGCAACCTCATCCTCTCCCCTAAATTCCCACACATCGATTTTTTCTCCTTTCCCCACCATTTCTCACGCCGCCTCCACCTCCATCGGCTATGGTCGAAAATTCACCCTTGTTTCAGTCGATTTTTGTGCAGATTTGTAGATTCCTACATGATTCTCCGGATGTCGAGATAGCCTATCATGTTGTCGACTATAAGGTACGTGGTGACGTACGAGCATGTATATCTAGTATCTATACATTCATGTATACCTGTAATTTTGAATATGATGATTCAGGTAAGTGTTTGACTTTAATAATTGAGTTTCATATACGAGTTATGGGGGACACATAGTGGTACGTGATCCGATTTTACTTGTTGAGTAGTGATGCCATGGGCATGAGCGATATGAGAAAGTATCGAGAATGAGATAGTGGGATAACCAGGTTTACATTGGGATAACCAGGTTTACATTGATGTTGAACTATTTATTTTTGAGCATAAATAATATATTGTCATTGTATTGAATTCATAAGCGTTGTTGAGTATCACATTTTCAGTGATAATACTAAACTTGACATTATGAAGGTGCGTGAGTTTGAAACAGGAACAGTGTGGGGAAGCTATACAAATTCGGAATTGTACAGGGAGTATATTTTATGAGTTTTAAATAATCTAAATTATTGCATTATGATTTTGTATGTTGATTTGTGATTGAACATTGAGTGGGAGTGTGCTCACCCTGTGTGGGGGCTGTTTCTGTTGAAACAGGTACAACAGGTACGATGCTGCCTTGGAGTGCTAGGCTCGGACCTTATTGGATGATGCTTCCAGAAGCACATTATGAGATTGAACCGATATACGATGTTGAGCGGTTACTAATTATGCATCCGGATGAGTATCCGTTATTCGTTGCTCTTCTGTGAGCACTTGTATCTGTATATGGACTGTATAAGGGTGTTGAAACCCACTTCTGTTGTCTTATTAGTGTGGTGTCTTCCCTGGCTAGGAATTTACTTGTGTTTCTATATTCTGTTTAGTACTGCGTTGTCCCTGGTCGGGAGTTATATTATGTGATGTGTTTCTATTTCCGGACAGCTCAGTTTGTGGGGAGACTCTGCCCAAATTTTTATAAAAACCCACAATGTAAAGAGTGGTGTAATGGGGATGGTATTGGGTGAAATCCTTGAGTCTATTTGTCGGTAGAAATGATCATATAATGTTGGACATTATTTATGCCATGGGATTATGGGAAACATTTAATGATTCTTTTTAAAAGAATGAAAAGAAAAATGAAAAATTTATACACATACGACGTCATAAATGAACTAATGACGAGTTTAAGTGTTGGGGCCTTACATTAGTGGTATCAGAGCAGTGGTTTGCTCTTTGGGATGTTTAAGGGCCTAGGGGTGTGTTGATAGACATATATAGCACATGAATTACGCATGATTGTGGTTTTGTGTTAGTGGGACAAAATATTTATATGCTTATGTGCATAGTATGATATGAGATGATTGAAATTGTTATTATCGCTAACCAATGTGGTTGCAGGGACGTATGTCATACGATAAATGTGATAGTGAGAATGACCGGTGATGCCAATGAACGTACGCACTTGATATAGTATTTTTGTGGAGTACAAGAGACCGGTAACATAAGTAATATTATATATTACTGATTTGAGTTGGTGATTGTGATATTGTGTCTTTGGGTGAGCAACGAAATGGTATACTATGTTGTTAATAATTTGATGTTGCATATGTGTAGATTGAAATGTATGCATGTCATATCTGTATACAGTACTGAGTAAATGTAAATTGCAGAAGAAATCAGAAAATGAGATATGATATCTGAGGACAGGAAATGGTAGACAATACTGTGCTGTTGGAATATGACAACGGATGTTGTGACAATCGGGTATGTGTATGTCATTTACATGATGGCACAAGTATGTAATGATGTACAAGCATGTATGAATATATTTTTTTCCACTGTATTATTGAAAAGCGAAGTGTCGCTTAGGTTTATGGTCGCCACTGACGAGTGTGCGATGTGTTAGTATGATTTAGAGGTCGCCACTTAGGAGTGAGCGATGTGATTTGGGTCACCACTGACGAGTGAGTGATGTGGTCGCTACTGACGAGTGTGCGATGTGTTAGTATGATTTAGAGGTCGCCACTTAGGAGTGAGCGATGTGATTTGGGTCACCACTGACGAGTGAGTGATGTGGTCGCTACTGACGAGTGTGCGATGTGTTAGTATGATTTAGAGGTCGCCACTTAGGAGTGAGCGATGTGATTTGGGTCACCACTGACGAGTGAGTGATGTGGTCGCTACTGACGAGTGTGCGATGTGTTAGTATGATTTATAGGTCGCCACTTAGGAGTGAGCGATGTGATTTGGGTCACCACTGACGAGTGAGTGATGTGGTCGCTACTGACGAGTGTGCGATGTGTTAGTATGATTTAGAGGTCGCCACTTAGGAGTGAGCGATGTGATTTGGGTCACCACTGACGAGTGAGTGATGTGGTCGCTACTGACGAGTGTGCGATGTGTTAGTATGATTTAGAGGTCGCCACTTAGGAGTGAGTGATGTGATTTGGGTCACCACTGACGAGTGAGTGAAGTGGTCACCGCTGACGAGCGAGCGATGTGATATTGGGTCGCCACTGAGGAGTGAGCGATGTGATTCGGGTCACCACTGGCAAGTGAGTGATGTGGTCGCCGCTGGCAAGCGAGCGATGCGTTTATTGCAGGGTCAATGCTAGAGAGAGCATGTGACGTGTATATTGATATTGGATCTGTGCTAGGGAGAGCATGTGATGTGATTAATGTCGGGATCGACACTATTGAGATTGTGCAATGTATTTTATGTGCCTCCACTGTAGAGGGAGGGTGATGATTATATGTTGATCTAAATTGACCATGTTGATTTGACGTATTGTGATTATCAAATGTACAGGTAAAAGTGATCATAGAGAGAATGGATGAAGAGACATTATTGTCTTCTTTCATTTTATTACAGTGGTGATGCAATAGCGGGGTGTGATTGACACCGATATATTGATGACATTATTGGCGAGATGATGAGTATATCAATTGTGTAGTGATATGAAATTATATTCTGTGGAATAATTATGTTGAGAACAGGGACAATTTAAAGGATCAGGTGTGGATCCACTGTGTACAGTAAGTGTTATTACATCTTATTGTCTTAAGAATGTATATTCATTGTGATTATGGATATTATGTATGCCAGCGTTGGCGATGAGTATTATGTACCGCCGTAGGGCGATGAAGATTAATATATTGCTATTGTGTTAGCAATAAATATTGTTGTACCGCTATTGTGTTAGCGATGAATATTAATGATGCCTTGAGTGCAGATGGCAATAGAAGTTGTGCTATACACAGTTATGTTATTGTTCCTTGGGTACATGTGATTTAGGCCCAAGAAGATATTGGATCGATCCAGGAGGACGAAGTATCGAGGTAAACCGTTTCAGTTGGTCGAACATATTGATATATGTTGATTCGAGTTATTTTGTTGATTTATATTGATTTTGAAATCATGTACATGTAGAAAAGTTGATAATGGAATTGAAGTGGAACATAGATGTGTCATTCATATTTTGTTGCGGTAATAAGGCAAGAAAGAGTGTAACCTCTGTGATAACACTCTCATATCTACGGTGTGTAGTGATGAGATATTGAAAATAGATGTTAATCATTTTGTGATGATAATTATTGCTGTGAAAGCATGCTAGTTTTGTATGTGGTAGGATTGCTAATTGATTAATCACCTATTATGTTGAATGGAATACAATCAGATAGACATGAGTTTAACGAGTGTGTCACGGGATGACATGAGCATGTCACGGGATGACGCGTGATTACTACGAATGTCGTGTGTGGACATGTGTTCATTGTGAATATTCATGATTAATGAATTATTATGTTTCGAGGATGAGTTAAAGATTGATATAAATTGCGTCATTGAGGCATGCAATTAATTCGTATGTTAAATTTCAATCACCCTATGAGACAGTGTACTGTAGCATGTTGTGTATAGAACTGCGTGAAACTTTTGATACAGGGAATTAATGTTTGATGACAGAAACATTATGAATATCGAAATGCGTAAATGACCAGGTACGTGTTATGTTACTAGTATTTGAGAAATACTAACGAGTTTATTTTGTACTTGTCCTATGACAGATAATAGTTGGGTGAAGTAATGTGAAAATGTTGATACTTAAGAGCATGTGAGTGTTGTGATGAGCATGATACTATGATGCTATTGTGTATTGTAGATGATTCCATCTACAAAGGTATGACACGAATTATTCGATATTGATGTTGATGCCTTGTTTTAGATGGAGTATAATCATGACATAGGAATATTGATGTTAGGCCATTCATCATGATTTGATATTGATGATCTGTGGCTGTTGGTGCGGATAATGTGGATATATGTATGTGAGAATTACTAATGGGTTTTCTAGTAATTACTTTGCACCAGATAATAGCCAGGAGATGATATATGAGATGTTGATGCGTAAAGGATCAAGAGTTCCACTATTTCATACGGACAATGGTGGTGATGTTGGTATAAGTTGCATACATTTGCGACAACACAGGTATGAAGTTATTTATACGATATAGGTTGGTGTATTGTCATACATTCTTATATACACATGATATGCATGGATTGCATGATTTAGCGATTTTATGATGTGTACTATGATAAAAGTGAACTGTGACGGATTTAGACCTTGTGCAAGGAAAACTGTACCGATGCGACTACACAGGTACTGAAGTATGACAAGAAGTGCTTGATTACTAAACACTGTAAGTGATGGCTTTTATGAACTGTTAGCAATTTTCTTGATAAGTTAATTATAGGAATGAGCTTTTGAAATGTAAACAAAATTGAACAAGGCAAGTGTGATGTTAACCTCGTATTGATTTACATGAATAGAGGAATTCATGTGTTAGATTATTAAATACTAATGTTGGGATGGAGTAAAGTGATGTGAATTGCAGTATTGCGATCGTTGGTGTGGTACGCCACGTTTACGAGCCATGGTGATTTGAACGATGATGTCGTTCTACAGATTTGTTACAACACCATCTTTAGCTGTATAACGGTACGTAAATTTTACTGTTGGACTTTTATGGTGAGCATGCATTTAAATTTCGAGGACGAAATTTTATTAGTTGGGGAGAATTGTAACGCCCGGAATAAATTAATTATTTATTAGATGATAATTGCGATAATTATGAGATAATTACGGATTCAACTATCGGGAATTTTATTGGGAGCGGAGTTGGAATAAATGATTCCGGGACGGTATTTATAATGTTAATTAAATTCAAGGATATTCTTAAATTCTTGGGAATGTCATTTTGGTCCGGGATTAAAAAAAATAATAAATACTTGCAAGTTAACTTGCAATGTAAATTAAATTAAAAAGGGGCTCTTGCGATTTTAATTTATGAAATAATAATTGGTGGAGATTGAATCTAATATTAAGTTGTGGATTAAAATAATTTAATTGTGATGAGATGATAAATGGATGGTGGGGATTAAACTAGGGTGAAGTTTGCAACCTCATCCTCTCCCCTAAATTCCCACACATCGATTTTTTCTCCTTTCCCCATCATTTCTCACGCCGCCTCCACCTCCATCGGCTATGGTCGAAAATTCACCCTTGTTTCAGTCGATTTTTGTGCAGATTTGTAGATTCCTACATGATTCTCCGGATGTCGAGATAGCCTATCATGTTGTCGACTATAAGGTACGTGGTGACGTACGAGCAGGTATATCTAGTATCTATACATTCATGTATACCTGTAATTTTGAATATGATGATTCAGGTAAGTGTTTGACTTTAATAATTGAGTTTCATATACGAGTTATGGGGGACACATAGTGGTACGTGATCCGATTTTACTTGTTGAGTAGTGATGCCATGGGCATGAGCGATATGAGAAAGTATCGAGAATGAGATAGTGGGATAACCAGGTTTACATTGGGATAACCAGGTTTACATTGATGTTGAACTATTTATTTTTGAGCATAAATAATATATTGTCATTGTATTGAATTCATAAGCGTTGTTGAGTATCACATTTTCAGTGATAATACTAAACTTGACATTATGAAGGTGCGTGAGTTTGAAACAGGAACAGTGTGGGGAAGCTATACAAATTCGGAATTGTACAGGGAGTATATTTTATGAGTTTTGAATAATCTAAATTATTGCATTATGATTTTGTATGTTGATTTGTGATTGAACATTGAGTGGGAGTGTGCTCACCCTGTGTGGGGGTTGTTTCTGTTGAAACAGGTACAACAGGTACGATGCTGCCTTGGAGTGCTAGGCTCGGACCTTATTGGATGATGCTTCCAGAAGCACATTATGAGATTGAACCGATATACGATGTTGAGCGGTTACTAATTATGCATCCGGATGAGTATCCGTTATTCGTTGCTCTTCTGTGAGCACTTGTATCTGTATATGGACTGTATAAGGGTGTTGAAACCCACTTCTGTTGTCTTATTAGTGTGGTGTCTTCCCTGGCTGGGAATTTACTTGTGTTTCTATATTCTGTTTAGTATTGCGTTGTCCCTGGTCGGGAGTTATATTATGTGTTGT
Source organism: Haberlea rhodopensis (assembly GCA_907163345.1). Lineage (NCBI taxonomy): Eukaryota > Viridiplantae > Streptophyta > Magnoliopsida > Lamiales > Gesneriaceae > Haberlea > Haberlea rhodopensis. Next base: position 184,559 of record CAJQUN010000238.1, on the reverse strand, counting down.
GTTTTTATTTCCGGATAGCTCAGTTTGTGGGGAGACTCTGCCCAAATTTTTATAAAAACCCACAATGTAAAGAGTGGTGTAATGGGGATGGTATTGGGTGAAATCCTTGAGTCTATTTGTCGGTAGAAATGATCATATAATGTTGGACATTATTTATGCCATGGGATTATGGGAAACATTTAATGATTCTTTTTAAAAGAATGAAAAGAAAAATGAAAAATTTATACACATACGTCGTCATAAATGAACTAATGACGAGTTTAAGTGTTGGGGCCTTACAGTTTCGAACCCTAGGCCCATGATTGGTCCAACCGTGGTCCATGTTGGTTCGAACCATGGTGGTTCGTTGGTTTAATCGCTTAAGTTCGTGGCATGTGATGTCCCGAGCGTACGATAATTTTTCAAAATTTTATTTTACAGTTTTAATTAGAATTAAATTTTAAATTGTTTAGAATTTAATTAATTAAATGTTGTAGCATGTTTTATGTGTTGTTTGAGCATGGTGCATGGTTATAGCCCTTTTGACCTATTAGATAGGATTTGTGAATGTTTGTAATTTATAATACGGCCTGCGAGTCGTGCCTTCTCTATTTTTCTCTAAATGTTATCCCTCCCCTATGTTCCCCTCGAATGTGAATCGAGGACTATATCTTGTAAATGTTATATAGTATAGTTTATTTGTTGATGGTGATCAATGAAGATGGAGCATCGTGTCGGGATGAGGAGGCCATTCACAAATTGGAGCCAATGGAAGGTGCTTGTGAAGTTACCTTAGGTTGACTCTTAGGATTTTCTCATTGGCTTGAGAAAGTCGCTAGTAGGGGCTATAACCATGTCACGTTTAATTATGTATGTTGATGCATGATTTATCTTATGTTTTAGATTGATAATTGTATTACACATATATGTAGATATGTATATGCTTATATGTAGTGGACATATTTTAAATTATCAAACTAATCATGAGATCAATAAATCCCTCTAAAATATTAAGTTTTAGATGCCTTCCAAAATTAAAAGTACTCGTCAAAAACTTCGATTGTACATGTGTGGGTTTGCCAAAGCAAAGCACCGTGACAATCTTGGTAAGGCGCGAAAGGATAATAGTGATATTCGTTATACTTTAAATTTGGTACGACTTAACTATGTTATCTCAATAGGATTGGGAACCTAGAGGCATGGGTTGGATAATAATTCATTTGATGAATTGAACAAAGCGTTGTTCGTCCAACTATCCAAGAATTACATGTGATGCAATTGACAAAGTGTTGTCTACCTGAATAACCGAGTCTTGGGCGATTAGCCAAAGCTAACTCAAGATTAGGCGAAATATGGATCTTGGCCCACTAAAGGTTTCGAGGGTTGATATTTTAAACAAAATAGTGGGAGTATCATTTAATATAAGACCATGTTAAATGATTAAATCATAAACTTATTTTGCATATTTATATTGTAGATATCCATGGCAACTAACAATACAACAAGCACATTATCAATGCGATCGGTCCTTGAGAAGGACAAATTAAATGGGACAAACTTCCTAGACTGGTATAAGAATCTGAGGATAGTCCTCAAGCAAGAAAAGAAGCAATATATCCTAGAGGAACCCTTACCTGCTGAGGAACCTCCCCTGACGGCTACTAGAGCCGATAAAGATGCTTATAAGAAGCATCAAAGTGACACACTTGATGTTGGGTGCTTTATGCTTGCCACCATGAACTCTGAGCTTCAGAAGCAACATGAGGAAATGGAGGCGTTCGATATGATCGAGCACCTTAAGCAACTGTACCAACAACAAGCAAGACAAGAGAGGTATGACGTCTCCAAAGCGTTGTTCCAGTGTAGAATGGTAGAAGGAAGTCTAGTTGGAGCTCATGTACTCAAGATGATTGGGTATATTGAGAATTTGGGTTTTCCTTTGGACCAAGAGTTGGCCACTGACGTGATCTTGCAATCGTTGCCTGAAAGCTTCAGTCAATTTGTCTTGAATTACAATATGATTGAAATTGAAAAGACTCTACCACAGTTACTTGGCATGCTTAGAACTTTTGAAGCAAATAGCAAGAGGTCTAAGCCTACAAATGTTCTTATTGTGAATAAGAGCAAAGGAAAGACTAAAGCTAAGAGCTTTAAGAAGAACAAGAAGGTCTTTGTTAAATCTAAGCCAAAAGCTTCTGCACTTAAGCCAAAGGGAGGGATAGCAAAATAAGGGAACTGTTTCCATTGCGGTGAGACCGGTCATTGGAAAAGGAACTTCAAAGTATATCTGGAGGATCTCAAGAAAGGAAGTGTGACTTCCACTTCAGGTATTTTTGTTATAGAAGTCAATTTATCTACTTCTTCATCATGGGTATTAAATACTGGATGTGGATCTCACATTTGTGTAAATGTGCAGGACCTCAAAAAGAGTAGATTATTGGCGAAAGGCGAAGTTGATCTCCGAGTTGGAAATGGAGCAAGAGTTGCTGCATTAGCTGTAGGGGATTATCATTTATCTTTGCCTTCTGGTTTATCGTTGATTTTAAAAAGACTGTTATTTTGTGCCTTCTATTACGAAAAACATTATTTCTATTTCTTGTTTGGACAAGTATGGATTTTCATTTATGATAAAGGACAAATGTTGTTCTATTTATTTAAATGATATGTTTTATGCTAGTGCACAAATGGTGAATGGTCTTTATTTATTAAATCTTGATATGCCTGTCTATAACATAAATACTAAAAGGATTAAAAATAATGATTGTAATCCGACTTATCTCTGGCATTGTCGCTTGGGCCACATAAACGAGAACCGCATATCTAAACTTCATAAGGATGGAGTATTAGATTCATTTGATTTTGAAACATATGAAACATGCGAATCTTGTTTAATGGGCAAGATGACTAAAGCCCCTTTCAAGGGACATGTTGAAAGGGCAAATGTGTTATTGGGACTAATACATAGTGATGTATGTGGACCAATAAGTACACAAGCTAGAGGTGGTTTTCAGTACTTCGTTACATTTACTGATGACCTCAGTAGATATGGGTATGTGTACCTAATGAAGTATAAGCATGAAACCTTTGAAAAGTTCAAAGATTTCAAGAATGAAGTACAAAACCAACTTGGCAAAAGTATCAAAATCCTTCGATCAGATCGAGGAGGTGAATACTTAAGCCAAGAGTTTCATGACTATCTAAAGGAGTGTGGGATAGTCCCACAACTTACTCCTCCGTATACTCCACAATGGAATGGTGTATCCGAGAGGAGAAATCGAACCTTGTTGGACATGGTTAGATCAATGATTAGTCATGCAGATCTTCCGATATCCTTTTGGGGACATGCTTTAGAAACAACAATATTCATACTGAACCGTGTTCCATCTAAATCAGTGGAAAAGACACCATATGAGATATGGACTGGGAAGCGTCCTAGTATGTCTTTTATGAAGATTTGGGGTTGTGAGGCCTACGTTAGACGTCATGCCACTAACAAACTTGGACCCAAATCTGATAAGTGTTTATTTGTGGGGTATCCTAAGGAAACTAAAGGATACTATTTCTATTATCCCACCGAGAACAAAGTGGTTGTTGCTCGGACTGGTGTCTTTCTTGAAAGAGAATTTATTTCTAGAAAAACAAGTGGGAGACAAATAGAACTTAGTGAAGTTCAACCACAAGAAAACATTGAACATGATATTGAGATGGAAACAGAGCAGACACCACAAGCTGTTGTGGATAAAGTGCCTGCTCAAGAGACACAAGCCCAGCGTAGGTCTGTAAGAGAACACCGGGAGCCACAGAGATATGGATTTCTTGTGACTCAACAAGGTGACTTACTACTTATTGATGAGGATGAGCCGTCATCTTATCAACAAGCTATAATGGGCACTGATTCTGAGAAATGGCAAGAGGCCATGAAATCTGAGATGGAATCCGTGTATGCAAACCAAGTATGGACTTTGGTTGATCCACTTGAAGGGGTACAACCCATAGGGTGCAAATGGATTTTCAAGAAAAAGACCGATATGGATGGTAATGTACAAACCTATAAAGGTCGACTGGTTGCAAAAGGATTCAAACAAATTCATGGTATTGACTATGATGAAACCTTTTCACCAGTGGCCATGGTTAAATCCATAAGGATCTTACTTGCAATAGCTGCATTTCATGATTATGAAATCTGGCAGATGGATGTCAAAACAACTTTCCTTAATGGAAATCTGCTTGAGGATGTGTAAATGACACAGCCCGAGGGTTTTGTCGATCCAAAGGATGCTGGAAAGATATGCAAGCTACAACGATCCATTTATGGATTGAAGCAAGCTTCTCGGAGTTGGAATCTTCGTTTTGATGATGCAGTCAAAGAGTTTGGTTTCATCAAAAATGTAGATGAACCTTGTGTCTACAACAAGGTCAGTGGGAGCATAATTATCTTCCTAATATTGTATGTAGATGACATACTTCTCATTGGGAATGATATCCCTGCCTTACAATCTGTAAAGATTTGGCTAGGGAATTTCTTTTCTATGAAAGACTTAGGTGAAGCCACCTATGTATTAGGAATCAAGATCTATAGAGATAGATCGAGAAGGCTTCTTGGCCTAAGTCAAAATAAATACATAGACAAAGTGCTTAAAAGGTTTAGCATGCAAGAATCAAAGAAAGGATCCGTGCCTATGACACATGGTATATATCTCTCGAAGGAACAGTGTCCTTCAACACCAGATGAGAGACAACGCATGAGTAAGATCCCATATGCGTCAGCTATTGGATCTATCATGTATGCCATGATATGGACTCGTCCCGATGTATCGTATGCTTTGAGCATGACGAGTAGATATCAAGTTGATCCAGGTGAGGGTCACTGGATTGCTGTCAAGAATATCCTGAAGTACTTGAGAAGAACTAAGGATACATTCTTGATTTATGGAGGTGAGGAAGAGCTCAATGTAATGGGTTACACTGATGCAAGCTTCCAAACCGACAAAGATGATTCTCGATCACAATCTGGATATGTGTATTGCCTAAATGGAGGTGCTGTGAGCTGGAAGAGTTCAAAGCAAGAGACAGTAGCCGATTCTACAACGGAAGCTGAGTATATTGCTGCCTCGGATGCAGCAAAGGAAGCTGTTTGGATCAGGAAGTTCATTTCTGAACTTGGAGTGGTGCCTAGCATTAAAGATCCGATAGAACTCTATTGTGACAACAATGGAGCGATCGCATTGGCTAAGGAACCTAGATCTCACCAAAGATCCAAGCACATACTTCGGCGCTTTCATTTCATTCGAGAAATCGTTGAAAGGGGAGATGTTAAATATGCAAAGTACCAACAGATGATAACGTATCTGACCCATTGACGAAGCCACTGTCACAGCAGAAGCATGATCGTCATACTAGATCTCTAGGCATTAGGTATATGTCAGAGTGGTCTTAGTGCAAGTGGGAGATTTGTTGGGATATGCCCTAAGACATGTCATTGGATGATTGTTTTGACATACAATGTTTATGATTTTATGAATGGCTAATCATTATTATATATTATTCGTTTAACTGTGCAATGTGAATTAATATATATGTTAATGTCCTTAGAATATATTGTATTATTCTTAAACATTGTCTCTAGTCAAGTATTATCATGAATCGGGATAATGATAACACATAGAGACTAGTATGTGTTGATTGATGAATTGTTCATTGATATGAGATATCAAATCAACACATGGGTACATGTTAGAGAACGATGTACTGGACAGACCCACCATGAGAATGCTACATGGATAGTTATATGAACGTCATAAGCAATTCTCATAGTGATAATAATGTATGTAATCCTTACGACTTGTGATCATCAGAGATCCCAACATAAGGAGTTATGTATCTTGATATTGTCAAACGTTACCCGTAACAGGGTAAACTATAAAGGCGACTATTGGATACACTACGAATTATGTAGAGGGATGTTGATTGATCGAGATAGGATTTGTCCCACCTATATAACAGGAGAAGTGTTTGGGCCCTTGATCAAGTAAGACTAAAATGCATGGCCATGCTCGAATGAGTCGATATGAGATATCGAGCTTATTCGTTTATTCTAGTTCTACTTGGGGATCAAGAAATAGAGATTTAATATACGAGTATGACTATTCCATGACTCGTGTTCAATCTAAACACAAAGGACAAAGGGATTAAGTTAAATGATTAATATTATCACGGTTCCTAGGTTATGTCGAGTCATTGACATTCTTGTAATTTGGGTAGCATTGATGTGTTGCTAGAGACCGCTCATTGCTTGCGACATAAAATGAGATTTTATGTCACTGCCAACATTACAAGATCCTATCGGGTCGCACAAAAGATTAAATGGAGAAGGGAAATTGAATTCATTGGATGAATTAATTAATTAAGAGGAGTCTTAATTAAATGATTAAAAGAACTTAATTAAATCATGGGTTTGGGCCCATAAGAATTTGAGAAAGTCTTGAACTTAATTAAACCCTTTTAATACCAAGTATATTAATTAATTGTAAGACACAATTAATTAATCTCAACCCTTGGCAAGCTCAAGAGCACACGGCCGCCTCACTCACTCTTCTCTCTCGGTTTCGTGATAGCCGAAGGGAGATTGGTGATTTCGTGCCATCCCTCGATTGTGAATCGAGTGTGCTTCTTGTTTTTGGTTTAAGAACAAATCTAGCACTTTGTTCTTAAGCTTTTCCTTCGTTCGATTTGATCGTGTGGATACCGTTGAGGCAAAATTTGATAAGTTTTACTAGTGACTCGTAGAAGGCGTTGGACGTGGTGCTGCTTCGTGGAATCTGCTCAAACACGCTACAAGGGTGAGACTTTGATCCTTTATCCGATATGATAACTTTGTATGATCCAGTGTGGGGTCCTCGTTACTTAATCCATTATGTAGCAATTAAGCATACATATGTGAGTCAGAATTAAGTAATTCATACACTGTTTAAGATACTGTTTAAGAGTTTCTTACTAATAGGTTGTTACAGATGTACCAAAACAACTAGTACAAAAACCACTTTTCACATATACATTACATGTTAAATTCACAACCTAATCAAGTACAACTCCTATGCAGTGGTTCACCTCGCAGCGGAAATAAGACTCACGATTCCCACGTCTATGAAATCCTACAGAAACATTCACAAAACGTGAGTATAGATAAACCATTATCTTAGTGCAATATCAAAACACAATATCAATGATAAAGCACAATAAACATCATATCCACTATGAATGCTCTGTATCATGCATCAACCAATGCACCATGTCGACATGTCTCAACTATCACCCTATTATCACGAGACCAATATGATATGTCTATCTCAGCTCAATATGTCAGTGGAACCACATCACATCTTCATATTAGCAACACACATCATAGTACCGTACTCATATGTGATAATAGACATAGTATATACCCAAAAACCGGCATATATGTAAGGACCCCAAGCCCTTAACCCTTGATTAGTGTATTAATCATTATGTGTGGCACATGCTTTCAATAAATCAATCGGGAACTCAGATGATACTTTACCATTGAATGGCAATTACAAAATTTCTTTAATATTCAACATTAAGATCATCTCTACCAACAAATAGACTCATAGATTTCGCCCATTTCCATCCCCTATTACACCGCTTTTTACACTGTGGACTTTTATAAAAATTTGGGCAGAGTCTCCCCATAAATAGAGCCATCCCGAAATAAAAGCACATCACATAATATAGTTCCTTGCCAGGGAAAACACATACTCAACAGAATACAGCAACACTAAGTAAATTCCCAGCCAGGGAAGACACCACACATAAGACAACATAAGTGGGTTTCAACACCCACATAATACACCAATGACTCTCATATCATTAGCAATTCTACCCTTAATTGCATGCAACATAGAATGAAAGAGAGAAAGGCTCATGCCTTTATATACAACCCATATACAAGTATAACCGTGCTCACATGCGAGCATCATAAATGTGTATATAACCCTCGGGTGTATATAAGTACTCTATACGATACCGTGCTCCATCAAGCCCTGGTACCACGATCCTGGGAGTACATCCAATCAACAGCTCGAGCTCAGCTCCACAGCCATTGATGTACCTGTTCACCTGCCCCAACAGAGACAGCCCCCAACGGGGTGAGCATACCAATACACAAAATCCCATAATCACAATAATGAAATTCATAATTTACAACAAAAGTAAATACTAATGAATTTTAAATGATACTCCCTGGATGACAACGTCCTCATCCGGGATTCCGTGTACTGTCCCTGTTCTCACAATCATCAAACTCATCAAATCTCAAAAATCAGTAAATCAACACATTGATTCAACTCATCGCATGGCTGATTCTCAAATATCAATAATTAATGATTCCAAATTCATTATACATGCAAATATAGACATCTCAATATCTAATACTGATTATCAACTTCGCTATCAATCACAGATAGCTCAAATGCCTAGCATTTGTTTTACCAATTTTCCATTATACTCAGACATCTCAAATGTCTTACAATAATTTCATGATTCCACAGTCATTCTCAGGCATCTCAATGCCCTACAATGGTCATATAAATCCACTACCCCATATATCATGTAAGAGTTATCCTACTCTAGTGTCACGCACGCTTGTGGCGGCGATATCAAGATTTGGTCGTTCCTTAGCTATATCAACATATATATATAACCATACACACAATTATTCAATGGCAATCAAAATACATTATGCATTTCACAATTGCTCTCATATAAAGAAATGCTCGTACGTCGCACGTACCTTAAATCTCCGAAGTCCGAGCCAAACCTTGCTCGAGTTCCATGCCCCTAGGAATGATGTGCTAACACGATAAATAATTCACAATTATTTACGAACATGCAACCCATGCTCAAGCACACCCAGAACCCTTATACAAAAATATATTGTCAAAACACGACAATTTACCATTTGAAAGACCCGGGGCAGGGCATATGCAGGGAGGGAAATCGAATGAGACATTAACGAAATTGATCAAGAACCATCCCTAAATTTCGAACCCTAACATCACAAATTCGAACCCAACCAAGCACCATAATACATCTAAAACATGTAATAATCGATCAATAACCAGAATCATCACCCCCCCTGCCAAAACCCCCAAAATCGAACCCAAACCCTACGAAAATTAGGGATTTAATTCGAACCAATAAATCACAAAATGGCAGGGAATTACATGAGAATAACGAAAAAGGGGTAAGGGAGGTTACCCATACGAAGATCGGAAGGAAATCGCTCAAAATCGAAAGAACCCTAGAATTTGGGTCTGTGCGCTTTTCTGCAAAATTCGAACGTAAATCGTGACGAAACTTCGAATTGTTGGTGTGGGAAGGTGCGCGGAAGAGACGAAGCCGGTGGTGGGTCGGACGCGCCGGATGGCGGCGGGCGCGGCGCTTTTGCGCGCGGGGGTCGGGGGCGACGGGAAACATCGGGGAGAGAGAGAGGAACGGCTGGAGGAGAAAAAATGATTTCAATAATTAAAATCTCAGGTTCAACTGGTATTTATAGCAAAAATACCCCAAAATACTAATAGCCCCACAAATACATCGTGATTCATTAAAAATCATCTGTTTTCAAAAATTCTCTCTCTAACTCCAAAACCCCCTACCGGTGTCCACACAAAGCACCCCAGATCCCGAGTCACACTAAAAACCCAACTCTTAGGTTTTACACCGTAATGAGAATACAATCTCAACCTCGGGATCCAACGATCCCAACTACCCAAATAGACGAGCCCGAAAGGTCCAACACTACGATTAAACTCCAAATCGCCACTTAAAACAAATTTAGGGGTCATTAACACTCCGGGATTAACATCTATAATCCCAGGTCATCACAGTATATCTCTCATACCAAGTATATGTAGCATAACCGAGCATATACCCAAATCAGGCGTATATCTCTAATGCTAACGTAGCATACCCGAGCATATACCCAAACCAGGCGTATATCTCTAATGCTAACTTATATACCTCATCCATCTCAAATACATGATATCCATGAATGTACATGCATATGATACTGCCAATCATATGATACCAACACAACACAATTCATATGATATCAATCTCATAACATGATCACACAATATCTATACTCCGTACGTCAACACGTACCTGTAAAGCGACACAAACGAGATAAATCAGTCGTCACTGGCTAATTGCCTCGTTATCCTGTCCCCTGTGATGGTGCTACAACAATGCCAATAATATATCATGTTATGATAGGCATTAAAATCAAACTCTACAAAATATAACATTTTTCAAAACCTAACCCTGGCGATCGATCTCATGATTTGAGGTGATCGGTCGCCTCCCCTTTGAAAACCATTCTGCCTTGAGGCGATCGATTGCTTACTTGAAGCGATCGATCGCTCAAGCACCGCCATTCCCATGTTTAGCCATAGGCGATCGATTGCCTCCAACGTAGCGATCGATTGCCTCCTCTGTTTTCAGAAAAACAAACATGGCGATTTTTCTAATTCTTTCTTGGTGTTTCTTCTTCACTTCAAAACTCAACATTTAAACATTTTCCATGAAATCTCTAATAACATATCAACATGTTTCTCTCATCATACAATTCATTTCTTTGCATGAGAACAACTTTCAATTCAAAGCATACAAACTAGTAATCATATGCTTCTATTTTCCATTAACTCAATACCATGACAAAGTAATGAAAGGGTATTCTCCTTACCAAGTAAATCACTTCTTCTTAGTGTACAGAGATCTTTGAAAGTGTAACTCTCAACCAAACCCTCAAAAGCTTCCAAAGAATATGTAGAGATTTGTAGGTGAGTTTAGGTGAGTTGTGTGTTTACAATCTGATTTTACATCTAAATACTCACCTTTAATTCCAAACTCACATTCACATGTAATTGCCTTCAAACTCATGGCAAATGTATTATGTAATGCAACTCACATGTACATTCTAATGCACTTTCAACTCAAATACACATGATAATACATCTTCAAATGCATGCTAAATGTGCACCAAGGTCACATTTAGCATGGTAGGCTTGAAAGGCTCAAACGCATCAAAGATTGCCTATATCACTTTCATGTTTGCAAGTAGTCTAGACATACGCCTCAAAGAGCATGTAGTTAAGTTCTAGCATGTATTAGAGACTTCTTAAGACTATTACAAAGTTCACACAATCTTCACTAAGCTATGCACACTTCACAAGCCATGACAATAATGTGCTCAAAATATTCAACTACTAAGTTAAAGTAAACTTTGCATTAGAGTTCAAAGTGTTCCAAGGTTAACAATTCACCTATTTTCAAAAGCATGCATGATATCAATTAGGTTTCATCATGGGCTAGTGATTCTAAGCATGCATTCATTATTGACTATGAGCTCAAAATTTTCAAATTTTTCGATTTTTTTGTATTTTTGTAATAGAAAAGCAATAACAAGCCACTAATCCCTCCCCCATACTTAAATCTTACATTGTCCCCAATGTAAGGCAAAAATACAAGAAAAGAGAATCTAACTACTAAATCAAAAAAAATAAATAAAAGGGAAAAAGGAAACTAACTCCCCTTGGGTTGCCTCCCAAGCAGCGCCTCTGTTTAACGTCGGTGGCCCGACGCCAGTTCTCTCGCTTAAGACGATGCCTATTTGCCTTGCACCTCTTGGAGGGTTTTTGTCTTTTCACTATGTTGCCTTCCTCCAAAGAAGTCAGTTGAGGTCGATCAAGATCTACCTCATGGCATCCTTTAACTTGTTGTCCCCTATGCTCGCCTTTGGGAATCTCATTCTGGTGAGATTCCTTGTTATCCACCTCGATCTCTGTTTGTTGTTCAAGTATTGATGGCCTCAGTACTATCGTTGCTGGAGTTTTTACCTCTTTGCCACTGTCCAAGGTGATGTTGTCTTTGAAAAAATAGTCCCAAGGATTCAGTTCATCACAGTACTCTTCCGCCGACTCCTCTGTCACATCACATGATTCATCTAAGTATTCAACATAGCTCTTAGTGGGAAATGATAGGCTTAGATTTTGAGTGATTTTAACTGTAATTTCTTCTCATTTTCCGTACTTTTTCCTGGATGATATTATGCTTTTTGGTGTTTATCCGTTTGTTTCAGGAAATTAGATCGGAAGTGGATGAAATGAGCTTATATGAAGATAACGGGCGAAATCGAGGCATAAAAGATGATGAAAAAAACTGAAGATGGTTTCTTCAGATCTCGATCGATCGAGATTTATTCTCGATCGATCGAGCCAGCCAGAAGCAAGAGTCTGATTTTTCGAAGGCTCGATCGATCGGTGAAATTATCGATCGATCGAGCGAGGCAATAACCTCGGAGCTGAAATTTTCAAATTCTCGATTGATCGGTGGAAAATGTCGATCGATCGAGCGAGGCAGTAAGTTCCAAAAGCTGGCGTGAACAGTGCACCGATCGATCGGTGAAAATCTCGATCGATCGAGACGCGAGATCTGAAGATTTTATTTTCCTTTTTTATCGTGATTCTGGAGGGCTATTAAGAGGGACTCTCTTCCACAGAATTAGAGGACGAATTTTATATCCAATATCAGACATTTTTTTTAGGTCAAGAGCAGCCGCCCTAGCCGCCGCCCAAGGAGATCCAATCTCCGTTCTTCGTCCAAAGTCGAGCCAATCTCGTTCCGGAGTGCAAGGAAGGAACAAGAGAAGAAATTACGGTGCAACGCACGTATTCATCCATCGTTTATCGTATTTCTGAACTTTCATTTATTTGATTTTCAATTTTCATTTGTTGTTTTTGAGGTCGAGAGACAAGAAAACTCATCTGTATTTGATTTGAATTAAATTTGGTTTATATTATTGAAGTTTTAGTTCGTTGTGTTTTATATATTGATTCATTGGTATTTGAGCGCATTGATATTTATTGTTCATAAATTAATTGCATGTGTAGATCAAAGTCTAGCTAGCTTTGATTGAATTTGAGAGTTACAACCGAGATCGAGAGATAACACTGTAACACGCTCCATTAATTTATGATGTATGTTACGATTGAGATCGAGAGATGATATCGCATACGTGAGAACTTAAAATCGAAAGATTTAGAGTTAATAGGTTTTGATGATTTAAGCAACTTTAAATTAGTAAATAGGTGCACGAGAGTGACTTGTTCTAATTTATTGTTAGTTTCGTTACAGCTCGAGAGAGTGTATCGAATAATAGTAAAACCTTTCACCTTTAAAATCAATTGGTTGATAAACTGAGAATTCCATTGAATCATTAGAGATAACATAATTGAACGACGAACTCGGTAATTTTCTCGAGTAACTTACCTTCGCATTTCCGGAACCATTCTATTCATTGTTTCTAGTTTAATCTTTATTCTTTAGTTTAATTTAGCATTAGTTAATCAAACTCCTTTAATCGTAGGCTAAATATAATTTGATTGATCTTATTTGGTACTTATACGTTAGTCCCTGTGGATTCGACAACCTTTACTTAATTTTCACTATACTAAAACTTGACACCGTGCACTTGCGGTAGAATCGCTTCACACAAATCTTTGAAAAATAATTGTTTAAAAATAAAGCGGTCAAGTTTTTGGCGCCGTTGCCGGGGACTAATCTGTATAATATCATACGAGATTAGTTAATTGTAATTTAGCCAATTCTTTTATTATTGAATTTTTGTTCTCTTTGTTTTCTTTTGTTGATCTTTGTGAATAACTTTGTGCATTTTGTTGTCTCCTTTTGTCTATTTTGTACAGGAATCGGTTCTTTAGTGCATGCGTAGAAGAGAGGAACCCTTTCTCGAGCCGTTTGATCCAGAGATAGAGAGAACGTTACTAAGAAGATTACGAGAAGCTCGAGAAATGGCTGACAATAACGAAGTACAGCACCCTAGATCGATGATGGACTTTGCACAACCCGCATTTCATGGATCGTTGTCGAGTATTACAAGGCCGACGATTCAAGCAAACAATTTTGAGATCAAGCCGGCAATCATACAAATGATTCAGCACTCAGTGATGTTCGGGGGAGCAGCTACAGATGATCCGAACAATCACATCTCCAACTTTTTGGAGATTTGTGATACATTCAAACACAATGGCGTCTCTGACGATGCCATCAGGTTAAGACTCTTTCCCTTTTCATTACGAGACAAAGCTAAGGCATGGTTGAATTCTTTACCTGCAGGTTCTATCACAACATGGGAGGGGATGACAAAGGCGTTTTTGTCAAAGTACTTTCCCCCTTCCAAGACGGCGAAGATGCGGAACGATATCACGACTTTTGGTCAGTTTGACCCCGAGACTTTATACGAAGCGTGGGATTGGTTTAAGGAGTTGTTGAGGAGATGCCCACACCATGGTTTACCCATATGGCTGCAGGTACAAACTTTTTATAACGGTTTATTTTCTGCTAACCGTTCAATGATTGATGCAGCATCTGGGGGATCCATAATGAGAAAGACACCGGAAGAAGCATATAGCTTGTTGGAGGAAATGGCGTGCAACAGCTATCAGTGGCAATCTGAGAGGAGCACGCCGCAGAAACCAATGGGAGTCCATCAAGTGGACGAGATCACTGCTCTTTCGGCTCAATTAGAAGCCATGAACCGGAAGATAGACAGCATGGGAGCAACAGCGATGCAAGCTCAAGTTATCTTCTGTGAGCTGTGTGGAGGCAGTCATCCGAGCATCGAGTGCCAGGCAGGTAATCAATTTAACCAATCCGTTGAAGCTGTTAATTTTGTAGGTAACAGGCCACCCAATAACTCCTACTCGAATTACAACCAACCGTGGAGGAACCACCCGAATTTGAGGTGGTCGAATCAAGAAAATGTGTTGAACCCTCAACCGCAGGCCGGGTTCACACAGAAGCCGAGTATGGAGGAATTGATGGCGAAGCTGATTTCATCAACAGAGGTGAGGATGCAGAATCAAGATGCATCAATCAAAAATTTGGAGGTGCAGATAGGGCAGTTGGCCACGTTGATATCTGGGAGGACGCAAGGTACGCTCCCGAGTGATTCTGTAAAGAATCCGAAGGAGCCATCAAATTGATGAAGACGAGGAGGTGACAGTCCAGCTTGGGACTATAAATTAAGAACTTCTGTTTTTTTTTTTTTTTCTTTCCTTGAGTTTTGTTTTTGATTTCTTGTTTTGTTGAGTTTTTGTTAGTCTGTTTGTTTTTGAGTGTGTCTGAGAATGAATTCGTGTCTTTTCTAATGCAGATGTGAAAGCAAGAGCAAGTTGGTTATAGGCGAAGCAATCCGAGAGAAAGATGTTGAGAAAAAGAAAAATTTTAAAATTTTGGTTGCTGCTGCTGGCGATCGATCGGTGGAAATCTCGATCGATCGCCCGAATTTTTAAAATGACTTTGTGCCTACTGCCTCGCTCGATCGATCGAGAATTTTTCCGATCGATCGAGCGAGAGAAAATTTTGAAAAAAATAAAGGGACAGACGCAACAGCCATCACTTTCCCCAATTCATTTTCCCCCTCTCAACAACAAAAACCTAGCGCCTCTTTCAAATCCCTTCATCCAATCTCAATCTTTTGTTCATCAAATTTCAATTTACTTCAATTCTAAGAAGTAATATTCATCCTAATGAGATTTTCATTGCAGATTTGAAGATTTGAAAGGCAAATTGGGTAGAAGCGCAGAAAGAAGGGAATTCCAAGCCGAGTGCCACATTTTTCCAAGATCAAATTTTTAAGAGGTAATTGGTTTCCAATCATCCAAGATTTTAGCTTTTGGTGCTATTTCGTGAATTTTATTAGCAGTGGGTTGGAAAAGAATTTCAATTAGGAGGAAGTTTTGTGGTGTTGAAGGGTGTTGGATTGACAGTGTTGTGGGGTGTTAGTGAATTGAATTGAATTCGTTGGGAATCATTTGGCAAGAGAATGTCATCCAGAAAGAGGTCAAAGAAGGCGGAAGCTTCCCAGAAGCAAAAGCAAGCAGAGGCCACTGTTTCTGAGCCAGTTTATGATGAACAAAAGTTTCTCAATGCCAAGATTGCTGAATTATACCCCACCTACCATAAGAAACCCCTGAGCCGTGAAAGGGGAATGAGCTTAGATAAATTGGAGTGTCCTGTCATTAGGACAGCACGCCGAAAAGGGTGGTTCCAATTCATTCAAGCACCGATTGATGCTGTGGTGCCACTGGTGAGGGAGTTCTATACAAATCTTCGAGCAGTTCAACCAGGGCACCGAGTAAGTGTTTATGTTCGAGGGAAAGATGTGTTGGCGGATCGAGCCACAATCAATAATATCCACCGGATGCCATTCATTCACAACTGTGAATACCAATCTTTCAAGAACAGGAGGATCGACTACGATGAGGTATTGACAGTCATTGGCAAGCCAGGAGTGGATTGGCAGAGGAATGATAAAGCAGAGCCACAGTTGGTTCTAAAGAAGAATTTGAAGCCAGAGGCCCAAGCATGGTTTTCATTTGTCGCCTCGCGGGTCATGCCATCGACCCACACTTCTGAGGTGACAAAAGATAGAGCGGTCCTGGTTTATGCCATCCTCTCAGGGAAGGATGTGGACTTCGGTGAGATCACCAGTGATCATATTCAAGAGATGGGAAGCAGCCCTCCGACCTCCGCACTACCGTTTCCATCCACGATCACTGCCTTATGTCAGCGATACGGAGTGACATGGGGGGAATACGAGGAGCTACTTCCACCGAAGACACCAATCATTGTGGCCGATCCTACGAGCCGAAGACGACCCTCGGACACTACACAAGCTGGAGCATCATCTTCTGCTGCAGAGCATACACGAGTTACTTTGGATTCTCTTCATAGGGATCTCCAAGATATTCGCCTGGAGCAGCAGAGCCTTCACAGCATGCAGCGGGACATTCATAGCATGCAGAGAGCGTTGCAGATGGACCATGAGCAGGTAGCTCAGCGACAGATGGAGTTCATGCACTATCAGAGTGCATGGAACACTGCCATGGCCCAGGGCTTTCTAGGTTTCCAGTTCCCGCCGGAGCCACACTTTGCACCCTTTCATCCGCATGCACCTCCACCTTCTGCATACCCACCATTTCCGCCATATCAGGGCGAGGAGCACCAATACCCAGTTCCCCCTCCGGAGCATGATGAGGATGACGATCAGTGACGATCGTCATCATGGTATGTGTCTTTGCCATTGCATTTATTTTTCTTGTTCATTGAGGGCAATTCACATGCTAAGTTTGGGGGGGTTTTTAATTATTTGTATATATCTTGCTTTTGCACATATTGCTACTTGTCTTGTTTCTTTTCCTAGCATGACTGCATGATGTTGAGACTAATTCGTCCTTGACCATTACCAACAAAATTTTTTCTATTGATTGAGTTATTCTTGAGAATTGTTGAGTTGGACTTGCAACGGTAATACATGATGAAATTAATCCTCATCTAGATAGGAGCCATGAAAATGTTTAACTTGTTTGTATATATCCTTTGTGAACTATATGTCAAAACTAAGGAATTATTTGAGCACTTATTGAGTCATGATTGAGTAAAGTATGTATTGTTTTAATTGAAAATTTGTGTTAACTATGATTAGTCTTGAGTATCTTAGATAACTCTACAGTTTAGTTGAAAGCACTTTGAGGCGAAATTTATAATTAGGAACTAGACTTGGAGATGATTTAGGCGATTTTTGGACCGTTTGAGCCTTTCAAGCCTACCTGTTATATATTATTCATTAGTGTCCCTTTTTGAGCCTTATTGAAAAATAATGGTATATGCACTGCATATGATTAGACCCCCATTCGACATTCTTGGCAAACTCATTATACCCACCTTGGTTTGAGCCTAAAAGAAATTTTTTACCTACCCCTAGGAGAGTATAATGAATCTCATTCATTGCACAGAATTGTTATATGCAAATGAGTTCAAAAGGCACAAAGAATGAGTAAAGAAAAAGAAAAGTTGTAGAGAAAAGCCTTGAAAAGAAAAATTCAAAATAAGACCCAAAGTGGCCAAGGCTAGAAAAAAGTTGAAGAGAAGCTCAAAAAAAAAAAAAAAAAAAAAAAAAATAGTTGAACTGATTTTGTTATACTCTCTTCTTTGAATTCATCCTACCTTTTCTTTGAAGCCGACACCAAAAGGCCTAACGTTATAAGCTTTTAAGACCTTTTGATCCAAGTCTAGGGAACAATTACATTAGTGGAGAAGTGCTGGATAATCTTGACTAGGAGTTAATATGGCACATGTTGATGTTAAAGATATATATGTAACTCATGTTTGACAATAGCACACACGCACGTTCCGATGTTGCGATGTATTGTTTAACTTAGGAGAAAATGCTTCTTGTTAAATGTTGATTGACTTCTATTGATGTGTAAGTAGGATTTCTGAGCTGTTACATATGTTGTAAAGATGATTCATGCTTAGTATCGAGTTTAACTTTTCTTTTTGAGTTTATTGCTTGCTCGAGGACGATCAAGTCTAAGTTTGGGGGAGTTGATAGGCTTAGATTTTGAGTGATTTTAACTGTAATTTCTTCTCATTTTCCGTACTTTTTCCTGGATGATATTATGCTTTTTGGTGTTTATCCGTTTGTTTCAGGAAATTAGATCGGAAGTGGAAGAAATGAGCTTATATGAAGATAACGGGCGAAATCGAGACATAAAAGATGATGAAAAAAACTGAAGATGGTTTCTTCAGATCTCGATCGATCGAGATTTATTCTCGATCGATCGAGCCAGCCAGAAGCAAGAGTCTGATTTTTCGAAGGCTCGATCGATCGGTGAAATTATCGATCGATCGAGCGAGGCAGTAACCTCGGAGCTAAAATTTTCAAATTCTCGATCGATCGGTGGAAAATGTCGATCGATCGAGCGAGGCAGTAAGTTCCAAAAGCTGGCGTGAACAGTGCACCGATCGATCGGTGAAAATCTCGATCGATCGAGACGCGAGATCTGAAGATTTTATTTTCCTTTTTTATCGTGATTCTGGAGGGCTATTAAGAGGGACTCTCTTCCACAGAATTAGAGGACGAATTTTATATCCAATATCAGACATTTTTTTTAGGTCAAGAGCAGCCGCCCAAGGAGATCCAATCTCCGTTCTTCGTCCAAAGTCGAGCCAATCTCGTTCCGGAGTGCAAGGAAGGAACAAGAGAAGAAATTACGGTGCAACGCACGGATTCATCCATCGTTTATCGTATTTCTGAACTTTCATTTATTTGATTTTCAATTTTCATTTGTTGTTTTTGAGGTCGAGAGACAAGAAAACTCATCTGTATTTGATTTGAATTAAATTTGGTTTATATTATTGAAGTTTTAGTTCGTTGTGTTTTATATATTGATTCATTGGTATTTGAGCGCATTGATATTTATTGTTCATAAATTAATTGCATGTGTAGATCAAAGTCTAGCTAGCTTTGATTGAATTTGAGAGTTACAGCCGAGATCGAGAGATAACGCTGTAACACGCTCCATTAATTTATGATGTATGTTACGATTGAGATCGAGAGATGATATCGCATACGTGAGAACTTAAAATCGAAAGATTTAGAGTTAATAGGTTTTGATTGATTTAAGCAACTTTAAATTAGTAAATAGGTGCACGAGAGTGACTTGTTCTAATTTATTGTTAGTTTCGTTACAGCTCGAGAGAGTGTATCGAATAATAGTAAAACCTTTCACCTTTAAAATCAATTGGTTGATAAATTGAGAATTCCATTGAATCATTAGAGATAACATAATTGAACGACGAACTCGGTAATTTTCTCGAGTAACTTACCTTCGCATTTCCGGAACCATTCTATTCATTGTTTCTAGTTTAATCTTTATTCTTTAGTTTAATTTAGCATTAGTTAATCAAACTCCTTTAATCGTAGGCTAAATATAATTTGATTGATCTTATTTGGTACTTATACGTTAGTCCCTGTGGATTCGACAACCTTTACTTAATTTTCACTATACTAAAACTTGACACCGTGCACTTGCGGTAGAATCGCTTCACACAAATCTTTGACAAATAATTGTTTAAAAATAAAGCGGTCAGGAAACATACCTTGCAGAGTTGTAGGATGTACAAGCTCCTTTTCTTCTATTGGCACATGTGTCTCCTCTTCTAGCTCGGGTGGCATCAGTACCACCTTCTCCATCGTGTCCTCTTCTTCATCACTCCATGATTCGAATGCAATCATGATCTCCTTTTGTGCTGCTATCCGATCGGCCGATCTTATTAGTTGCTCCATTTGGTTACCCAAATTCTGAGTGCTAGCCCTGAATTCCTGTTGAAATTGCAAAGTACTATCATTAAGTGTTGAAACAAGATCCACTAAAGACTCACCAGGGATATGGTATTGAGGTTGTTGTGGCCATGGCGGGTATTGTGGTATGTATGGCGGTAGGGTGGACTGCATGTAAGATGGAGGTGGGCTCATCCATTGATTGTCACAGTTGAGATTGAGATGATCACTCCAACTTGAGTTGTATGCACTTTGTCCACTCCCTACGCCAAGTTGTTGCACAAGATACTCCAATTCATCTAGTCGCCTATAGTCCTCCATGAAAAGATCCGATTTCTAAGAAATCAACCTGTAAGCACGAACAAACAAGAGTAGCGGTGGGGGAAAAAGAAAGAGAAAGAAACAAAACAAAAAATATTAACACAAAAATATACAATGCCTCCCCGGCAACGGCGCCAAAGTTTGGTGTGCGTTTATCATGTACGCCCAAATTAACCCTTCTTCAGTTAATGACAAAAATATGTAGTAGTGGAAATAGGGATCGATCTCACAGGGAAGGTAAATTTATTTTGTGCCAAAAGCGAATAGTAACAATGGGGTTTTAGGATGAATGATTACTACTAAGCAAATTCTACAATTAAACTAATTAACGAGATTACTAAGATGATTAAACTTATGAGAGTGAAGCGATTCTTGGTTTCCAGGTAACCGTACTTTTGGAAAATTATCTTTTAGTCATCAAATCAAAACATTCGAATTCTTTCAATTATCTATCGATTGGAAATTCAATTCCTACTCATCTTATTCGTAGTCAAAGAGAAAACAGCATTCAATTCAACCCTTACCAAATCTCTAATCACCACTACAACCATTAATGATTAAATCAATGATAGTTTCAAAACTAATGAGTTCGATAAATCTAATCAATGAAAACTACAGCCGTTAAAATTGATTACTCAACCGTTTCTCCTAAAAATTCAACAACACCTACAGCCGGTTAATTATTGATCTTAGTTGTTTCTTAACAAACTATCGATTCTGCAATTGAATATTAGGTGATCGGTCTAATACACAAACACAACAATCATGGAATTCGAAATTTGAGAAACAAATTGAAATTGAAATCTAATTCAACAATCAAACCAAATTCTCATAAAAGAATTAAATCCAAAAGTAGGTATCCCTTCAACCAAGAATCGAAGAGATTTAGCCTAGCATAATTAAATCTAAAATCAATAAAAATTCAATGGAAAACATTAAATAAATAAAGGAAAAGAAATTACTAATATAAATCACGATTCCGGCTTGTCGATTCCGGTTCCGTTCTTCGTTGTTCTTGAAGAAAACTTGAAAGCAAATTAATCTAAAATCTCTAAAAATTCTCAAAGTATGAAAAACTAACAAAAACTGCTACTAATGAGGCTTGTCCTCGAGTTTTAGGGTATGGAAGTGATAAATATGGGATACAATCTTTTAAACATGGTAAAAGACTCAATTTCCAAATTTCCGGACTCTTCGGCGATCGATCGCCTTGAATGTGGCGATCGATCGCTGCATTATTTTTTTTCGGAAAAATCCTTGAGGCGATCGATCGCTATAAAGTGGCGATCGATCCCGAGCTCCACTAGACTTTGGCGATCGATCGCCACTTCTTCGCGATCGATCGCTGACTCTTCAAATTTGATGAAAATGTTTCTGTCCATAGGCGATCGATTGCCACTTCCGGGCGATCGATTGCCACTTCCAAAATTACGTTTGTGCCCTTTTCTTGATCAACTTTGAGTCCTTGTCATGTCCATGTCTCTCCTTGGTCTTTACACATCGTTTTTAGCTCTTTTTCTTCGATTGTACCTATAATTACACAAATATACGATTAGGTAGCATACGTATCAATTTATCTATCAAAACCTACCAAATTGTAGACAATTAAGCAGTCAAGATGTGTCTATTTCTAGTCACATCATGCACCAAGGTCATATCCCACTACAACTTCATGACTCTTCCCTATTAAATCCATAAATCATATGTTTATGTTATGAACTCATTTATTTGATTCTCACATGTATTTTATTTTTCAATGAGAAGTCATTCATACATGGCTTTATTCCTACTCGGTTCAATCCGAACCCGAGTCCATATCGTACTGTAATAAATCATAATGACACCATAAACATATTACACATGTATACGTCATATCGAGACATGACATTTCCCCCCCACTTATTGAATTTCGTCCTCGAAATTGTATATACAAACATGCATATATAGATACGCAACTCAACAATCCTACGACAAGAAGATAGGAAACATGATCATATATGCAACAGTACAGTACGTGTGTACCAACAGTATCATAAAACTGTAAAATCATACCAATAAACAACTCAGGATACTGTCGTATCATATGCTGCTCCGTCTCCCACGTGCCTCTTCGACACCCCGTCTGTCCCACTGAACCTAACCATAGGAATCACTTTATTACGCAACCTGCGTTCAGCTCGATCCAAGATCATAACCGGTCGTTCCTCATACGACACATCTGTATCCAACTGTACATCAGGTAACTGTAATACATGTCTCGGATCTGGTTCATACTTTCTCAACAGTGAAACATGAAAAACATCATGAATACTACTCAAGGCTGGCGGTAGTGCCAAGCGATATGCTAACGTACCAATACGTTGCAATACCTCATACGGACCAACATACCGTGGAGACAATTTTCCACGTTTACCAAACCGTATTACACCTTTAAAAGGTGAGATTTTCAAGAACACACGGTCACCAACTTGAAATTCAAGTGGTATACGTCGCTTATTGGCATAAGTAGTCTGTCTGTCCTGAGCAGCTTTAAGTTTCAATCGAATTAACTTCACTTTCGCTTCCATTTCATGAATCATATACGGTCCATGTAAGGAAGATTGATCCACAGCATCCCAATACAATGGCGATCTACATCGTCGCCCATATAGAGCCTCAAATGGTGCCATCTGTATACTAGATTGATAACTGTTATTATATGAAAATTCCACTAATGGCAATGACTCTTGCCAAGAGGTATCAAACTCTAA
This sequence comes from Haberlea rhodopensis, assembly GCA_907163345.1. Lineage (NCBI taxonomy): Eukaryota > Viridiplantae > Streptophyta > Magnoliopsida > Lamiales > Gesneriaceae > Haberlea > Haberlea rhodopensis. The sequence continues at coordinate 161,285 of CAJQUN010000238.1, read as the reverse complement.
TACACAGGCACGCAACATATCCTCCAGCGTCTGTATCGTACGGTCTGTTTGTCCATCTGTTTGAGGATGATATGCTGTACTCAACCGCACTTCAGTTCCCAATGCTGTCTGTAACCCTTCCCAAAAATGAGAAGTAAATCTCGATCTCTATCCGATACAATGGAAATTGGTATACCATGTAGTCTCACTACATGTTGAATGTACAACTGTGCCATTCGCAGATATGTAAATGTCATACAATATGGCACGAAATGAGATACTTTGGTGAGTCGGTCAACGATCACCCAAATGGCATCACAACCAGAAGACGTCCGTGGCAAATGAGTCACAAAATCCATCGTGATATGTTTCCATTTCCACTGAGGAATGTCCAAACTGTGTAATTCACCTCCTGGTTTCTGTCTTTCTGCTTTTACTTGTTGACAGACTAAACATCGTTTCACAAAATTCAACACATCCTGTTTCATACGTTTCCACCAAAATTGGGTACGTAAATCATGATACATTTTCTTTCATCCAGGATGTATACTGTATCTACTACAATGAGCACGTTGTAGTAGTTCTTGGTGTAGTACCAATGAAGCAGGTACTACCCAACAGTTCCTGTATTTCAGAATTCCATCACTTGCAAGTACAAACTGCGATGTTTGTCCTTGACTTATCATTTCCTTCCAGTGTTGTACCTCATCATCAGTACCTTGTGCCATTCTGATTTTCTCAAAGATATCAAGTTCAACCAATAATGTTGATACCCGTACTGGCACTGTTTCCACATCATAGTCATAACCCAAAGTACAACATGAAGTCATCAAGGCAGATAAATGAATCATCTCATCAGCTGTATGATGTACTTTCCGACTCAAGGCATCTGCTGTAAGATTCACTTTTCTTGGATGATATTCAATCTCACAATCATAATCTTTCAACAGATCCATCCATCTTCTTTGCCTCATATTCAATTCTGCTTGAGTAAATAAAAACTTTAAACTCTTATGATCTGTGTATATGGTAAACGACGTACCATATAAATAATGTCGCCATATCTTCAAGGCAATGACAATGGCAGCTAATTCCAGATCATGTACTGGATACCGCATTTCATGTGGTTTCAATTGTCGTGATGCATAAGCCACTACATGTTTATCCTGCATCAATACACAACCCAAACCTAGTATTGAAGCATCAGTATATAAGGCAAACCTGTCATGTTCCGATGGAATGATCACGACTGGAGCTGTAGTCAATCGATGTTTCAATTCCTGAAAACTATGCTCTACTTATGTCCTCATTTCACACTTAAGGATCTGGGGTCCTTACATTCCAGGACCGAAGTACCAGTGCCGGTATTGAGTAGGGTACTTTATACATTAAATACACATTCACTCATTTGATGCTCGCATGTGAGCACTGCTATATGTGTATATGGGTTGTATAAAGGGCATGAGCCTTTCTTTTTTCATTTATGGGTTGCATGCTGTTAGGATCGGGGTAGTGTTTAGAAGGGGGGGTTGAATAAACACTAGATTTAATTTTAATTTTGCTCGGGTTTACTGCAGACTGTTAAGTACTGCAGTAGCTTCTCAATATATTGCAAGTCAGCAGACACTGATTATAGTGCGGAAGACGTTTGCTGGACTTGTGAGTGATAATAACTGAATGGTAAATAAGCAGTAAGTAAATGACACAAATATTGTTTCTGGAAGTTCGAAGCACAACGCTTCTACGTCTCCCCTTCTTCCCTTGCAGGAAGGTTACACTAGAATAATTTGGTTTACACTTTACAGTATACAACATTCTTAGGCACTCACACAGCTTGGCCTAAACTCCTAGCAATCACAAGTTCCTAGTTTTTGTGTACAATGATTTCTATGACACTTCACACAAATATAAGCAGTTTGACTTCGAGTGTTCTTTGATCAGCAGACTCAGTTGAAGTTAATCTGTCACGATTACAGTAGTAGTGCTTGTCTGCTCTTGCTGAACCTTCAGAGAATATCAGTGAGATGATTTTCTTTTTGCGTTGAGGTGTTTCTTTTTGTTTTGATCAGATTGTTCAGCTCTTTTTCTTCATTCCTTGCTTGGACTTTTATAGACTCCGTGATATAATGACAACTTTTCTGTATTAGGAAGAGATCAGCTTTCCAAATTCTGATTGTCTTCTTTCCTGTTTTGTTAAGCAACGGCTCTTATTCTGACGCTAATGGTGGCGGAGATATAGCAGGGTGCGCCGCTCTGTTGTACCTTTGTCAGAATAGGTTGTACTATTTTTGTCTTGTTGCTTTGTGCTCTTGCTGGATGGTTAGACCTATGCTGACTTTCTTCTTTCAAATGATCTTTCATTCTTCTGTACTCAATAGAGGTCTGTCCAGTAGTTGTCTATCCAGTTGGTGTTCATCTGGTTGGTGTCCATCCAGTAGGTGTTCATCTAGTAGGTGTCCATCCAGTAGGTGTTCATCCGGTAAGTGTTCATCTGGTAGGTGTCCATCCGGTTGGTGTCCATCCGGTTGGTGTCCATCCAGTAGGTGTTCATCCGGTAAGTGTTCATCCGGTAGGTATCTGTCACCCGGTAGGTGTTTGTCCAGTTGATGTCCATCACCCAGTAGGTGTTTGTCATCCGGTAGGTGTTTGTCCAGTTGATGTCCATCACCCGGTAGGTGTTTGTCACCCGGTAGATGTCTGTATCCAGTAGGTGTCTTTCCAGTTGATGTTTGTCACCCGGTAGATGTCTGCATCCAGTAGACGTCTGTCTAGTTGATGTTTGTCACCCGGTAGATGTCTGTATCCAGTACGTGTCTGTCCAGTTGATGTTTGTCACCACCAAAACTTAGAAATGTTTTCCCAACAATTTCCCCCTTTTTGGTGATGACAAAACTTAGTACTGGAGACTCTTGCTAGATCATATGAACAGCAACTCCTGTTAAGACTTAGAGACAAACATAGACTTTGCAATTTGTTAGAATAGATAAGCAGATTACGAGTGGTAATCAAACTGAGCCAATGAAGGAATATCATTTTTATATAAAATAAATTCTGATTACATGGTACATCTTACAAATCTTTCAGCAAGAAAATACATCTTATCTTTCAGCAAACCTATTTCTACAATCTAACCAAATGGAGAAACATAGCCAGTATGGAATGATCCGAGCTAGCTAGATGCAGGGTTATCGACAAAGGGAGGGGGAGAGAAAGTGCATACAGAGAGGCTTAGAACAGAGAAAGACCTAGAAAGCTATCATTATCTTCAAAGTAGTCCTCTGTTCATTTGGCAAGATCTCTGTCTTCAATGAAAATTCTCTGTCTTCCCCCTTTTTTGTCATCAGCACCCAGACATCTGCTGTTCCAAATTCCAGGCTGGTGAAGAACACCAAGGCTGGTAGAAGAAGCTGGAGCTAACAGAGGTGGGTTAGATAAGTAATCAACCCATGTAGGGTTGATTTAGATAAGTAATGAACCCATGAATATGTTGTAGAAACAGTTGCAAAACTAGTAAGAACAGTAGTTAAGAGTTGCATGATTGATGATTTGAGGTAGAGAAGTAGCATGCTATTTATAGCGAAAAACTAGCAAGTTGTAGTGTGAAATGTCATATCATGCGTAAAGAAGTGCAGATAAAGATAGATAATAATTAACAACTCTTATGAATATTTATAATAAATAGATAATGAAAACATAAAAAAAGACAATAAAATTTACTGTTTGCCCCCTAGCCAATGCTGAGAGTAGTCACGGGTGGAGGGTGGAGTGTCAGCCTAAGTTTGTCGGGAACTGTGGGACCTTTGCTGAGAGGGATTGTAATACCCCCGAAATGTTATATGATTATGTGCTATGATGATGATTTATGTTAAGTTTAGGGTTGTGGTGTAATTAATTTGGGGGAATATAATTACGATATGATGATATGATTTAGGGGGCATGATGGGTGTTTTAAAGGATGTATTAATTTAAATGAAGTTATAAAATATCGAGTGAGAATATTTTAATACATCGTACTATATACCAGGATACAATTAAACACCACATGACCACCCAACCCACACCACCCCACCCCCATCACTCGGTCACCTCACCCTCCCCCACTTGTTCAACCCATACCCCCCACTTGCTCAACCCATGCTACCACTCAATCAACCTCCATCTCCTTCTCTCCTCCTCCTCTCCTCCATTCTCATCCCAGAACAAGCTGCTTTAAGGCAAGGAAACCTTGGTAGAAAGGTGTGCAAATCCTTGCAAAAAGGGGAGCAAAAAGAGAGGGGTAAGTTGGTGCCCTGTTTTCTGGGTTTTCGGGTTGAGTTGGGTTTTTGTAGTGAGGATTTCTATGCATGCTAGTGTAGGTATGAACGAAACCTTGGTATGTATGTTCACATGGAAGTATTATGAAGCTCCTAGCATGTTTGTTCGAGTATATTACTTACGTTATGTGTTGTTTTCTTGTTATGAAAGTAAGTGCTCGAAATTCTGGGCAAAGGAAGAACATGCTCTGTTTTTGTATAAGTTGGTTGAGGTTGAAGATTATGATGAGGTTATGTTGCATGCTAGTTTAGGTTTTGTTGAACCTTGAATTTAAGTGCTTACATAGAAGTTTTATAATGCTCCTAGCATGTTTGATTGAGCAAGTATGTTATGTTATGAAGTAGAAATGATGGTGTGAAAAGAGGTGCTCAAAAATCTGGGGAAGTCCCGATTTTTCAGAGCTCTCGATCGATCGAGATTTTGGTCCCGATCGATCGAGCGAGACAGAATGTTTAAAGCATGTTTTGAATTTCAGGTGCCGATCGATCGATGGATTTCTCGATCGATCGGTGAAGCTTCTCGATCGATCGGTAAAATGTTTCGATCGATCGATCGAGGCAGAATGGTTGAGCACTGTTGTGCACAGTTTCTCGATCGATCGAGACCTCGGGGCTGATCGATCGAGAGAGGCAGAATGTTGAAAAATAAAATGATGTTTATTTTATTAAGTTTATGATGTGAGATGGTATTGAGGCATCTAATATGGTATTGTGTGGTCTTGTAGAGCCATCCCAGGTACCGGCACCATCAAGGAGATAAAGTCTGTTGACTCCTTCTCTTTTTGAAAAGGTACGTAAGAAACGTACGGGCATCGGACGGTAAAACACATCTTTACACTTTGCATGAGTATACATGATGAAACGATGATGTTTATAAGTTGTGTATGATGTTTATAAGATGTTTACGTGTTTATAAGATGTCTACGATGTTATACGTGGTAAGATGCCACGGGGTAAGATGCCCAACATGGTAAGAGGCCATGCGATGTCTATTTGTGGTGAGATGCCACGGGGTAAGATGCCCCACATGGTAAGAGGCCATGCGATACTATTTGTGGTAAGATGCCACGGGGTAAGATGCCCCACATGGTAAGAGGCCATGCGATGTTTATAATGTGGTAAGATGCCACAGGGTAAGATGCCCATATGCATGATTATGAATCAGGGACAACAATAAGAAGTTAATGAATAACCAGCATATTTACTTAACCAATGTTTCATTCATTTACTATGATGTTTTATGATGTTAAACGAGATTGTATATGCTTATGATGTGTTGTCCCTGTAGGTACGCTTTTGGACTAAAAGACTAAGGGGTCGGGTTGAGCAGTGAGCTACGAGGAACACAGGAATGTATAGGAATCAAGTCTCGAATTAGTATCTACTCTAGGAGTAGTATAAATCTAAACATGAACATTCTTTTGGAAGTGTAATGAATCTATTTTTGAAGTCCTTTACTTTGGCCTGTAATTCTGATAGCTCATGTAACAACCAGAACCTTAGAATGTTATTAATGTATGATTAGTCCTTCTTATATCTATTGATCACTGTTAAGGTGGGAAGACCCCACATTAGTGGTATCAGAGCAGTGGTTAGATAACTCGGGAATGAGTGATGGGTAGCCTTAGCAATAAGTTGGCTAGGTGCTTACTTTTGGACATGTTTTATATGTATGTTGCATATGAAGTTCCTATGTTATGCTAACATGTTTAATTATCTAACGATGTGCTTTATGAACTGCTTTTTGTGTTATTATTAACCCTTGTGTTGCATCATGGCAGCAAATATAGAAGTGGGTGACGCCGTTAGTGTAAATGCAAGTGTTGGGCGTACGAATCCACTGCCACCACCAGCCTTGGGCGAAGAACCTTCTGAACAACAGTTGCTACCCGGGGAGTTGAGCTTGGCTCAATTTATGATGTACCGACCCCCGATGTTCGAATGAACTGAATCCGGGGAGAAAGCTGAGGAATGGTTGGAGATGATTGAACAGATATTTGTGGCAGCGCCTTGTGCAAAGACGGCCTGGATCAGATTAGCAGAATTTCAGCTGGCCAAGAAGGCACTGATGTGGTGGAAGACCACCGTAATTGAGCAAGAGGCTCTGGGGCAGGAAATAAGTTGGAAGATGTTCCGAACGCGGTTTCTGACCCGCTACTTCTCAGCCCCTGCAAGACAAGCCAAGGAGGATGAGTTTACCAGTTTAAGGCAAGGTACCATGCCTGTATCTGATTATGCTCTACATTACTGTTCCTTACTGCGTTATGTGCCCCATATTGCTGCAAACCCTCAAGCGAAGATGAGGAATTTCATGAAGGGCTTGAGGCCGGAACTATATGACAGGGTAATTACCTATGGCCCTGCCTGTTTTGACGATGCGCTTTCACGAGCTGAACTAGCCGAACTGGGAGTTGACGCATATCCTGATGCAGTGCCACCTCCAGCAACCCCTCAAAAATCCATTTCTGACAATTTGAAGCCCAGGGGTGATCAGTTTAAGCCTAGAGGAAACACTTCAGCGTCGAGATTCAGTGGCAAGAGGCCCGAGAATCGATGGAAAGGGAACCGTAGGAATGATGCTCCATCAGGGATAGGACAGCCTCAGGGAGACAGATCTGGAAGAGTTCAGTGCACTCTTTGTGGACAACCACATTTGGCAAAGGATTGCGTAGGATGCTATGTCTGTGGCGACAGAGGTCACTTTGCTCGACAGTGTCCCAACAGGGAAAGACAGCAGAACTCTACGGGGAGGCCTGCGGACAGAGCGGCACAGCACCGACCACCTTTCGCACCGAGGCAGTATGGAGGTCAGCCCACGGGGCCACCTCAGGGACAGGTGTATGCTTTGACGAGGGAGCAGGCTACAGCAGCTCCGGAGGAGGTGATAGCGGGTACGTGTCTTTTATTTACGCACCCTGCTCTTATATTGATAGACACAGGTGCGTCACACTCTTTTGTGTCGACGAATTTTGTTGAAAGGCACCACATATGCACTTCTCCGTCGCCCATGCCTCTTATGGTCTCGAACCCCGCTGGAAGAAGTTTGACTACGGATCAGATTGTCTATGATGGCCTCATTTATTTTGAGGATAATGAGTTAAGATCAGATTTGATTGTGCTGGGGATGACAGACTTCGATTGCATTGTGGGCATCGATGTTCTGAACAAGTATTATGCGGTGGTAGACTGCAGGCAGAGGACTGTCCGTTTCAGGTCTGTTATGGGAGTCCAGTGGACATTCTTTGGGGATGGTTCTCGCCCAAAGATTCCGTTGATATCTGCTGTCAAGATGGCATAGTTATTAGAACGAGGTCATACAGGATATCTTATCTATGCTGTCGATATGACGGAAAAGAGGAAAGAGCTAAAGGTTGAGGATGTGCCCGTTGTGGCGGAGTTTGCTGATGTCTTTTCGGAGGAAATTCCCGGATTCCCACCGACGAGAGAGGTCGAGTTTGGGATTGAGTTACTACCAGGGACGTCTGCAATTTCTCGTGCCCCGTATAGGATGGCACCAGCTGAGTTAAAGGAGTTAAAGATTTAGTTGCAAGAACTCCTTGACAAGGGTACATACGCCCGAGCGTATCGCCATGGGGTGCGCCTGTCTTATTTGTTAAGAAGAAAGATGGATCGATGCGTCTATGCATTGACTATAGACAACTGAACAAAGCTACAGTAAAGAACAAGTATCCACTTCCGAGGATCGATGACTTGTTCGATCAGTTGCAGGGTACGAGGCTCTACAGTAAGATCGATCTGAGGTCGGGGTACCATCAGATTCGAGTAAGAGAAGATGATGTTCAGAAGACGGCGTTCAGGACTAGATATGGGCACTATGAATTCCTGGTCATGCCTTTTGGGGTGATGAATGCCCCAGCTGTCTTCATGAGTTTGATGAACAGAGTGTTCCAACCATATTTGGATCAGTTCGTCATAGTCTTCATTGACGACATACTTATTTACTCTCGGACTGAAGAAGAGCATGTAAGGCACTTGAGGATAGTACTTCAGATCCTTAGGGATCATCAGCTATATGCAAAGCTTAGTAAGTGCGAGTTTTGGTTGGACAACATGGTATTCTTGGGCCATGTCATATCTAGCCATGGAATATCTGTGGACCCCAGGAAGATTGAAGCTGTGTTAGAGTGGGCTGCACCCACTTCTGTACCGGAAATATGGAGTTTCCTCGGTTTGGCAGGTTATTACCGATGTTTCGTCGAAGGTTTCTCGAAGATTGCCAAACCCCTGACACAGCTGACTCAGAAAGGAGTCCCCTTCTTTTGGTCTGAAGCTTGTGAGGAAAGTGTTCAAGAACTGAAGCGTCGCTTGACTACAGCGCCTGTATTGGTGATTCCGTCTGAGAATAAGAGATTTGCCTTGTATACGGATGCGTCACTGCAGGGTTTGGGCTGCGTGTTGATGCAAGATAAGCATGTGGTGGCTTATGCATCGAGGCAGCTGAAGCCACACGAAGTTAGGTACCCAGTGCATGATTTGGAACTGGCGGCCACCATATTTGCCTTGAAGATCTGGAGGCATTACTTGTATGGCACGCCTTTCACTATATATACGGACCATAAGAGCCTGAAGTTCTTATTCACTCAGGCAGAGTTGATTATGAGGCAAAGAAGGTGGATGGATTTGCTCAAAGACTATGATTGTGAAATTGAGTACCATCCAGGTAAAGCAAACTTAATAGCAGACGCCTTAAGTCGGAAGGTGATGAGTACTGCAGAGGATGTTATGTGTTTGTCGGCCTTAATGACTTCTTATTGCCATTTGGGCTATGATTTTGATGTAGACACGTCGCCTGTGCGAGTGTCGACCTTATTGGCGGAGCCAGATATATTTGAGGCGATCAGGAAGGCCCAGAAGTCGGATAGTGAGCTTTAGAGATGGACATCATTGGTACTTCAGGGTCAGCCATCCAAGTTCAGAGTGGCTGAGGATGATTCTTTGAGACTGGGCAATCGATGGGTAGTCCCAGATACACCAGAACTGCGTAGAGGAATATTGGAGCGAGCTCACAGTAGTCGGTTCAGTATCCACCCAGGGGGAAAGAAGATGTACAAGGATCTATGCGATCAATTCTGGTGGCGACGCATGAAGCGTGAGGTGATCAATTTCGTTAAAAGATGTTTGATCTGCCAGCAGGTAAAGGCAGAGAGGCAGAGGCCTGGTGGTGAGCTGAAGAGCTTAGAGGTGCCTGAATGGAAGTGGGAGCATATATCTATGGACTTCGTGACCCACTTGCCGAGGACGGCCTCAGGATTCGATGCGATCTGGGTGATCGTAGATAGGCTGACGAAGACGGCTCATTTCATCCCTTACAGTATGTCATATACATACTTGAAGATGGCCCAGTTGTATATACGGGATGTGGTGAGATTGCATGGTATTCCAGTCTCGATAGTGTCTGATAGGGACCCGAGGTTTACTTCACATTTCTGGGAGGGTCTCCAGACAGCTTTGGGCACAGAGGTGAGACTGAGTACGGCCTATCACCCTCAGACAGACGGCCAAACAGAGCGTACCATTCAGACGCTCGAGGACATGTTGAGGGCATGTATTTTGGAGTTTGATACTCCGTGGCAGGATTCAGTGCCGCTGGTGGAGTTCTCCTATAATAATAGTTATCAGGCGAGCATTCAAATGGCTCCTTTTGAAGCTCTGTATGGACGACGATGTAGATCACCGCTGTATTGGGAGGATTTGACTAGCAAAGCGGTCGGAGGACCGGATCTGATCAGAGATATGGAAGGTAAGATAAAATTAATACGCCAAAAGATGAAAGCGGCCCAGGATAGGCAGGCAGCCTATGCAAATAAGCGGCGACGACCGCTGGAATTCCAGTTAGGAGACAGGGTCTTCTTAAAGATCTCGACCTTCAGGGGTGTGGTTCGTTTTGGGATGCGGGGAAAGTTATCTCCGAGGTATGTTGGGCCATACGAAGTTTTACAGCGTATCGGTACTTTGGCATATCGTTTGGCTCTACCGCCATCCTTGTCTGGCATACATGATGTTTTCCACGTCTCTATGTTACGGAAGTATGAGCCAGACCCGTCTCATGTCTTACAGCCTACAGAAGTTCAGTTAGACTCAGATGTGTCCTACGTAGAACGACCAATCAGAATTCTGGATCGAGAGGATCGCAGACTACGAAGCCAAGTTATACCGATGGTCAAAGTTCAGTGGGATCGTTGGGGTGTCGAGGAGGCTACATGGGAGACGGAACGGCATATGGTGCAGCACTATCCGGAACTATTCTCTGGTATGTTCTTAATGTTTAGTTCCATTATGATGATGCATGTGGATTTCGAGGACGAAATCTTATAAGTAGGGGAGTAATGTAATACCCCCGAAATGTTATATGATTATGTGCTATGATGATGATTTATGTTAAGTTTAAGGGTTGTGGTGTGATTAATTTGGGGGAATATAATTACGATATGATGATATGATTTAGGGGGCATGATGGGTGTTTTAAAGGATGTATTAATTTAAATGAAGTTATAAAATATCGAGTGAGAATATTTTAATACATCGTACTATATACCAGGATACAATTAAACACCACATGACCACCCAACCCACACCACCCCACTCCCATCACTCGGTCACCTCACCCTCCCCCACTTGTTCAACCCATACCCCCCACTTGCTCAACCCATGCTACCACTCAATCAACCTCCATCTCCTTCTCTCCTCCTCCTCTCCTCCATTCTCATCCCAGAACAAGCTGCTTTAAGGCAAGGAAACCTTGGTAGAAAGGTGTGCAAATCCTTGCAAAAAGGGGAGCAAAAAGAGAGGGGTAAGTTGGTGCCCTGTTTTCTGGGTTTTCGGGTTGAGTTGGGTTTTTGTAGTGAGGATTTCTATGCATGCTAGTGTAGGTATGAACGAAACCTTGGTATGTATGTTTACATGGAAGTATTATGAAGCTCCTAGCATGTTTGTTCGAGTATATTACTTACGTTATGTGTTGGTTTTCTTGTTATGAAAGTAAGTGATCGAAATTCTGGGCAAGGAAGAACATGCTCTGTTTCTGTATAAGTTGGTTGAGGTTGAAGATTATGATGAGGTTATGTTGCATGCTAGTTTAGGTTTTGTTGAACCTTGAATTTAAGTGCTTACATAGAAGTTTTATAATGCTCCTAGCATGTTTGATTGAGCAAGTATGTTATGTTATGAAGTAGAAATGATGGTGTGAAAAGAGGTGCTCAAAAATCTGGGGAAGTCCCGATTTTTCAGAGCTCTCGATCGATCGAGATTTTGGTCCCGATCGATCGAGCGAGACAGAATGTTTAAAGCATGTTTTGAATTTCAGGTGCCGATCGATCGATGGATTTCTCGATCGATCGGTGAAGCTCCTCGATTGATCGGTAAAATGTTTCGATCGATCGATCGAGGCAGAATGGTTGAGCACTGTTGTGCACTAGTTTCTCGATCGATCGAGTCCTCGGGGCCGATCGATCGAGAGAGGCAGAATGTTGAAAATTAAAATGATGTTTATTTTGTTAAGTTTATGATGTGAGATGGTATTGAGGCATCTAATATGGTATTGTGTGGTCTTGTAGAGCCATCCCAGGTACCGGCACCATCAAGGAGATAAAGTCTGTTGACTCCTCCTCTTTTTGAAAAGGTACGTAAGAAACGTACGGGCATCGGACGGTAAAACACATCTTTACACTTTGCATGAGTATACATGATGAAACGATGATGTTTATAAGTTGTGTATGATGTTTATAAGATGTTTACGTGTTTATAAGATGTCTACGATGTTATACGTGGTAAGATGCCACGGGGTAAGATGCCCCACATGGTAAGAGGCCATGCGATGTCTATTTGTGGTGAGATGCCACGGGGTAAGATGCCCCACATGGTAAGAGGCCATGCGATACTATTTGTGGTAAGATGCCACGGGGTAAGATGCCCCACATGGTAAGAGGCCATGCGATACTATTTGTGGTAAGATGCCACGGGGTAAGATGCCCCACATGGTAAGAGGCCATGCGATGTTTATAATGTGGTAAGATGCCACAGGGTAAGATGCCCATATGCATGATTATGAATCAGGGACAACAATAAGAAGTTAATGAATAACCAGCATATTTACTTAACCAATGTTTCATTCATTTACTATGATGTTTTATGATGTTAAACGAGATTGTATATGCTTATGATGTGTTGTCCCTGTAGGTACGCTTTTGGACTAAAAGACTAAGGGGTCGGGTTGAGCAGTGAGCTACGAGGAACACAGGAATGTAAAGGAATCAAGTCTCGAATTAGTATCTACTCTAGGAGTAGTATAAATCTAAACATGAACATTCTTTTGGAAGTGTAATGAATCTATTTTTGAAGTCCTTTACTTTGGCCTGTAATTCTGATAGCTCATGTAACAACCAGAACCTTAGAATGTTATTAATGTATGATTAGTCCTTCTTATATCTATTGATCACTGTTAAGGTGGGAAGACCCCACAGGGATGCCATGACCGACTGGATGCTCCAGCTGCAGTAGTGGAGCGATGAGATGGAGGCTGGTCTCGTTGGGTCAGAGGAGCAGGTCTGCTAGACTCGGGCAATCTTCTAACAGTTTGAGGAGTAGCTGGCAGGCTGTTGCTCAAGTCTTGAATCTTCAAAACAAGGGCCGCCTGCATAGTTGCCAGTTGATCCGATAAGGGTTTCTTGGCGTCTTCTATCTTATCTTCAAGGTCCAGTGAGGTGGCAGTATGAAGAGATTCATTCTGCTGAGTGGTCTGAAGACGAGCCTGCCCTATTCGAGAGAGAGAGTCGGCAAAAGCATCCACAACAAAGGTCTGGAGCCTGGTTACTGGAGTCGTTAGACTATTTATGTCTCGATAGACGTGCTGGAATTGAGAGTCAGTATGCTGTTGGTGACTCCCAAGAATAAGAGTAGCAGTGCGTTCTTCTTGTTTGTGCTTGTTGACGTCACTGGCCAGTGCAGAGATGGCATTGGACAGATGCACCAATTGATTAGCAATATTGGGTGGTCCTTCCAGAGGAATAGGAGTTGAAAAGTCAAAGAAATCCTCAGGAGGATCCTGAGCCAGAGATTGATCCAGAGCATCTGGTTGAGTCACAACATTAGTAGTGAGAACGCCGGGGTGACCTTCAATATGAGCAGCGGTCAACATAGCAGTGGCTTTCGTGACTGTTGCAGAAGGTGTGTCGGTAGCACTGGCATCCATGCTAGTAACAGCTTGTTCCAGCTCGGCTGCAGAAGACTGAGTGTGACCAGCAGAGGGAGAAGAGGGCTCGCTGGGTTCATCATTACCAGAAGAGATGGTAACTTGATGAACCACAGTCTGAATCATTGTGTCAACATTCACATGATCAACATCCAGCTATTGTAGCGGTTGATCATTTGCAGGACTTGAAACGGAGGAGATAATTGGAACAGCTGTAGAGGTGATCTCCATGACAGGAGGAGTTATCTCCAATGTAGGTGGGACAGTCTCCAAGTCAGGAGGAGTTGTCTCCAGGTCAGTTGGAGCTGTCTCTAAATCAGTTGGAGATGTCCCTAAGTCAGTGGGAGCTGTTTCCAAGTCAGTTGGAGATGGACTTGCATTACTTGAAACTGCAAAGCAGGAGTGGAGACCTATTGATATGCGAAGATCATGAAGAGCATGCTCAGCCATATCCAGCTTGGGTCCTAGAACATTCAGAACTGCTCGATCATGATTAGCTGTTCCAGAATCAATATTGAATTGCTGAAGGCGGGAATGAACAAGAGCTTGAAGTTCTCCCACATAATTCATCATGCGGAAGAGATCTCGAAGCTTCAAACTCTTTTCAGTGTCCGGGACCTAAAGATAAGCCAAGATGAGGTTCTCATCTTCCATAGCTTGATCAAAAATCGGAGTGAAGTCATCGAAGCGAATGTTAAGGCGCGCCTTCACCCATCGATCAAAAATGTCAAGCTGTGGCTTCAGCTTGGCTTCTACTTCATCCATTACCATTTGGATTTCAAAAGCTACAGGGGTGGATACTGGTGCCATAAGTGACTTTCCTTTTCTAGTGATGGTGTCCTTAGGATGACAGTAAGGACACGAGGACTTGGGTGTCCGGAAATTGATAGTGCCAGGTGCTTGTTGAGAGCTCACCAGCTTGGAGGATTGGTCAGTTGGAGCCACTGGTGCAGCGAGTACCATAGCCAATGAGGCAGCTGATGCAGTAGGTTCCTCCGGAGGAGGATTTTTGGGACTTGGTTCCCTACTAGGGATGACTGTTGTGGGAACTGCAGAAGAGATGGTATCAGAGGCAGCAATGACTATCTTTCGGAGAGCAGGAGGAGTCCCTTTTCTGGTCCTGGGCTTCTTAGGAGGTGGAGGAGGAGGAGATGACTCAGCGGATTCGAATATTGTTTGTTCAGAATCGCTTACAACTTGAGTTGTTCGTCGCTTCGTCAGACCAACCTCTCTGCCACTCCGTTGCCTGTGAATCTGGAGGTACTTAGCTGTGATAAGTCTGCTTGGATGAAGATTAGAGGAGGCCTCTGCCTGCATGTTTTTACTGTCAAACAAACTGCTGAGAGGGAGAGCAAAACCAGATTGACCTTTCCCTGAAGTGATTAGTCCGGTAAGGACATGAAACAGAACAACTGACCAGTTAACTTCTAATCATTTGAAAATGGCGCACATGACGTCAAACTTCTCCGGGTTGATGATATCAAAGGATCCAGCTTTGCACAGGAGCCCCTTGGAAATGACATCAGCCAGTTGACGGAAATGACTCTTCATTAAAACCTTTTTAAATGGAGGACGTCGAAGACGAGCGTCAGAGTCGGAGAATATGGTGTGCATTTCTTCCTTGACATCCACTGGAACGGTGGAAAAATCTGTGAGTCCAGTAGAGGGAAGACAAAGATGAGTGGCGAATTCCAGTTGAGTGATGGTAACTAGTTGACCAGAGATGGAAGCCACCACGGAATCATCAACAACTTTAGCAGTGGCGAAGAACTCGTGTAGAGCTTCCTTGTAGAATGTTGGAGCCTGGCTAAGGATCACCAGAAGTCCAGATGTATCCAACTTGTGAAAAACTTCCTTTGTATCTTCATCAGAGGTTGTGGAAATTGAATGAAAATCCACATGAACAGCATTGGTGATGAAACTGGGCTGTGTATTCTTAGACATTTTTGATGTAGATACCGAGAATAAAAAAATCCTGCAGTGTAAGAATTTCTGGGAAGAAAGTTAACGCAGTAATTTTGGAAAAGATACGAGTAAGAAACAAAAGTAATGGCGGTTAAAGGAAAGAGTAGATGTAACGTCGTACTGTAGATGAGCGGACACATGGATACGTGGCGATCATCTAACGATTTAAAAATTTTAAAAATTAAATAAAAGGATAGGATTTGGGCGGGATTGAAATGATTTATTTTTATATAAAAGTAAATTTGAATTCCGACGTTCCAGTAGGTTAATAGTTACCGAAGGTTATTTTTGTCAAAGCATATTTGGTAAAGTCTGTTGGTATGTAGGGTCCGACTGGTAAGGTAACATCTATTGGTATGTAGAGTCCTACTGGTACGGAAGAACTTACTGCAGCAGGCTGTTGTTTTACCAGCTGAGCTTAGATAACCAAGATAAAAGTCTAACTAAAATTCCCCATTAATTCATGCGATTACTACTGAGTAATTCCCCCTTGAATTCATTAGACTTAATTAATAACAATCATGGATTGATTTCAATTAAACCCAGAATATTTCGAAAGTAGGAAAACTTAGCGTCCGGTAGA
The DNA here is from genome assembly GCA_907163345.1 of Haberlea rhodopensis. NCBI lineage: Eukaryota > Viridiplantae > Streptophyta > Magnoliopsida > Lamiales > Gesneriaceae > Haberlea > Haberlea rhodopensis. Next base: position 145,237 of record CAJQUN010000238.1, on the reverse strand, counting down.
GGCTTTGTGAAGATGTCTGATTGTTGTTGTTCGGTAGATATGTATTCTAGCCGAATTTCTTTCTTCATAACGTGATCTCTGATGAAATGATGACGGATGTCAATATGTTTGGTGAGCGTATGAAGAATCGGGTTGTACTTAATTGCTATGGCAGACGTATTATCACAAAATATGGGTGCCTCAGTGGATTCAATTCCATAGTCTCTTAGTTGTTGTTGAATCCAGAGTAGTTGAGCACAACAGCTTCCAGCAGCAAGGTACTCTGCCTCTGCAGTAGATGTTGCTATGGATGTCTGCTTCTTGCAACCCCATGAGATTAGTCTATCTCCAAGAAATTGACAGTGTCCACTGGTACTTTTTCTATCAATTTTGCATCCAGCATAGTCCGCATCTGAATATCCGATCAGATTAAAAGTTGAGTCTTTTGGATACCATAGACCTACATTCTCAGTGCCTTTCAGATATTTGAAGATTCTTTTGACAGCAGTGAAGTGTGACTGCTTGAGATTTGCTTGAAACCGAGCGCACATGCAAACTGCAAACATTATGTCTGGTCGACTGGCCGTCAAATAAAGTAATGATCCGATAATGCCTCGATACATCGTTACTTCGACTGGTATTCCTGAATTATCCAAGTCTAGTTTTGCAGATGAGCTCATTGGAGTGGCCGCTGCTGAACTTGTACTCATCCCATATTTCTTCAGTAGTTCTTTAGTATATTTAGAGTGAGTTATCAGAATTCCTTCACTGGATTGCTTGACTTGCAATCCTATGAAAAATGATAAGTCTCCCATCATGCTCATCTCAAATTGATCCTGCATAATTTTAGAAAATCTTTCGCAAAGTTTTGAGTTAGTACTGCCGAAGATAATATCATCAACATAAATTTGAACAAGCAGAGTATGCACCCTTTGTGAATTTGAAAAGGGTCTTGTCCACCGTGCCAATGGTAAAGTTATGCTCAGTCAAATATTTTGACAGCGTTTCGTACCATGCACGAGGGGCTTGCTTTAGACCATACAAGGCTTTGTTGAGACGAAAAACTTAAGAAGGCTGCTGATGGCTTTCAAATCCAGGAGGTTGCTCAACATAAACTTCTTCATGGAGTTTGCCGTTAAGAAACACACTCTTAACATCCATCTGATAGACTTTAAAGTCTTTAAAAGCAGCAAATGCAAGAAATATGCGAATGGCTTCTAATCGAGCTACAGGGGCAAATGTTTCATCAAAATCATTGCCTTCTTCCTGTCTGTAGCCCTGTGCAACTAATCTTGCTTTATTTCTGATGACTATACCATTTTCATCTAATTTATTTCTAAATACCCATTTGGTACCTATTATAGTGTGATGCTGTGGTCAAGGTACTAAATACCATACTTTGTTTCGCTCAAACTGAATTAGTTCTTCCTGCATTGCTTCTACCCAGCTTGGGTCTAACATAGCATCATCAATCTTCTTAGGTTCTATGTGAGATATGAATGCAGCATGAAGAAATTCATTAATCATTTGTCCTCTGGTGCGTAGAGGAGCAACAGGGTTACCTATGACCTACTCGGGAGGATGATCCTTCATCCACCGGAGCGGAGGTCCAAGAGGGCTGAGCTCTTCATTCGAATGAATATGAGTGGGTAGCTCAGGAGATCTGATTGATACATCTTTTTCGTTAGTTCCATCTACTGCAACAGGAGTATGTACAGCAGCGTCATTGTCAGCTGGATGCAGTGCTTGTTGACCAGCAGACTCCTCTGCTTGAGCTTCAGGAACTTCTGGTTCTAAAGAGCAGTCAATCCTGCTTCTGTAATTTATCTCATCATCAACATTTTATCAATATAAGTGCTTTCCAGTCGATTGCTCAAGTTGATTTGCAGATCAGATACAGTATAATCAGTAGGTTCATCAAATTTTACATGCACAGATTCCTCTACAGTAAGAGTTCTATTATTAAATACTCTGAAAGCTTTACTAACTGTAGAGTAACCAAGAAATATTCCAGCATCAGATTTGGCATCAAAAGCGGTGAGATGAGTCTTTCCATTGTTGTTAATAAAACATTTGCAACCAAACACATGGAAATAAGAAACATTTGGCTTACTGCCATTCCAGATCTCATAAGGGGTTTTATTTGCTCGCTTATTAATCATTGATCTGTTCTGCGTATAACATGCTGTGTTGACAGTTTTTGCCCAAAATCTATAGAGATATATCTGATTCTGCAAGCATAGTTCGCGCAGCTTCTTTCAAAGTGCGGTTCCTACGCTCAACAACTCCGTTTTGTTGAGGGGTTCTTGCAGCAGAGTATTCTTGTTTAATACCAAGGTCATCTAGATATGATTCGAGTGACTGATTGGTAAACTCGGTACCTCTATCACTACGAATTCTATCTATCCCACACGATTTCTTATTTTGGAGTCTTTTCAGTAGTTTGATCAGCTTTGGAGTAGCCTGATCTTTCCCACTTAGAAACAGGACCCACGTAAAACGAGTGTAATCGTCTATTAACACTAGGGTATACTTCATTCCCCCTAGACTTGTTACTGGTATAGGACCGAATAGATACATATGCAGCAACTCTAGGCACCGAGAAAAAGATTTACTCCCTTTGTTCTTAAAGGAGGATATGATTTGCTTACCAAGTTGGCATGCTGCACAGATCTTGTCTTTTGAGAACTCTATTTGAGGCAGTCCAATGACTAGATCAAGTTTACGCATACTGGCAATAGGTTTAAAGTTTAAGTGACTCAATCGTTTGTGCCAAAGCCAATTTTTGGAAGTAGTCAAGGCAGCAAAGCAAGTAGAGAAGGGAGGCTGATTAAGATTCCAATCAATTTTATATGTGTTCTCATGCCTTCTTCCTACAAGTAATACACTGCCATCAGTAGATTTGATTGTGCATGAGTGGTGGTTGAATTCTACAGAGTGACCATTGTCACAGAGTTGACTGATACTAATCAAGTTATAACATAAATTTTCAACCAACAGAATATCTTTAATAATAATGTTAGATAATCTTACCCTTACCCACGGTTCTACCTTTCGCATTGTCTCCAAAAGTTATTCTAGGTCCGGTGGTGTCCACCAATTCAGACAATAAGCACGCATTTCCTGTCATGTGTCTAGAACATCCGCTGTCCAGAAACCATTCTGAGCTCCGAACTTGATGAATTCTAGCTTTCTGCAATTTAAGCGATAATATGATTGGTACCCAATCCTACTTGGGTCCAGACAGGATTAGTCCTTTCGGGACCCACACTTGTATAACCCTGAATTGTTTGGGTCTGTGTGTGTCCTGAAGCGTGTGCGCATTATATGATAAGGATGTTCTTGGGTGAAATGTACGATACTGAGTGTATGCATGTTGTTTGGGTTTTTGGTTTCTGTTTGGAAGAATATATCTCTTTTGGACAGGCATACAATTATAGTACCAGTTGGGTTTTACCTCTCGAGTGGCCTGATTAGTGGGTTTATGTTTATTTCTAAACTTTTGCCCTGGTCTGGCTTTCTCTTCTGGCTCAACATAACAGATACTTTTGTGTGATGCCCGTTCCTTGATGAGTATTGGCTCAACAAATTCCTTAACCAACTCACTTGGTTCATATACTGTGCTTGATCTTACAAAATTCATTGTTTGAATCTTGTTCCTTTCTAGACACAGTTGAGATTTGATGCCAGATGAGTTACTATCATTGTTAGAGTAGCCTATACCGGTAAGATCACCAGCAAGCCTTATTGACTCAATCATTTCATCTTTTCTGGCAGTAGATGCATTCCATGTGCGAACCAGCTTACTGAGTTTCTGGTGTGCACATGTTGCTTCATCCCTTTCTTTCTCGAGCCGACTTACTTTTTCCCTTAAGCTTTTCAACTCATTTGATTGTTCACAATCAAATTTGTTGTTTTGATGTTCTGTTGGGACTAGTTGTTTGGTCTTGTAATTCTCGAAGGATTCATACAACATCTGATACTCATTAATCATGTCCTGCAATGCATTAGTGAGTTCATCATGTGTAAATTCAGAGAGATTTGAATCAGTTACCTCACAGTCATCGTTGGCCATTAAGCAGTGAACTTCTTCCTCTTAACTCTCACTGGATGAGCTGGAAGACTTTTCTGATTCTGACTCTGAGTCAGCCCATTTGCTCTTGTTCTCTTCAGCCACCAGTACTTTCTGTTCTCTGTCCCTTCTGGATGATCTTCTATTCTCCTTTGACTTTCTATAGTCCTTGGATCCTCTCTTTTGATCATCTTTCTTTGGTTTAGGACAGTCAGCGATAAAATGTCCTGGCTTAAGACAGTTGAAGCAAACACGATCATCCTCATCTGATCTATTTTTGAAATTCTGCTTCCTTGGATAAGATTGATAGACCTTTTGACTCTTCTTCATAAACTTTCCAATTTTTTTGACAAACAGCACCATTGCATCGTTGCATATTTTTTCAGGATGATTTCTGTCGTGATAGGTAGAGCTTCAGATGCAGTAAGAGCTTTGGTTGGTTGACTGGTGCTGGGTTCATCTTCAATCCGAATCCCTAGTTCAAACTCATATGCTTTTAAGTCAACAAATAAGTCATGTAGATCTATCTTGTTTATATCTTTGGATTCTCTCATAGCAATCGTTTTTACATCTCATTCTCTTGGGAGACTTCTCATGACTTTTAGAGTGATTTCCCTGTTAGATAGATCTTTACCAAGGCTATTGAGTTCATTTATGATTCCAGTTACTCTTTCATCATATTCGCTGAGAGTTTCTCTGGATATCATTTTGATGTTTTCAAACTTCTGTAAGGCGAAAGTGAGCTTGTTCTCCTTGGTTTGATCATTTCCTTCGCATAGCTGAGCAATCTTTTCCCAGATGTCCTTTGCAGGCAGTGGGACACATTTTGATTTTGTAAAACATATTTTTGTCCAGAATTTTGAACAGTATATCTTTGGCTACGTTGTCCATATTTATTTTTTTCTTTTCTTCATTTGTCCAGAAGGATCTGTCCTTCTCAACCATCTGGGGTTCACCACCTATAATAGCAGCTGCTGTATTGACTTTCAAGATCTTCATTGGTCCATCAGTGATGACGAACCACATGTCATCATCTTGGGCACTTAGATGTGCTTGCGTACGAATTCTCCAGTCATCGTATTCATCCTTCTTGAACATGGTAATCTTGCTGAATGAGGCCATCAGTTTTTTGGTAATTTCTCAAGATTGAGAAGACCTAAGCTCTGATACCACTTGTTAGGATAGAGGTAGTGTTTAGAAGGGGGGGTGGGGGGTTGAATAAACACTAGATTTAATTTCAATTTTACTCGGGTTTGCTGCAGACTGTTAAGTACTGCAGTAGCTTCTCAATATATTGCAAGTCAGCAGACACTGATTATAGTGCGGAAGACGTCTGCTGGACTTGTGAGTGATAATAACTGAATGGTAAATAAGAAGTAAGTAAATGACATAAGTATTGTTTCTGGAAGTTCGAAGCACAACACTTCTACGTCTCCCCTTCTTCCCTTACAGGAAGGTTACACTAGAAGAATTTGGTTTACACTTTACAGTATACAACCTTCTTAGGCACTCTGTAATGCCTCGAGTTGCTTTATACACGTGTCATATGATTATACCGTTAATATGATTCATTTCGGTATGATATGGACTCAGGTTCGGGTTGAACCGAGGATTAATGAACACATACATGAAATGAATATTAGATATATGACAAGGAAAGAAACATGATGCACAAGATGTAGTGCATAGGAATGACTTGAATTAAATCAAGTGTAGTGACATATCAAGTAACATGGACTAATATGCATTTGACTTGAATTTCCTATGCCTTTGGTTTCATTTGAATGTCCTTTAGCATGTGGATGTGAGTTTGAGTTTGCATTTGGAGAGTTAATTAAATAGGCAAAATCAGATATCAAACTCATAATACACCATTTTCACCTACAAAATCCCTACACAAACACCTCTAAATCTTCTCTTGGTTTTGGGTCTTGAACTTGGAAGTACACTTGGTACTCAAGCTAAGAAGTTGAGTGAAGGGATTTTATACTTGCATGGTAAGAATTTCATAGCACATGATGTCTATGTTGGTTAGTTGTTTAAATTGAAGCATGTGAGTTTGAATCTTTTATGTTTTGAATTGATACTTGTTATCATGAAAAGAATTAAGTTGTATGAGGAGAGAAACATGTTTATATGTTATTAGAGATTGCATGAAACATGTTTAAATGTTGAATTTTGAATTGTAGAAGATACACCATGAAGATAAGCTCAAAATCGCCATGTTCTGATTTTTCTGAACATCGGCGATCGATCGCTAGCTTTGTGCCGATCGATCGCCGAGACAGAGCAAAAATATAAGGCGGTTAAATCATGTGGCGATCGATCGGTGAAAATGTGGCGATCGATCGCGAGAAACAGTACATTTTGGCGATCGATCGCGAGGTAGTGGCGATCGATCGCGAGAGGGCAGAACAGTATGGCGATCGATCGGTGAAATATAGCGATCGATCGCTAGGGACAGAATTTTAAAAATGTTATATTTTTTGTAGAATTTGATTTTAATGATAACATGATATATTGTTGGTATTGTTGTAGCATCATCACAGGGGACGGGACAACGAGGCAATTAGACAGTGACGCCTAATTTATATCGTTTTTGTCGCACAACAGGTACGTGTTGACGTACGGAGTATAGATATTGTGTGATGATGTTATGAGATTGGTATCATATGATTGGTAGTATCATATGCATGTTCATTCATGGATATCATGTATTTGAGATGGATGAAGTATATGTTTTAGCATTTGAGGTATACGCCTGGTTTGGGTATATGCTCGGGTATGCTACATATACTTGGTATGGGAGATATATGCCGGTTTTTGGGTATATGCTCTGGCTATTATCATGTGAGGACGGTACTATGATATGTGTTGCTATTATGAAGATGTGAGGTGGTTCCACTGACATATTGAGCGGAAATAGACATATCATCTTAGTCTCGTGATAATAGGATGTGTGATGAGACATGTCATGACATAGTTGCATTTGTTGATGCATGATACAGAGCATTCACATTTGATGTTTATTATTGTGCTTTATCATTAATATTGTGTTTTGATATTGCACTGAGATAGTTGTTATCTATACTCACGTCATGTGAATGTTTCAGTAGGGACTCATACACGTGGGAGGACGGGATGTGAGTCATTTTTCGCTGCGAGCTGAACCACTGCCTAGGAGTTATCTTGGATTAGGTTGTTGCTTGTACATGTGATGTATAGTTGGTTAGGTTTTTATAACCCGTGTAACAACTTAACTAGTCAGAAACTCTTAATCAGTGTATGTTTTTACTTAATTCAGACTCACGTATGTATGCTTAATTGATACATAATGAATTAAGTAATGAGGACCCCACATTAGTGGTATCAGAGCAGTGGTTCGAGAACGGGGTGAACAAGGGTAGAGGAAGGTATTAGGGAGTTACCTAATACGTTGAAAGCATGTTATGAGTCATGATATGATGTTACACTGACATGCTTTATTATATTTCTTGTTGTTGGTAACCTGTATTTGCAGTAATGGCAGACAGAATACCACATGATGAGGTTGGGGATGCCATGAGTGGCAATGCGAGTGTTGGAGTGGCGCCTGTGCCACCACCACCATTGGGGCAAGGGCCAGTGGAACAGGTACTGTTACCTGGCGAGTTAACATTGACGCAATTTCTGAGTTATCAACCACCCAGGTTTGAGGGTAATGAATCAGGGGAACTGGCAGAGGAGTGGCTGGAACGTGTTGAACAGATATTTGTGTCAGCACCGAGTGCCAAGACTGCTTGGTTACGCTTAGCTGGATTTCAGTTGGCTAAGAAAGCAATGATGTGGTGGAAAGCTACATTGCTGAGAGCTCAAGGTCAGACTGTGGACTGGGATGTTTTCAGAACTCGTTTTCTTGCTCACTACTTCTCTGTGGCTGCAAGGCAGAGGAAAGAAGATGAGTTTACAAAATTGAAACAGGGTAATATGACTGTGTCTGAGTATGCGGTGCAATATTCATCGTTGTTACGATATGTACCACATATTGCTGCTAATACCAAGGTAAAGATTAGACAATTTTTAAAGGGCTTGAGGCCGGAGTTATTTGATAGGGTGATGTCTAATAACCCTTTTAAATATGAGGAAGCGTTGATGAGAGCCGAAATGGCTGAGATTGCTGTTGGTGTTTATCAAGATGTGGGACATTCTCAGATACCTACATCAGAGACGGGGAGAAATGTTTAAACCATCACGAGGAGGTGCTTCTTCCTCTCGATTTAGTGGGAAACGTTTTGGACCACGAAAAGGGGATGACTGAAGAGCTAAGGGACAGTTCCAAGGTAGTAGTAGTGGCAGTGGTGTGCAATGCTTTAAATGTGGCGGACCACATTTGAAACGAGATTGTCCTCAATTGAATACAGTAGTTTGTTTCAATTGTGGGAGACCAGGACATGTGATCCGAGATTGTCCTCAAGTGGGTGGACAACAGAGGAGAGGACCAATGTCAGAGAATACAGTGCAGCAGAGACCACAGGGTGTACCACAATCTGGTGGAGGACAGAGGGCAGGACCACCTCAGGCTAAGGTATATGCATTGAATAGGGAGCAAGCAGAGGCAGCTCCTGATGATGTGATAGCGGGTAAGTGTACTCTGTTTACTTATCCAGCTTTACTTTTGATTGATACTGGTGCATCACATTCTTTTGTTGCACAAAATTTTATTGACCGGTATCATATATGCTCGTCTCCACTGTTGATGCCTCTTTATGTGTCGACACCCATGGGAACTACTGTAATGGCTTGTCAGAGTGTGTCTGATAGCGTTATTCAATTTGATGCTGAGTATGAAATACAGGCTGATATTGATGTGTTGAGCAGTTATAAAATTATTGTAGACTGTTGTCAAAAGATAGTGAGATTTCAGTCTGATACTGGAAATCAATGGATCTTCTATGGACAAGGATCACGTGCCAAGATTCCATTGATATCTGCTCTTAGAATGTCTCGTTTGTTAGAACGTGGACATGCAGGATATGTGATCTATGTTGTGGATGTCACAGATAAGAAAATAGAAAGAAGAGTGGAGGATATACCAGTGGTTGCAGAGTATACAGATGTATTTCCAGATGAGATTCCTGGTTTTCCGCCAAGTCGAGAAGTAGACTTTGGTATTGAGTTAGTGCCTGGTACTTCTGCAATTTCAAGAGCACCATATCGAATGGCACCATCTAAACTGAAAGAGTTGAAAACTCAATTGAAAGATCTATTGGACAAGGGGTACATACGTCCTAGTGTATCGCCTAGGGGTGCTCCGGTATTATTTGTTAAGAAGAAGGATGGTTCAATGCGACTTTGCATTGACTATAGACAGTTGAACAAGGTAACTATAAAGAATAAATATCCTCTTCCTCGTATTGATGATTTGTTTGATCAGTTACAGGGATCTATGATCTACTCTAAGATAGATTTGAGATCAGGTTATCAACAGATAAGTGTGATGGAAAGAGATGTACAGAAGACATCATATAGAACTCGGTATGGACATTATGAGTTCCTAGTAATGCCATTTGGGGTGACAAATGCTCCAGCTGTCTTCATGAGCTTGATGAATCACGTTTTCCAGGATTACCTTGATCAATTTGTCATTGTATTCATTGATGATATATTGATCTATTCTCGGAGTGAAACTGACCATGTCCAACATTTACATCTGGTGTGATATCCCCGAAATGATTAGGTGTTATTTAAACATTAATCATTGTTGTGAAAATTATGGTATTAATTCTTGTGTTGAATTAATAATATTTGGGAAATGCATGTGAGGGTGCATGTGTTATATATTGGGATTTTGGGGTTGTGGCATGATTATTTGGGGTGTGTGTGGTTTGTTTTGGTAAAGCATAATTAAATGGGAGTTGAAGTATTTTATTGAGAAAATACTATAAAATATCATGTGAGGATATTTTAATACATCGTGCTAAATACCGGGACCAAAACATAACACATCACTTAACCCACCACTCAACCACCCCCCTTGACCCATACCCTGCTGCCAGCTGCTTGCCCATGCCCCTTGTCCCATCTCCCACTCCACCTTGCCATAGCTGGAACTCCTCCATTCCTCTCCCATTTTTCGTCCAACATCTGATAAGGAAGAAAAGGAGGAGATCCACCATTTTTATTGCTTGGAAAGCTTCCAAAAATCGGAGCAAAAAGGGGTGAGAAACCATTTCTGGGTTTGAAATTAAGTTGTTGAGTTCATACTTTTATTGGTGTGAAAAATGGCATGTTAGCTTAGGTTTCTTAAAACCTTCGATTTAAATGCTTACATGGTGTTGTTATGAAGCTCTCAGTATTTTTCCTTATGTATATTACATGTTTTATGTAGAGGAAATAAGCATGTAAAGTATGGTGTTCGGAAATCTGGGTAGGAGTATGCCCTGTTTTTCTGGAAAATGTTGACTGGGAGTGATTTTGAGGAGGTGATATTATGCATGTTAGATGGGTTTTAGGGTGAACCTTCGATTTGAGTACATGCATGGTAGTTTGTAAAGCCCATGACGTTTCATGTTTGAGCATGCTTTATGTTATATGCTGTAGTTTTAATAGCATGAAATGAGGTACTCAAGAAATCTGGAAATGATTATGTTGCCCTGTTTCCAGAAAAAGTTGATTGAGTACTTGTGTGAATGGTCGACGTTTATGCATGTGGGCTTATGTTTGGGGTGTAAATTTGATATGAATACACTCAGGGTAGTGTATTGTAGCTACTAGCATGTTTGTTTGGGCATGTTGTATGTCTTACATGTTAGAACGAAAGGTATGAAAATTTGTGTTAGAGCATTCTGGAAAATGTCGCGCACAGACCATGTGGCGATCGATCGCCACAAATGGGGCGATCGTTCGCCGACGTCCAGTAGCCAAAATCAAAGGCACGCGATCGATCGCCATGGATGGCGCGATCGATCGCCATGGGACAGTGGAGTCTGGCGATCGATCGCCAAGAGGTAGCGATCGATCGCCAGAGGCAGAGTTATGAAAAATTGATATTTTGTTGGATTTTTGATTTTGGACTATAAATTGGCATCTAATATTGTGTTGTACACTGGTGTAGAGCCTTCACAGACGGCTACACAACGCAGGGGATAGAGTCCCACCACACACTACATTTTGGAAAGGTACGTAAGCGACGTACGGGCATCCCAACGGTAACATGTACTTTATGTTTGTCTTTGACACATGATGAATGCAATGTGATGCATTAAGGTTATGATACATGTTATTATGCATTGTTGTTGCATATTATGCATTGTGTTGCATATTGTGATGTGGAATAAAGAGGTGTATTCCACGAGTCAGAGCGATCACAGTTAAGGTTTTAATGCTTACGCTTTACCGCTAAAAATGTGGAGCGGGAGGGGGGAGGCTCGCTTGCACATGGAGGCGGGGTATACCATACTGAGCGAGGATGAGATACCGCTAGTATGAAGAAGCGAGGATGAGATACCGCTTGTTTCGAGATTATGAAAGCGAGGAAGCATTAAAATAACTGATGATGACTGACTCAAGAAAAAGAGATGATATGTCATGACATTTATTTATGAAACCATATGTTCATATAGTGAGTTGTTTATGAATTATGGTACATGGTACAGGGACAACCAATAGGCGTTGTAAATGCGATGAAAATACACGAAGTGTTTTGTATTTATGATTATGCATTTACGCCTTACGTATTCATATTATGTTGTATATGAATAGCTATGTGCTCATGTGTTGGGGGTTGTCTTTGTAGGTGCTTTTGCTAAGGAGAACTAAGGTCGGGGCTGATACTTTGAGCTGTAAGGAGTGCTACTACAATAGCAGGACAGAGTTCTTTTGCGTAGTCTCTACAAGTAGTAGAGTAGAACTATAGTGTCACTCCTATTGTTTTGAGAAATGTAACTATAATCTGTTGAAAATTTTATGGGTACATGTGAACTGTAAGCTCAAAATGTCAACACGATTAAATACTCTGATATTGAAATGCTTAGTTCTCATAATTGCACCTTACATTATATTTAAGTATCGGGGTCTCTCATTTAGTGGTATCAGAGCAGTGGTTAGATAACCAGGGATGAGTGAAGGGTAGCCTTTAGAGACAAGTTAGTTAGGTATTCATTGTTGGGCATGTTATGCATGTGATGCATATTTTTGTATAAGTGTTATACTAACATGCTTTGAATATAATACTCTTGTTATCTAACGGCTTATATTATGAACTGCTTTTGGTATTGTTGTTAACTCTTGTGTTGCAGCATGGCGGCTATTAACCCGGAGAACCTCAATGAAGAGGTAGGGGATATGGGCAGTATGAATGCTAGTGTTGCTCATATGAATCCTTTACCGCCACCTGCTGTAGGAGTGGAGCCCAGTGCACAGATGTTATTACCAGGGGAGCTCAGTTTGACACAGTTTCTGAACTTCCGTCCACCCATGTTTGAGGGGACCGAGTCTGGAGAAGGGGCCGAAGAGTGGCGGGAACGGATAGAACAGATACTTGTGACTGCGCCTTGTGCACGGACCGCATGTTTACGACTTGCAGAGTTTCAGATGGCGAAGAAGCCTTCTATGTGGTGGAAGACCACTGTGATGGAGCTGAGGGCTCAGGGTATGGTAGTAGACTGGACTGTATTCAGGACCCGGTTTCTTAACCGGTATTTTTCTGCAGCTGCCAGACAAGTAAAGGAGGACGAGTTCACTAATTTGAAGCAGGGCAACATGTCAGTTTCAGACTTTTCTTTGCAGTATTCCTCACTGTTGAGGTATGTCCCCATATCGCTGTGAGCAGCCATGCGAAGATGAGGCATTTCCTGAAGGGACTGAGGCCAGAATTGTTTGATCGGGTTGTTTCCAACAACCCCAGCTCTTTTGATGACGCCCTGACTAGGGCAGAGCTGGCAGAGATTGCAGGACGATGTACCCCCTTTCGTACCACCACAGAGGCCTGTTACTGATAGTTTGAAACCACGAGGGGATCAGTTCAAGGCTCATGGAGCCTCATCATCTTCCAGATTTAGTGGGAAGAAATCTCAGGGTCAGAAGCAAAGCAATCGAGGACCTACACAGGGGAGTAAGGCAGGAGGGGACAGGTGTGACCGCTGTGGAGGATTTCACTTGTCACGTGACTGCCGAGGCTGTTATGTTTGTGGCAAGGTGGGCCACTTAGCTCGGAATTGCCCCAATCGGGCAAGTCAGGCAGACTCAGGGCCGAATAGGCCAAGATTTGATGCTAGGATGGCACCACCGAGGCAGCAGTTTGTGCCTCGACCACAGGGAGGTCAGGCGACAGGACCATCGCAGGGACAAGTGTATGCACTGACTAGGGAGCAGGCTGAGGCAGCCCCGGAGGAGGTCATTGCTGGTACGTGTCATTTATTTACGTACCCTGCATTTATTTTGGTAGATACAGGTGCTTCTCATTCTTTTGTATCTGTTGCTTTTGTGGAGAGATATCACTTGTGCTCGTCTCTGTTACCCACGCCTCTCATGGTCTCGACACCCACGGGAAAGCATGTGATTGCGAATCGACTGTTATCTGATTGCCTCATTTATTTTGAGGGCAATGATCTGAGGGCCGATCTGATTCAGTTAGAGATGGCAGACTTTGACTGTATTATCGGCATTGATGTGTTGAGCAGATACCGAGCTATGGTAGATTGCCGATAGAGGATGCTACGTTTTCTATCTGATCAGGGGTTCCAGTGGACTTTTTATGGGGACGGCTCTCGTCCAAGGATTCCAGTGATCTCAGCGGTTAAGATGTCACGGTTATTGGAACGTGGCCACACTGGTACCTTATTTATGCCATGGATGCATCGGACGAAAAGGAAGTGAGAGCCGAGGACATTCCAGTTGTGGCGGAATTCATTAATGTGTTCCCAGATGAGATTCCGGGGTTTCCGCCTATCAGGGATGTTGAGTTCGCCATTGAGCTGCTGCCAGGGACTTCTGCTATTTCTCGTGCCCCTTACAGGATGGCACCGGCAGAGCTGAGAGAACTGAAGGTACAGTTACAGGAGCTCCTTGACAAGGGATACATTCGTCCTAGTGTATCGCCTTGGGGTGCACCAGTCTTGTTCGTGAAAAAGAAGGATGGTTCAATGCGTCTGTGCATTGACTACAGGCAACTGAACAAGGCCACAGTGAAGAACAGGTATCCACTTCCGAGGATTGATGATCTGTTCGATCAGCTTCATGGTACAGAGGTGTACTCGAAGATAGACTTGAGGTCAGGCTATCATCAGGTGCGGGTTAGAACTGGCGATGTCCAAAAGACGGCTTTTAGAACTCGGTATGGGCACTACGAGTTCTTAGTGATGCCATTCGGAGTGACAAATGCACCTGCAGTTTTTATGAGCCTGATGAACAGAGTATTTCAGGAGTACCTCGATCAGTTTGTGATCGTATTCATTGATGACATCCTCGTCTACTCAAGGAGTGAGGGGGAACATGCCGATCATTTGAGGACAGTACTTCAGATTCTCAGAGATCATCAGTTGTACGCCAAACTCAGCAAGTGTGAGTTTTGGCTGAGCAGTGTATCATTTTTGGGCCATATCATATCACGAGAGGGGATATCAGTAGACCCGGGGAAGATAGAGGCAGTTATGGATTGGTCTGCCCCTACTTCAGTCAGTGAAATTCGAAGTTTTCTTGGTCTGGCTGGCTATTACCGACGTTTCGTCGAGGGTTTCTCAAAGATCGCCAAGCCACTTACACAGCTGACTCAGAAGGGAGTTCCATTCCTTTGGTCAGAAACTTGTGAGCAGAGCTTCCAGGAGTTGAAGCACAGATTGACTTCAGCGCCAGTTTTGGTGATTCCCAGGGAGAACAAAGGGTTCATTCTCTATACCGATGCATCGCTTCAGGGTTTAGGATGCGTGATGATGCAGGATAAGCACGTTGTGGCTTACGCTTCGAGACAATTGAAGCCACATGAGACGAGGTATCCAGTCCATGATCTGGAGCTAGCAGCTATAGTGTTCGCCTTGAAGATATGGCGACACTACTTATACGGTACCTCATTCACCATCTTCACTGATCACAAAAGCCTGAAGTTCTTGTTTACACAGGCTGAGCTGAACATGAGGCAGAGGAGATGGATGGATCTGCTGAAGGATTATGATTGTGAAATCCTATACCATCCCGGGAAAGCAAACTTGACAGCCGACGCTTTGAGTCGGAAGGTGGGGAGCACATCAGAGGATGCCATGTGTCTATCAGCTATGTTGGGCTCCTACTGCAATTTGGGATTTGATTATGATGTGTCTACTTCACCAGTACAGGTTTTGACCTTGTTAGCTGAGCCTGTTATTTATGATCACATCAGGAAGGCTCAGGGAACCGATGCAGAAGTTCAGAGATGGATGTCAGTGGTTCATTCAGGTCAGCCATCGAGATTCAAAGTGACTGAAGACGGTTCTCTGAGACTTGGCGACAGATGGGTGGTTCCAGATACACCCGAGTTGCGTCAGGGTATATTACAGCGAGCTCATTGCAGCAGGATGAGTGTCCACCCGGGCGGGAAGAAGATGTATAAGGATCTACGCAGCCAGTTCTGGTGGAGGCGTATGAAACAAGATGTCACCTCATTCGTCAAGAGATGTTTGATCTGTCAACAAGTGAAGGCTGAGAGGCAGAGGCCTGGAGGTGAACTAAGGAGCTTGGAGATACCACAGTGGAAGTGGGAGCACATATCCATGGACTTCATGACCCACTTACCGAGGACTGTTTCGGGTTTCAATGCTATATGGGTAGTCGTCGACAGATTGACTAAGAGTGCTCATTTCATTCCCTACTGTATGACCTTCACGTACTTGAGGATGGCACAGTTATATATCAGAGATGTGGTGAGACTGCATGGGATCCCTGTTTCGATTGTGTCTGATCGAGATCCGCGGTTTACATCTCACTTTTGGGAGGGTCTTCAGTCAGCTCTAGGTACATAGTTGAGGTTGAGCACAGCCTATCATCCCCAGACGGACGGACAGACCGAGCGTACGATACAGACGCTCGAAGATATGTTGAGGGCTTGTGTGCTGGAGTTCGACAATTCATGGCAGGACTCGATAGCCTTGGTGGAGTTCTCTTACAACAATAGCTACCAGGCAAGTATACAGATGGCTCCTTTTGAGGCCCTCTATGGTAGGCGTTGTAGGTCACCCTTGTGTTGGGATGACGTGGATCGCAAATCAGTCGGAGGACCAGATTTGATCCGGGAAATGGAAGAAAAGGTAAAAGTGATAAGACAAAAGATGAAGGCAGCTCAGGACAGACAGGCAGCGTATGCCAATCAGCGGCGAAGACCGTTGGAGTTTCAGTTGGGCGACAGAGTCTTTCTGAAGATCTCACCTTTCAGATGTGTGGTACGGTTTGGTATGCGGGGGAAGTTATCCCCGAGATATGTGGGGCCGTACGAGATCTTGCAGCGTGTGGGTACTCTGGCTTACCAGTTAGCTTTACCGCCCTCTCTGTCTGGTATTCACGATGTATTTCATGTGTCTATGTTGTGGAAGTACGAGCCAGATCCTTCTCATGTGTTGCAGCCTTCTGAGGTTCAGATTGAGTCAGATGTTTCCTATGTTGAGCGGCCTATCAGGATTTTGGATAGGGCAGATCGCAGACTGAGAAACAAAGTTATTCCTATGATCAAGGTTCAGTGGGATCGTAGGGGTGTCGAGGAGGCCACGTGGGAGACAGAGCGACACATGGTGCAGCACTATCCAGAGCTATTTTCTGGTATGCGTTTATGTTTTGTTTTACTTCATGTTGGTAAGCATGCTGATTTCGAGGACGAAATCTTATAAGTAGGGGAGTATTGTGATATCCCCGAAATGATTAGGTGTTATTTAAACATTAATCATTGTTGTGAAAATTATGGTATTAATTCTTGTGTTGAATTAATAATATTTGGGAAATGCATGTGAGGGTGCATGTGTTATATATTGGGATTTTGGGGTTGTGGCATGATTATTTGGGGTGTGTGTGGTTTGTTTTGGTAAAGCATAATTAAATGGGAGTTGAAGTATTTTATTGAGAAAATACTATAAAATATCATGTGAGGATATTTTAATACATCGTGCTAAATACCGGGACCAAAACATAACACATCACTTAACCCACCACTCAACCACCCCCCTTGACCCATACCCTGCTGCCAGCTGCTTGCCCATGCCCCTTGTCCCATCTCCCACTCCACCTTGCCATAGCTGGAACTCCTCCATTCCTCTCCCATTTTTCGTCCAACATCTGATAAGGAAGAAAAGGAGGAGAACCACCATTTTTATTGCTTGGAAAGCTTCCAAAAATCGGAGCAAAAAGGGGTGAGAAACCATTTCTGGTTTTGAAATTAAGTTGTTGAGTTCATACTTTTATTGGTGTGAAAAATGGCATGTTAGCTTAGGTTTCTTAAAACCTTCGATTTAAATGCTTACATGGTGTTGTTATGAAGCTCTCAGTATTTTTCCTTATGTATATTACATGTTTTATGTAGAGGAAATAAGCATGTAAAGTATGGTGTTCGGAAATCTGGGTAGGAGTATGCCCTGTTTTTCTGGAAAATGTGGACTGGGAGTGATTTTGAGGAGGTGATATTATGCATGTTAGATGGGTTTTAGGGTGAACCTTCGATTTGAGTACATGCATGGTAGTTTGTAAAGCCCATGACGTTTCATGTTTGAGCATGCTTTATGTTATATGCTGTAGTTTTAATAGCATGAAATGAGGTACTCAAGAAATCTGGAAATGATTATGTTGCCCTGTTTCCAGAAAAAGTTGATTGAGTACTTGTGTGAATGGTCGACGTTTATGCATGTGGGCTTATGTTTGGGGTGTAAATTTGATATGAATACACTCAGGGTAGTGTATTGTAGCTACTAGCATGTTTGTTTGGGCATGTTGTATGTCTTACATGTTAGAACGAAAGGTATGAAAATCAGTGTTAGAGCATTCTGGAAAATGTCGCGCACAGACCATGTGGCGATCGATCGCCACAAATGGGGCGATCGATCGCCGACGTCCAGTAGCCAAAATCAAAGGCATGCGATCGATCGCCATGGATGGCGTGATCGATCGCCATGGGACAGTGGAGTCTGGCGATCGATCGCCAAGAGGTAGCGATCGATCGCCAGAGGCAGAGTTATGAAAAATTGATATTTTGTTGGATTTTTGATTTTGGACTATAAATTGGCATCTAATATTGTGTTGTACACTGGTGTAGAGCCTTCACAGACGGCTACACAATGCAGGGGATAGAGTCCCACCACACACTACATTTTGGAAAGGTACGTAAGCGACGTACGGGCATCCCAACGGTAACATGTACTTTATGTTTGTCTTTGACACATGATGAATGCAATGTGATGCATTAAGGTTATGATACATGTTATTATGCATTGTTGTTGCATATTATGCATTGTGTTGCATATTGTGATGTGGAATAAAGAGGTGTATTCCACGAGTCAGAGCGATCACAGTTAAGGTTTAATGCTTACGCTTTACCGCTAAAAATGTGGAGCGGGAGGGGGGAGGCTCTCTTGCACATGGAGGCGGGGTATACCATACTGAGCGAGGATGAGATACCGCTAGTATGAAGAAGCGAGGATGAGATACCGCTTGTTTCGAGATTATGAAAGCGAGGAAGCATTAAAATAACTGATGATGACTGACTCAAGAAAAAGAGATGATATGTCATGACATTTATTTATGAAACCATATGTTCATATAGTGAGTTGTTTATGAATTATGGTACATGGTACAGGGACAACCAATAGGCGTTGTAAATGCGATGAAAATACAGGAAGTGTTTTGTATTTATGATTATGCATTTACGCCTTACGTATTCATATTATGTTGTATATGAATAGCTATGTGCTCATGTGTTGGGGGTTGTCTTTGTAGGTGCTTTTGCTAAGGAGAACTAAGGTCGGGCTGATACTTTGAGCTGTAAGGAGTGCTACTACAATAGCAGGACAGAGTTCTTTTGCGTAGTCTCTACAAGTAGTACAGTAGAACTATAGTGTCACTCCTATTGTTTTGAGAAATGTAACTATAATCTGTTGAAAATTTTATGGGTACATGTGAACTGTAAGCTCAAAATGTCAACACGATTAAATACTCTGATATTGAAATGCTTAGTTCTCATAATTGCACCTTACATTATGTTTAAGTATCGGGGTCTCACATCTGGTGTTACAGTTATTGAGAACACATCAGCTATATGCCAAACTCAGTAAGTGTGAGTTTTGGTTGACCAGTGTCGGATTTTTGGGACATGATCTCTAAAGATGACATATCAGTTGATCCGAGAAAGATAGAAGCGGTGTTGAATTGGTCATCACCTATATCTGTGCCAGAGATTCGTAGCTTCTTGGGTTTGGCTGGATATTATAGACGATTTGTTGAAGGATTTTCAACAATTGCCAAACCATTGACACAATTGACACAGAAGGGAGTATCATTTCAATGGTCAGAGGCTTGTGAGCATAGTTTTCAGGAATTGAAACATCGATTGACTACAGCTCCAGTCTTGATCATTCCATCGGAACACGACAGGTTTGCCTTATATACTGATGCATCATTACTAGGTTTGGGTTGTGTATTGATGCAGGATAAACATGTAGTGGCTTATACATCACGACAATTAAACCACATGAAATGCGATATCCAGTGCATGATCTGGAATTAGCTGCTATTGTATTTGCCTTGAAAATATGGCGACATTATTTATATGGTACGTCGTTTACCATATACACAGATCATAAGAGTTTAAAGTTTTTGTTCACTCAAGCAGAATTGAATATGAGGCAAAGAAGATGGATGGATCTGTTGAAAGATTATGATTGTGAGATTGAATATCATCCAGGAAAAGCTAATCTTACAACAGATGCCTTGAGTCAAAAAGTACATCATCCAGCTGATGAGATGATTCATTTATCTGCCTTGATGACTTCTTGTTGTACTTTGGGTTACGAGTTTGATGTGGAAACAGTGTCAGTACGGGTATCAACATTATTGGTTGAACCTGATATTTTTGAGAAAATCAAGACAGCACAAAATATTGATGATGAGGTACAACAATGGAAGGATATGATAAATCAAGGACAAACATCTCAATATATACTTGCAAGTGATGGGATTCTTAAATACAGAAACTGTTGGGTAGTACCTGCTTCATTGGGACTACGTCAAGAACTACTACAACGTGCTCATTGTAGTAGATACAGTATACATCCTGGAGGAAAGAAAATGTATCATGATTTACGTACCCAATTTTGGTGGAAACGCATGAAACAGGATGTGTTGAACTTTGTAAAACGGTGTTTAGTCTGTCAACAAGTAAAAGCAGAAAGACAGAAACCAGGAGGTGAATTACACAGTTTGGACATTCCTCAGTGGAAATGGGAACATATCACAATGGATTTGTGACTCATTTGCCACGCACGTCTTCTAGTTGTGATGCCATTTGGGTGATCGTTGACCGACTCACCAAAGTATCTCATTTCGTGCCATATTGTATGACATTTACATATCTGCGAATGGCACAGTTGTACATTCAACATGTAGTGAGACTACATGGTATACGAGTTTCCATTGTGTCGGATAGAGATCCGAGATTTACTTCTCATTTTTGGGAAGGGTTACAGACAGCATTGGGAACTGAAGTGCGGTTGAGTACAGCATATCATCCTCAGACAGATGGACAAACAGAGCGTACGATACAGACGCTTGAGGATATGTTGCGTGCATGTGTATTAGAGTTTGATACCTCTTGGCAAGAGTCGTTGCCATTAGTGGAATTTTCATATAATAATAGTTATCAATCTAGTATACAGATGGCACCCTTTGAGGCTCTGTATGGACGATGATGTAGATCGCCATTGTATTGGGATGATGTGGATCAGTCTTCCTTACATGGACCGTATATGATTCTTGAAATGGAAGAAAAAGTAAAGTTGATTCGATTGAAACTTAAAGCTGCCCAGGACCGACAGGCTGCTTATGCCAATAAGCGTCGTAGACCACTTGAATTTCAAGTTGGTGATCGTGTATTCTTGAAAATCTCACCTTTTAAAGGTGTAGTATGATTTGGTAAACGTGGGAAGCTGTCTCCACGATACGTTGGTCCGTATGAAGTATTGCAACGTATTGGTACGTTGGCATATCGGTTGGCACTACCACCAGCCTTGAGTAGTATTCAAAATGTCTTCCATGTTTCACTGTTGAGGAAATATGAACCAGATCTAAGTCATGTATTACAGTTACCTGATGTACAGTTGGATACAGATGTATCGTATGAGGAACGACCAGTTATGATCTTGGATCGAGTTGAACGCAGGTTGCGTAATAAAGTGATTCCTATGGTTAAGATACAGTGGGACAGAAGGGGTGTCGAAGAGGCAACGTGGGAGACGGAGCAACATATGATGTAACGGTATCCAGATTTGTTTTCTGGTATGTTCATATGTTATTTTTACATGTTCTTATGGTGCATATATCATATGTGGTGTTATGTGAAGCATGGATTATGTTTGTATATGCAATTTCGAGGACGAAATTCAATAAGTATGGGAGAATTGTAATGCCTCGAGTTGCTTTATACACATGTCATATGATTATACCGTTAATATGATTAATTTCGGTATGATATGGACTCAGGTACGGGTTGAACCGAGGATTAATGAACACATACATGAAATGAATATTAGATATATGACAAGGAAAGAAACATGATGCACAAGATATAGTGCATAGGAATGACTTGAATTAAATCAAGTGTAGTGACATATCAAGTAACATGGACTAATATGCATTTGACTTGAATTTCCTATGCCTTGGGTTTCATTTGAATGTCCTTTAGCATGTGGATGTGAGTTTGAGTTTGCATTTGGAGAGTTAATTAAATAGGTAAAATCAGATATCAAACTCATAATACACCATTTTCACCTACAAAATCCCTACACAAGCACCTCTAAATCTTCTCTTGGTTTTTGGTCTTGAACTTGGAAGTACACTTGGCACTCAAGCTAAGAAGTTGAGTGAAGGGATTTTATACTTGCTTGGTAAGAATTTCATAGCACATGATGTCTATGTTGGTTAGTTGTTGAAATTGAAGCATGTGAGTTTGCATCTTTTATGTTTTGAATTGATACTTGTTATCATGAAAAGAATTAAGTTGTATGAGGAGAGAAACATGTTTATATTTATTAGAGATTGCATGAAACATGTTTACATGTTGAATTTTGAATTGTAGAAGATACACCATGAAGATAAGCTCAAAATTGCCATGTTCTGATTTTTCTGGACATCGGCGATCAATCGCTAGCTTTATGCCGATCGATTGCCGAGACAGAGCGAAATATAAGGCGGTTAAATCATGTGGCGATCGATCGGTGAAAATGTGGCGATCGATCGCGAGAAACAGTACATTTTGGCGACCGATCGCGAGGTAGTGGCGATCGATCGCGAGAGGGCAGAACAGTATGGCGATCGATCGGTGAAATATAGCGATCGATCGCTAGGGACAGAATTTTAAAAATGTTATATTTTTTGTAGAATTTGATTTTAATGCCTATGATAACATGATATATTGTTGGTATTGTTGTAGCATCATCACAGGGGACGGGACAACGAGGCGATTAGACAGTGACGCCTAATTTATATCGTTTTTGTCGCAGAACAGGTACGTGTTGACGTACGGAGTATAGATATTGTGTGATGATGTTATGAGATTGGTATCATATGATTGGTAGTATCATATGCATGTTCATTCATGGATATCATGTATTTGAGATGGATGAAGTATATGTTTTAGCATTTGAGGTATACGCCTGGTTTGGGTATATGCTCGGGTATGCTACATATACTTGGTATGGGAGATATACGCCGGTTTTTAGGTATATGCTCTGGCTATTATCATGTGAGGATGGTACTATGATATGTGTTGCTATTATGAATATGTGAGGCGGTTCCACTGACATATTGAGCGAAAATAGACATATCATCTTAGTCTCGTGATAATAGGATGTGTGATGAGACATGTCATGACATAGTTGCATTTGTTGATGCATGATACAGAGCATTCACATTTGATGATTATTATTGTGCTTTATCATTAATATTGTGTTTTGATATTGCACTGAGATAGTTGTTATCTATACTCACGTCATGTGAATGTTTCTGTAGGGACTCATACACGTGGGAGGACGGGATGTGAGTCATTTTTCGCTGCGAGCTGAACCACTGCCTAGGAGTTATCTTGGATTAGGTTGTTGCTTGTACATGTGATGTATAGTTGGTTAGGTTTTTATAACCCATGTAACAACTTAACTAGTCAGAAACTCTTAATCAGTGTATGTTTTTACTTAATTCAGACTCACGTATGTATGCTTAATTGATACATAATGGATTAAGTAATGAGGACCCCACATTAGTTGTATCAAAGCAGTGGTTCGAGAACGGGGTGAACAAGGGTAGAGGAAGGTATTAGGGAGTTACCTAATACGTTGAAAGCATGTTATGAGTCATGATATGATGTTATACTGACATGCTTTATTATATTTCTTGTTGTTGGTAACCTGTATTTGCAGTAATGGCAGACAGAATACCACATGATGAGGTTGGGGATGCCATGAGTGGCAATGCAAGTGTTGGAGTGGCGCCTGTGCCACCACCACCATTGGGGCAAGTGCCAGTGGAACAGGTACTGTTACCTGGCGAGTTAACATTGACGCAATTTCTGAGTTATCAACCACCCAGGTTTGAGGGTACTGAATCAGGGGAACTGGCAGAGGAGTGTCTGAACGTGTTGAACAGATATTTTTGTCAGCACCGTGTGCCAAGACTGCTTGGTTACGCTTAGCTGAATTTCAGTTGGCTAAGAAAGCAATGATGTGGTGGAAAGCTACATTGATTGAGCTGAGAGCTCAAGGTCAGACTGTGGACTGGGATGTTTTCAGAACTCGTTTTCTTGCTCACTACTTCTCTGTGGCTGCAAGGCAGAGGAAAGAAGATGAGTTTACAAAATTGAAATAGGGTAATATGACTGTGTCTGAGTATGCGGTGCAATATTCATCGTTGTTACGATATGTACCACATATTGCTGCTAATACCAAGGTAAGATAGACAATTTTTAAAGGGCTTGAGGCCGGAGTTATTTGATAGGGTGATGTCTAATAACCCTTTTTAATATGAGGAAGCGTTGATGAGAGCCGAAATGGCTGAGATTGCTGTTGGTGTTTATCAAGATGTGGGACATTCTCAGATACCTACATCAGAGACGGGGAGAAATGTTTAAACCATCACGAGGAGGTGCTTCTTCCTCTCGATTTAGTGGGAAACGTTTTGGACCACGAAAAGGGGATGACTGAAGAGCTAAGGGACAGTTCCAAGGTAGTAGTAGTGGCAGTGGTGTGCAATGCTTTAAATGTGGCGGACCACATTTGAAACGAGATTGTCCTCAATTGAATACAGTAGTTTGTTTCAATTGTGGGAGACCAGGACATGTGATCCGAGATTGTCCTCAAGTGGGTGGACAACAGAGGAGAGGACCAATGTCAGAGAATACAGTGCAGCAGAGACCACAGGGTGTACCACAATCTGGTGGAGGACAGAGGGCAGGACCACCTCAGGCTCAGGTATATGCATTGAATAGGGAGCAAGCAGAGGCAGCTCCTGATGATGTGATAGTGGGTAAGTGTACTCTGTTTACTTATCCAGCTTTACTTTTGATTGATACTGGTGCATCACATTCTTTTGTTGCACAAAATTTTATTGACTGGTATCATATATGCTCGTCTCCACTGTTGATGCCTCTTTATGTGTCGACACCCATGGGAACTACTGTAATGGCTTGTCAGAGTGTGTCTGATAGCGTTATTCAATTTGATGCTGAGTATGAAATACAGGCTGATTTGATTGTATTAGATATGATGAATTTTGATTGTATTTTGGGTATTGATGTGTTGAGCAGTTATAAAATTATTGTAGACTGTTGTCAAAAGATAGTGAGATTTCAGTCTGATACTGGAAATCAATGGATCTTCTA
Organism: Haberlea rhodopensis; assembly: GCA_907163345.1. Classification (NCBI taxonomy): domain Eukaryota; kingdom Viridiplantae; phylum Streptophyta; class Magnoliopsida; order Lamiales; family Gesneriaceae; genus Haberlea; species Haberlea rhodopensis. The sequence goes on along the minus strand of CAJQUN010000238.1, from coordinate 120,122 downwards.
TGGACAAGGATCACGTGCCAAGATTCCATTGATATCTGCTCTTAGAATGTCTCGTTTGTTAGAACGTGGACATGCAGGATATGTGATCTATGTTGTGGATGTCACAGATAAGAAAATAGAAAGAAGAGTGGAGGATATACCAGTGGTTGCAGAGTATACAGATGTATTTCCAGATGAGATTCCTGGTTTTCCGCCAAGTCGAGAAGTAGACTTTGGTATTGAGTTAGTGCCTGGTACTTCTGCAATTTCAAGAGCACCATATCGAATGGCACCATCTAAACTGAAAGAGTTGAAAACTCAATTGAAAGATCTATTGGACAAGGGGTACATACGTCCTAGTGTATCGCCTTGGGGTGCTCCGGTATTATTTGTTAAGAAGAAGGATGGTTCAATGCGACTTTGCATTGACTATAGACAGTTGAACAAGGTAACTATAAAGAATAAATATCCTCTTCCTCGTATTGATGATTTGTTTGATCAGTTACAGGGATCTATGATCTACTCTAAGATAGATTTGAGATCAGGTTATCAACAGATAAGTGTGATGGAAAGAGATGTACAGAAGACAGCATATAGAACTCGGTATGGACATTATGAGTTCCTAGTAATGCCATTTGGGGTGACAAATGCTCCAGCTGTCTTCATGAGCTTGATGAATCGCGTTTTCCAGGATTACCTTGATCAATTTGTCATTGTATTCATTGATGATATATTGATCTATTCTCGGAGTGAAACTGACCATGTCCAACATTTACATCTGGTGTTACAGTTATTGAGAACACATCAGCTACATGCCAAACTCAGTAAGTGTGAGTTTTGGTTGACCAGTGTCAGATTTTTGGGACATGTGATCTCTAAAGATGGCATATCAGTTGATCCGAGAAAGATAGAAGCGGTGTTGAATTGGTCATCACCTATATCTGTGCCAGAGATTCGTAGCTTCTTGGGTTTGGCTGGATATTATAGAAGGATTTTCAACAATTGCCAAACCATTGACACAATTGACACAGAAGGGAGTATCATTTCAATGGTCAGAGGCTTGTGAGCATAGTTTTCAGGAATTGAAACATCGATTGACTACAGCTCCAGTCTTGATCATTCCATCGAAACACGACAGGTTTGCCTTATATACTGATGCATCATTACTAGGTTTGGGTTGTGTATTGATGCAGGATAAACATGTAGTGGCTTATGCATCACGACAATTGAAACCACATTAAATGCGATATCCAGTGCATGATCTGGAATTAGCTGCTATTGTATTTGCCTTGAAAATATGGCGACATTATTTATATGGTACGTCGTTTACCATATACACAGATCATAAGAGTTTAAAGTTTTTGTTCACTCAAGAAGAATTGAATATGAGGCAAAGAAGATGGATGGATCTGTTGAAAGATTATGATTGTGAGATTGAATATCATCCAGGAAAAGCTAATCTTACAGCAGATGCCTTGAGTCGAAAAGTACATCATACAGCTGATGAGATGATTCATTTATCTACCTTGATGACTTCTTGTTGTACTTTGGATTATGAGTTTGATGTGGAAACAGCGCCAGTACGGGTATCAACATTATTGGTTGAACCTGATATTTTTGAGAAAATCAAGACAGCACAAAATATTGATGATGAGGTACAACAATGGAAGGATATGATAAATCAAGGACAAACATCTCAATATATACTTGCAAGTGATGGGATTCTTAAATACAGAAACTGTTGGGTAGTACCTGCTTCATTGGGACTACGTCAAGAACTACTACAACGTGCTCATTGTAGTAGATACAGTATACATCCGGGAGGAAAGAAAATGTATCATGATTTACGTACCCAATTTTGGTGGAAACGCATGAAACAGGATGTGTTGAACTTTGTAAAACGGTGTTTAGTCTGTCAACAAGTAAAAGCAGAAAGACAGAAACCAGGAGGTGAATTACACAGTTTGGACATTCCTCAGTGGAAATGGGAACATATCACAATGGATTTTGTGACTCATTTGCCACGCACGTCTTCTGGTTGTGATGCCATTTGGGTGATCGTTGACCGACTCACCAAAGTATCTCATTTCGTGCCATATTGTATGACATTTACATATCTGCGAATGGCACAGTTGTACATTCAACATGTAGTGAGACTACATGGTATACGAGTTTCCATTGTGTCGGATAGATCCAGAGCCGAGGTATCAATGCTGGTATTGAGTAGTATGCTTAATACACTAGATACACATTCACTTATGCGATACTCGCCTGTGAGCCTTCTTATGTGTGATACCCAGGAATTATTGGTGTTAATCCCGGTGTAGTAATAATTCCTTAATGGATTTTAATTGTGGCAATTGTGTATTAATTGTGGTTTTGGGACTCCCGGGGATTTTAAATCCAGTTTTTGGAGTCGTTGGATCCAAGGGATGAGATTGTATTCTCATCGGGGTGATAACCTTGGAATTTGGTTTTTGTGGAACCTGGGGTCCGGAGTACTTTGTACTGTGGCCGGTAATGGGAATTGAGGTAAGAGAGATGATTTTTGAAAACAGATGATTTTTAATGAATCATGATGTATTTGTGGAGGAGTCGGTATTTTGGAGCTTAGGAGCTATATATACCAAATAAATGAGGCAATCCGCTGATCGGCAATAACATTTCTTCCAGTGGGTGTCGAGACCATGAGAGGCGTGGGTAACGAAGACGTGCGCATATGGTGTCTCTCCATAAAGCCAACAGATACAAAAGAGTGGGAGGCACCTGTATCTATCCAAATAAAAGCAGGGTACGTAAATAAATGTCACGTACCGGCGATCACCTCCGCCGGGGCTGCCTGGGCCTGCTCTCTGGTCACTGCATACACTTGCCCCTGGGACGGTCCAACTGTCTGACCTCCCGATGGTCGAGGCATAATCTGCTGCCTCTGATGCACTGTCCTGTCCTCAAATCTCGGCCTGTTCCCTTGGAAATCTGACTGTTGTGAGGTCCTCGTTACTTAATCCATTATGTATCAATTAATCATACATACGTGAGTCTGAATTAAGTAAAAACATGCACTGATTAGAAGCTTTTACTAAGTAAGTTGTTACAACTTTATAAAAACCCTACCATATATACATCATATGGAATTCAAACAACTTAAATAAAAACAACTCCTAGGCAGTGGTTCAGTTCGCAGCGGAAAATGACTCACATCCCGTCCTCCCACGTCTATGAGTCCCTACAAAAACATTAACACAACATGAGTATAGATAAACAACTATCTCAGTGCAATATCAAAACACAATATCAATGATAAAGCAATAATAATCATATCCAATGTGAATGCTCTGTCTCATGCATCAACAAATGCAACTATGTCATGACATGTCTCATCACACATCCTATTATCACGAGACTAAGATGATATGTCCATTTCCGCTTAATATGTCAGTGAAATCATCTCACATCTTCATATTAGCAACACATATCATTGTACCATCCTCACATGATAATAGCCAGAGCATATACCCAAAAACCGGCGTATATCTCTCATACCAAGTATATGTAGCATACCCGAGCATATACCCAAACCAGACGTATATGTTTAATGCTAACGTCGCATACCCGAGCATATACCCAAACCAGGCGTATACCTCTAATGCTAACGTATATACCTCATCCATCTCAAATACATGATATCCATGAATGTACATGCATATGATACTACCAATCATATGTTACCAACACAACACAATTCATATGATATCAATCGCATAACATCATCACATAATATCTATACTCCGTACGTCAACACGTACCTGTAAAGCGACACAAACGAGATAAAGCAGTCGTCACTGGCTAATTGCCTCGTTGTCCTGTCCCCTGTGATGGTGCTACAACAATGCCAATAATATATCATGTTATGATAGGCATTAAAAGCAAATTCTACAAAATATAACATTTTTCAAAACCTAACCATGGCAATCGATCTCATGATTTGAGGCAATCGATTGCCTAAAGCTTTGGTTTAGGCGATCGATTTCATAATTTCACGCGATCGGTCGCCTCCCCTTTGAAAAACATTCTGCCTCGAGGCGATCGATTGCCTACTTGAAGTGATCGATCGCTCAAGCACCGTCATTCCCATGTTTAGCCATAGGCGATCGATTGCCTCAAACGTAGCGATCGATCGCCTCCTCTGTTTTCAGAAAACAAACATGTCGATTTTTCTAATTCTTTCTTGGTGTTTCTCCTACACTTCAAAACTCAACATTTAAACATGTTCCATGAAATCTCTAAGAACATATAAACATTTTTCTCTCATCATACAATTCATTTCTTTGCATGATAACAAATTTCAATTCAAAGCATACAAACTAGTAACCACATGCTTCAATTTTCCATTAACTCAATCCATATGCATCATATACTATCCAATTTTTACCAAGAAAGAATGAAGTTACTTCACTTAGCTTCCTAGCTTGATTACCAAGTGCAATCCAAGCAAAAGCTAGAAAAACAAGTAAGGGTTTGGAGAGGAGCTTATGTAGAGATTTGTAGGTGTGACTTGGTGTAGTGTGAGGTTATCAAGCTGATTGTCTTTTTAATAGCAGCTCTTCCAACATAACTCACATGTACATGAAATCCATTCAAACTCAAATTCACACCACATGTAAACTCAACTCACATGTACATACTAATGCCTCTCACATGCATGCTAAATGCACACCAAGGTTATATCCCACTATACATGTCATCATCAACATGACTTCTCTTGTTATATATAAATATTAACCATGTAACACATTACAATCCATATATATATATATAGGAAGGTGTTTGTCATCTCATCATGTCACATGAATTCAAATCCTAATTATCTCCCCTCGAGATCCCAACATACCGTCAGTAGTTCATAATTACGCCTTAACCATATCGCATCATATCAAGGCATGACATTTCTCCCCTACTTATTGAATTTCGTCCTCAAAATTGCATATATATAACATGCATATAAATATATATACTTAACTCAACAATCCGATTATAACAAGATAAGAAACATGATCATATTAATCACTTACCAACAGTATCATAAAAACTGTAAAGTCATACCAGTAAACAACTCAGGATACTGCTGTATCATATGCTGCTCCGTCTCCCACGTTGCCTCCTCTACACCCCTTCTGTCCCACTGTACCTTAACCATAGGAATCACTTTATTACGTAACCTACGTTCAGCTCGATCCAAGATCATCACTGGTCGTTCCACATACGATACATCTGTATCCAACTGTATATCAGGTAGCTGTAATACATCACTCGGATCTGGTTCATATTTCCTCAACAGTGAAACATGAAAAACATCATGAATACCACTCAATGCCGGCGGTAGTGCCAAGCGATATGCCAACGTACCAATACGTTGCAATACCTCATACGGGCCAACATATCGTGGAGACAATTTTCCACGTTAACCAAACCGTACTACACCTTTAAAAGGTGAGATTTTCAAGAACACACGGTCACCAACTCGAAACTCAAGTGGTCTACGTCGCTTATTCGCATAAGTAACCTCTCTGTCCGGAGCAGCTTTAAGTTTTAATAGAATTAACTTCACTTTTGCTTCCATTTCATGAATCATATCTGGTCCATGTAAGGAAGACTGATCCACAGCATCCCAATACAATGGCGATCTACACCGTCGCCCATATAGAGCCTCAAATGGTACCATCTGTATACTAGTTTGATAACTGTTATTATATGAAAATTCCACTAATGGCAATGACTCTTGCCAAGAGGTATCAAACTCTAATACACAGGCACGTGACATATCCTCAAGCGTCTGTATTGTACGCTCTGTTTGTCCATCTGTCTGCGGATGATATGCTGTACTCAACCGCACTTCAGTTCCCAATGATGTCTGTAACCCTTTGCAAAAATGAGAAGTAAATCTTGGATCTCTATCCGACACAATGGAAACTGGTATACCATGTAGTCTCACTACATGTTGAATGTACAATTGTTCCATTCGCAAATATGTAAATGTCATACAATATGGCACGAAATGAGATACTTTGGTGAGTCGGTCAACGATCACCCAAATGGCATCACAACCAGAAGACGTCCGTGGCAAATGAGTCACAAAATCCATCGTGATATGTTCCCATTTCCACTGAGGAATGTCCAAACTGTGTAATTCACCTCCTGGTTTCTGTCTTTCTGCTTTTACTTGTTGACAAACTAAACATCGTTTCACAAAGTTCAACACATCCTGTTTCTTACGTTTCCACCAAAATTGGGTACGTAAATCATGATACATTTTCTTTCCTCCAGGATGTATACTGTATCTACTACAATGAGCACGTTGTAGTAGTTCTTGACGTAGTCCCAATGAAGCAGGTACTACCCAACAGTTTCTGTATTTAAGAATCCCGTCATTTGTAAGTATATATTGAGATGTTTGTCCTTGATTTATCATGTCCTTCCATTGTTGTACCTCATCATCAGTATTTTGTGCTTGTCTTGATTTTCTCAAAAATATCAAGTTCAACCAATAATGTTGATACCCGTACTGGCACTGTTTCCACATCAAACTCATAACCCAAAGTACAACAAGAAGTCATCAAGGTAGATAATGAATCATCTCATCAGCTGTATGATGTATTTTTCGACTCAAGGCATCTGCTGTAAGATTAGGTTTTCCTGGATGATATTCAATCTCACAATCATAATCTTTCAACAGGTCCATCCATCTTCTTTGCCTCATATTCAATTCTGCTTGAGTGAATAAAAACTTTAAACTCTTATGATCTGTGTATATGGTAAACAACGTACCATATAAATAATGTTGCCATATCTTCAAGGCAAAGACAATGGCAGCTAATTCCAGATCATGTACTGGATATCGCATTTCATGTGGTTTCAATTGTCGTGATGCATAAGCCAGTACATGTTTATCCTGCATCAATACACAACCCAAACCTAATAATGATGCATCACTATATAAGGCAAACCTGTCATATTCCGCTGGATTGATCAAGACTGGAGCTGTAGTCAATCGATGTTTCAATTCCTAAAAACTATGCTCACAAGCCTCTGACCATTGAAATGATACTCCCTTCTGTGTCAAATGTGTCAATGGTTTGGCAATCGCTGAAAATCCTTCAACAAACCGTCTATAATATCCAGCCAAACCCAAGAAACTACGAATTTCTGGCACAGAAGTAGGTGCTGACCAATTCAACACTGCTTCGATCTTTTTCGGATCAACTGATATACCCTCTTTCGAGATTACATGCCCCAAAAAGCCGACACTAGTCAACCAAAACTCACACTTACTGAGTTTGGCATACAACTGATGTGTCCTCAACAATTGCAATACCATATGCAACTGTTGAACATGTTCTGCATCACTCTGCGAATAGATCAGTATATCATCGATAAAGACAATGACAAATCGATCAAGGTATTCCTGGAAAACCAGATTCATTAAACTCATAAAGACAGCTGGAGCATTTGTCACTCCAAATGGCATTACCAGAAACTCATAATGTCCATAGCAAGTTCTGAATGCTGTCTTCTGTACATCACCCTCTCTCACACGTATTTGATGATAACCAGACCTCAAATCAATCTTAGAATAGCTTTTTGATCCTTGCAACTGATCAAATAAATCATCAATACGAGGAAGAGGATATTTATTCTTTATGGTTACCTTGTTCAATTATCGATAGTCAATACACAATCGCATTGTCCCATCCTTCTTCTTAACAAATAATACCCGAGCACCCCAAGGCGATACACTAGGACGTATGTACCCCTTGTCCAATAAGTCTTGCAATTGAGTTTTCAATTCTTTTAATTCCGAAGGTGCCATCCCATAAGGAACTCGTGAAATTGCATAAGTACCAGGTATCAAATCAATACCAAATTCCACTTCTCGACTGGTGGAAATCCAGGTATCTCATCCGGAAACACATCCGCATATTCTGCAACCACTGGTATCTCCTCCACTTTCCTTTCTATTTTCTGTTCAGTTACATCAAGGGCATAAATCAAATAACCCGCATGTCCACGTTCTAACAAACGCGACATTCGGATTGCTGATATCAAAGGAATCCTTGCCCTCGATCCCTGGCCATAGAAGAACCATTGATTTCCAGTGTCAGACTGAAATCTCACTGTCTTCTGACAACAATCCACAACAGACTGATATTTACTCAACACATCAATTCCAAGAATGCAATCAAAATATGTCATGCCTAACACAATCAAATCAGTTTGTAGTCCATACTCAGTCTCAAACTGAATATCACAATCAGACACCCTCTGACAAGCCATCACAGTAGTTCCCATGGGTGTCGAGACATAAAGAGGCATCAACAGTGGAGACGAGCATATATGATACCGATCAACAAAATTTTGTGCAACAAATTTTGTGCAACAAAAGAATGTGATTCACTAGTATCAATGAAAATTAAAGCTGGATAAGTTAATAAAGTACACTTACCCGCTATCACATCATCAGGAGCTGCCTCTGCTTCCTCCCTGTTCAATGCATATACCTGAGCCTGAGGTGGTCCTGTCCTCTGTCCTCCACCAGATTGTGGTCTCTGCTGTACTGTATTCTCTGACATTGGTCCTCTCCTCTGTTGTCCACCCACTTGAGGACAATCACGGATCACATGTCCTGGTCTCCCACAACGGAAACAAACTACTGGATTCAATTGAGGACAATCTCGTTTCAAATGTGGTCCGCCACATTTAAAGCATTGCACACCACTGCCACTACTACTACCTTGGAACTGTCCCTTAGCTCTTCGGTCATCCCCTTTCCGTGGTCCGAAACGTTTCCCACTAAACCTAGATGAAGATGCACCACCTCGTGGTGATTTAAATGGTTCTCCTCTAGGTCTCATACTTTCAGATGTAGGTGGTTGGGATTGTCCAACATCTTTATATACCCCTACTGCAATCTCAGCCATCTCGGCTCTAGTCAATGCTTCTTCATATGATGTAGGGTTATTGGATATTACCCTATCAAACAATTCAGGTCTCAAACCTTTCACAAACTGTCTGATCTTTGCTTTTGAGTTTACAGCGATATGTGGCACATACCAGAGCAATGAAGAATATTGCACAGTATAGTCAGATACTGTCATTGATCCCTGTCTCAAGTTTGTAAATTCATCCTCTTTCCTCTGCCTTGCAGCAACAGTGAAATAATGATCAAGAAACTTCGTTCTAAACACATCCCAGTTAATTGTCTGTCCTTGAGCCTTCAGCTCTATCAATGTGGATTTCCACCACATCATGGCTTTCTTAGCCAATTGAAATTCAGCTAAGCGTAACCAAGCAGTCTTGGCACACGGTGCTGACACAAATATTTGTTCCACACGTTCTAGCCACTCCTCTGCCAGTTCCCTTGATTCAGTACCCTCAAACCTGGGTGGCTGATAACTCAAAAATTGCGTCAATGTTAACTCGCCAGGTAACAGTACCTGTTCCACTGGCCCTTGCTCAATCGGTGGTGGTGGCACAGGCGCCATCCTCACACTAGCATTGCCACTCATGGCATCCCCAACATCCTCATGATACCCTCTGTCTGTCATAACTGCATATCACGGGTTAACAATAACATTCACAAATATAAAACATGTTAGAAAAAACATCATATTACAAATCCTAACATGATATTACCATCTCAACATGTTTTCAACTGTTTAGGTAACTCCCTAATACACTTCCTCTACCCATGTTCACCCCGTTCTCGAACCACTGCTCTAATACCACTAATGTGGGGTCCTCGTTACTTAATCCATTATGTATCAATTAATCATACATACGTGAGTCTGAATTAAGTAAAAACATGCATTGATTAGAAGTTTTTACTAAGTAAGTTGTTACAACTTTATAAAAACCCTACCATATATACATCATATGGAATTCAAACAACTTAAATAAAAACAACTCCTAGGCAGTGGTTCAGTTCGCAGCGGAAAATGACTCACATCCCGTCCTCCCATGTGATATCCCCGAAATAATTAATTACAATTTGGGCATTAATTATGTTTATGTGATATTATGGTGATAATTAGATTATGTGTTGGGACTAATTATCTTGGTGAAATGCTTGTCACATGGTAGGCGTGACCCGGTAGAGCATTTCAGGGTGCATGTTATGCATGTTGGGTGTTTGGGTATTTTAATGGTTTAAATGAAATGGGTTGTATTTATTTGGTAAAGCATGATTTTAATAGGGATTTTGATGCGTTGTGGTAAAATGCTTTTAAAATATCATGTTGGGGTATTTTATATATCATGCTTGTGTCTTGATACACATTTAAATCACATAACATGGCAAGGGAGCCACTTGCACACACCTTTACATCCCATCACTCCTCTCTATCAGCTATATGTCCCTACAACCCCCTCCATTATCCAAAAGCTTCCATTTTCGTTTCTGCAACAAGAGAGGAGGAGAAAGCTTTGAAAAAGGGGTCTTTTTGGGAGTTCTTGCTAAAAACTTAAAGCTCAAGTGGTAAGCTTTCATTATGGTGAAGTCTTGTTGAGTTTTGGTTGACTTTGTAGCTTGTTTTTGGGGTTAAAAGGGTGGATCTTGGTCCAACATGTTGTTTATGTTTGGGGGATGTATTTTAAGGTTGTTTTGTGGTTAAATGTTGAGAATGGTGGTTGATCTTGGTTGTATGTGAGTTAAGGTGTTGTTGGAAGCTCATACTTGAAAGTTTCTCGCAGGAACAGGGCTGTTCAATCGATCGAAAAATGGGTCCAATCGATCGAGCAAGGCAGAGCCTGAGCAAGGCGTGAAATGAGCTTACCGATCGATCAAAAATTTCTTCCGATCGATCGGTGTGATGTCTCGATCGATCGATAAAAAGTTTCGATCGATCGGTGGAGGCAGTACTTGGATGCCTATTTTTCTTCACTTAGCGATCGATCAGGGCTTGGGGACCGATCGATCGCAAGGCATAAAATGTGGGTTTTGGGATTTTGTTCTAAATGATGATGTTTTTGGTAATGGCTCATTTATTGGCTTCTAATATGGATTCATGTGATTGTGTAGAACCATCCCAGGTAGCCACACAACAAAGGAGATAAAGTCCCACGACATCTCCACTTTTGGAACTAAGGTACGTAGTGAAACGTACGTGCATCGGATGGTAAAACGTATTTATTACGCTTTGAATTGGTAATGCATTATGGTTGCACACATGGAATTGATTATGCATTGTGGTTGCATATGGGGTTTTGTTTATGCATCACCGATTCCATACATGGTTTAGTCATGCATTTTGGTTGCATGTGTATATTGGATGCATTGTTGCATATGATTGTGAGTCGGGATTTATATTCCAGTGATGGAGAATACTTGCCGCCAGTGGCGTAGCGATGTGAATACTTGCCGCTGTCATACCGTAGCGATGAGAGAATATTTGCCGCTAATATGAAGCAAAGAACACGACCGCTGTCATATTTATAGTGAGGGATATTAGTGCCGCTGGTATTGTCTAAGCGAGGGGTATTTCCGCTGTCATGTTAACGCGAGGGGTATTATGCCACTGATATAATAAGACTGGAAATTGTCCATTGATATACACGGAATGGATACATGTCATGACATGCATATTGGCATTATAATCCTTTGATTATTATTGTGGTACAGGGACAACCAGGGGAGCTTTTAAATGTGTTAAATACAGGAAGTGAATTGCATTTACGGTGTATGCATTGAATTATGATCATATTATTGTGGATATGATTTATATACATGCTCATGGTTTTGGGGTTGTTCCTGTAGGTACTTTTGGGTGGAAGGGGCTAAGGCGGGTTGATGCGGTGAGCTAGTGAGGAGTGCTCTTGGTAGCGGGCTTGATTCTTTTGTATAGTATCTACTCTAGGAGTAGTGTAAAGCTATAGGATTAGCATTCATTGGTTGGGAATGTAACAAATCCCTTTTGAAACTTTATTTTGGCACTGTAATTTAATAGCTCAGGGCATCAACACAACCTGTATACTCTGTTTATGCATGGAAATTTTTATTTACGCCTTTTAATCCGCACTTAAGGAACTAGGGTCCTTACATCCCACGTCTATGAGTTCCTACAGAAACATTCACACAACATGAGTATAGATAAACAACTATCTCAGTGCGATATCAAAACACAATATCAATGATAAAGCAATAATAATCATATCCAATGTGAATGCTCTGTCTCATGTATCAACAAATGCAACTATGTCATGACATGTCTCATCACACATCCTATTATCACGAGACTAAGATGATATGTCCATTTCCGCTCAATATGTCAGTGAAATCATCTCACATCTTCATATTAGCAACACATATCATTGTACCGTCCTCACATGATAATAGCCAGAGCATATACCCAAAAACCGGCGTATATCTCTCATACCAAGTATATGTAGCATACCCGAGCATATACCCAAACCAGGCGTATATCTCTAATGCTAACGTCGCATACCCGAGCATATACCCAAACCAGGCGTATACCTCTAATGCTAACGTATATACCTCATCCATCTCAAATACATGATATCCATGAATGTACATGCATATGATACTACCAATCATATGATACCAACACAACACAATGCATATGATATCAATCGCATAACATCATCACATAACTCCGTACGTCAACACGTACCTGTAAAGCGACACAAACGAGATAAAGCAGTCGTCACTGGCTAATTGCCTCGTTGTCCTGTCCCCTGTGATGGTGCTACAACAATGCCAATAATATATCATGTTATGATAGGCATTAAAAGCAAATTCTACAAAATATAACATTTTTCAAAACCTAACCATGGCAATCGATCTCATGATTTGAGGCAATCGATTGCCTAAAGCTTTGGTCTTAGGCGATCGATTTCATAATTTCACGCGATCGGTTGCCTCCCCTTTGAAAAACATTCTGCCTCGAGGCGATCGATTGCCTACTTGAAGCGATCGATCGCTCAAGCACCGTCATTCCCATGTTTAGCCATAGGCGATCGATTGCCTCAAACGTAGTGATCGATCGCCTCCTCTGTTTTCAGAAAACAAACAGGGCGATTTTTCTAATTCTTTCTTGGTGTTTCTCCTACACTTCAAAACTCAACATTTAAACATGTTCCATGAAATCTCTAATAACATATAAACATGTTTTTCTCATCATACAATTCATTTCTTTGCATGATAACAAATTTCAATTCAAAGCATACAAACTAGTAACCACATGCTTCAATTTTCCATTAACTCAATCCATATGCATCATATACTATCCAATTCTTACCAAGAAAGAATGAAGTTACTTCACTTAGCTTCCTAGCTTGATTACCAAGTGCAATCCAAGCAAAAGCTAGAAAAACAAGTAAGGGTTTGGAGAGGAGCTTATGTAGAGATTTGTAGGTGTGATTTGGTGTAGTGTGAGGTTATCAAGCTGATTGTCTTTTTAATAGCAGCTCTTCCAACATAACTCACATGTACATGAAATCCATTCAAACTCAAATTCACACCACATGTAAACTCAACTCACATGTACATACTAATGCCTCTCACATGCATGCTAAATGCACACCAAGGTTATATCCCACTATACATGTCATCATCAACATGACTTCTCTTGCTATATATAAATATTAACCATGTAACACATTACAATCCATATATATATATATAGGAAGGTGTTTGTCATCTCATCATGTCACATGAATTCAAATCCTAATTATCTCCCCTTGAGATCCCAACATACCGTCAGTAGTTCATAATTACGCCTTAACCATATTGCATCATATCAAGGCATGACAACTGTCCTCCCCAAGTGGGGCAATATCGAGAGATGTGGCCCATCTTACCACAATTGTAACAAGCAGGACAATTGATCGAAGAGTGTGGCCCTCCACAATTGTCACACGTTGACTCCCCCGATCTATTCACTTGCATGGGCCCCCGGTTGGCCAATAGATTGCTCTTCTTGTTCTCTTGCTTTCGGTTAAAAGATTTCTTTCCGCTGAACCGAGAGGATGAAGAAGCACCACGAGGCTTAAATGACTATCATCGGGGCCTCAAGCTTTCAGTAACTTGCCTCTGCTGTGGCACGTGTGGGGGTACAACATTAGGATAGGCCCCAACCTCGATCTCCGCAAGTTCTGCTCTAGTAAGAGCATCATCGAAAGAAGTGGGGTTGTTGGTGATAACCCGGTCAAATAACTCCGGCCGTAACCCCTTCAAAAAGTGCCTCATCTTTGCATGTCCGCTTGTGGCAATATGAGGGACATACCTCAGCAATGAAGAATAGTGCATAGCATAGTCTGATACGGTCATGCCTCCTTGCTTCGAGTTTGTGAACTCATCTTCCTTCATCTGCCTCGCAGCCGCAGAAAAATACCGGTTCAGAAACCGGGTTCTGAAGAGAGTCCAATCAATCAATACACCCTGAGCCCTTAGTTCCATCACCGGAGTCTTCCACCACATGGAAGGTTTCTTTGCTAGTTGGAACTCCGCCAACCTCAGCCATGCCGTCCTTGGCAAGGAGCGGACACAAAAATCAGTTCCAGTCTCTCTAGCCATTCCTCAGCCTCTTCCCCTGTCTCTGTCCCCTCAAACCGGGGCGGGTGGAAAGTCAGAAACTGAGTCAGACTGAGCTCACCTGGCAATAATAGCTGAGCTACCGGTTCTACTCCCACAGCTGGTGGTGGTAAGGGATTTGTCTGGCCTATACTTGCATTAACACTGCCAACGTCACCTACCTCTTCATTGAGGTTCCCCAGTTCATAGCCGCCATGCTGTAACACAAGGGTTAACAATAATTCCAAAACAATATATATGTTATGCCGTTAGATAACATAAACAATAATAAGCATGTTAGTATAACAGTATATACATCAATATGCACCACATGCATAAACATGCCCAAATGTAAACACTTAGCCAATCATGCTAAGGCTACCCTTCACTCGTTCCCGGGTTCTCTAACCACTGCTCTGATACCACTAATGTAAGGACCCTAGTTCCTTAAGTGCGGATTAAAGGCATAATTAGAGCTAACATGCATTATCAAAGTATAATAGATACATGTACCGTTGGGTGCCCGTACGTCTTCTACGTACCTTTCCAAAAGTGGGATTTGGTATGACTTTACTTCCTTGGTTGCGTCGCCACCTGGGATGGTTCTACACAATCACACAACCCAATATTAGAAGCCAAATAATAGCCAAATACCAAAAATCCAACAAAAAAACATCATTTCCCACAATTCAGCAGCTGGCGATCGATCGCTGTGTCGAGGCGATCGATCGCGAGCCTTACCGATCGATCGCCTTGACATGGCGATCAATCGCCAGACTTCACTGGCTCGAGGCGATCGATCGCGCCATATATGGCGATCGATCGCCTGCATCACATTTCGCCACTGCCCTTCGGCGATCGATCGCTCCATTCGTAGCGATCGATCGCCACCTGCTGTGTGCGCGATTCTTCACCATTTTTTAGCATAATCCAAGGTCTACCACATATACTTCAAACTCAAGCATTCCAACAACTCAAATACCATTATAACTCCCTAAAATCCACATAAAACACCTCAAAAATCATAACCCAACCACATACAACACATACCCAAAAACAAATCCACAAAAATCCCAAAATGCTAACCCATTTCAAAACCAAACACCATTAAAACATTAGGAAGGGTTCCATACCTCTTGAGGACTCCAAATCCTACCAATAATCTCATAAACAAAGATTTTGTGAAGATTTCTCCTTCCTCCTTTGGCAAGTTTCGAAAATGGGGTGAGGGTTTAGGGTTGGGAGTGAAATTTGGGGATTTAAGAGGGATGGGTAAAGTAGGGGGGTGTAGTGGGGTTATAAGGGTTATAATTAAATTTGTACCCCATTAATTAACATGATGTATAAAATACCCCAACATGGTATTTTAAAAGCAGTTTACAAAAATGCACCAAACTCCCAATAAATTCATGTTTTCCAAAATAATTGCCAACCATTACAATCAAATCATGCTAACACCCAATTTCCCAACATGCACAACATGCACCCTGAAATGCACCCCAGGTCACGCCTACCATGTGACTAAGCAGTTGAACAAGATAATTAATTCCAACACATAAATCAATTCACCATAATTAATCATATAAACATAATTAATGCCCAAATTGCAATTAATTATTTCGGGGATATCACAGGCTATGGATGCCGTGTTTCGATATGTACCGTCACAAGTTGACGAAGTTATTTTGAATGTCATATGTTGACAGGTACCGTCACGAGATGACGATGACGTAGTGGATGTCTATGTAGACGCGTAGCGTCGTTTCGATGAATAATACATTTATGTATATGTATTTAGTCGTATGGTTTGAGTGCCAATGGTGAACACGTGGTAATGTCTGGGTCATTAGTTGACGAGACCTTTATGCCGAGCAGGTTTGCTCGCTGGATTATTGGATGCATTGCACCGGTGAGTGTACCGCATCATGCAATAGAGGTAAATAATTGTCGAGTAGTGGTACCTTCGGGTATACTCGTTGGAATGGCTATGGCCATGTGACTGGTAATAGGAGTAGTTATTGAGGAAACTACTGCTTATACCAATGTGACATGTGGTGGACATGATCACACCACCCCTGAGGGTGTTGAATTAATCCTACGGGATTAGGATTGCTTTGTGGTTGAGCAAGGACACCGAGATGTCCTTTGTGCATTAGTATTAGAGAAATATTGGGTGATGGCCCACTACTCTAATGAATGTTACGGTATGGTGTACCAGGATGGGACGAACGATACGTTGGTGGGCTTGGTATAAGCCTATGGAGGCAGCGTTTTGCTAGCCATGTATTGTAGCAGTGTTATAGTGTGCTTGTTATGGCAATTATACTGCACGTTGGGACCAAGTTCAGTCAATCGTATGATGATACGATGAGGACTTATGGCAGACTCTTGTAGTCTCTATGTGGCACGATTATTGAGGAGGGGAATACCTCACGGGAATGTTTATGTGTCTATTGTTTTGAGGGACTTGTACTGGGACAACTCAATTTTGTTGGTAGCACCAACACGAGTGTCAACAAGTCGTTGTTAGCTCTAATTGAGCATCCTTGCATATGGAATGCAACGGGAGTCACAATTGGATTTGTGGGTTATAGCTAGTGGGGTAACACTATTATATTGATTTTATCTCTTGGAGAGATTTGGATTGTACTGTCATGGAGACAGCTGGTATTGGTTGAGGGTTGATTATGAGTCAACCGGGGGAAAGCCCTCCTAGTGTTGGACTATGTGATGACTTCGTACTTCCGGTGAGACTGTCGAGGAGATGTCTCCGGAGTAATGCTCGAGATCGTGGAGTACTATGGCATTAGTACATAGCATCATTAGTCTGAGTATACATAGCGTATATGGGTTTTGATTTGGTAATAGTGGTTTGATGCACTATTCTGAACCAGTTACGTATTTTTGGTTCTGAGATATGTTTTGGGCATAAATATATCCAGGTCTTCCGAACGACGGTTCAAGGTTGGAGGGTCATGAGTCCTTGACGTTTTTCCTGGTGAGGAAGGTAGTATTTACCTACCGATTGGGAATCTTTGGGAGATTCAATGAGTCGGTTTGTAAGGTGTTGATGTTGGAATCACGCCATTGACCGTTTGTCTGTCAATCATTATTCTCTGCGAGGTGAGAATAGCTGGGGATTGACAGTTGATTTTGGGACTTGGGTATGATTGGAGATACCCAAGCCTATGGCATTCAGTATGCATGTTGTGTAGGTACTTGGGCATGTATGTGTGTACGAATGCCCGCGTTTTGGTACTTGTTGAGTATCGGATTAGTACGCTTGGTTTGGCGAATCTCTGTGAGAGATTGTGGCACCTTGAGATTGGTAATCTTGATGGCACGATGTATTCTGATGAATAATCGTGAGGTCCGGTTGACTTCCCCTGAGGAGGGATTGTCGGATTTTGGGACCATAGTAATTCTTGCTGGTCAATTCAATAGCCTCCCTGTTTTAGGATTGTTGAATTCCAGGATAAACGAGGGATGGCCAGGATTCGGATTTGTTGTGTCGTGATTGACACGTGTGGCGGGAATGCAATCGATTATTCTTGCATGTCCTTTCGAGAACTTGAGACCTTGTGGAGTCTCGATAGTGTGTTCGGACCAAGATGTGATTTCTTGGAACATTCGGTTGTAGACATCTTTGGAGATATGTTTCGTGTTGATCGGGGTCGTGTTGTGGCCCAATCTGTGTTGCAATGTGGTGCAACTACTCCTTTGATGGAGATGGACTTGGAAAGCGGAAGCCGAATGTGGTATATGTACATTGTAGTGTACTGGTAGTTTCCTTGGTAACGATGTATGGTTAACATCGTAGGCTAAATCACAAAGATATCATCGACGCGATATCTAATTTGGAATCACGAATGATTCGTTTGATTTGCAGTTAGGTTTGGGATAACTGCTTTTGAGACGGTTAGCATTGGGAGTATGCTGACGTTCTGTTGCGGTTATAATGGTTTGGAAGGTTTATCCCATTCCAGGTTTTGGTGCGAGGTCAGTATCCTCGCGGTTGGTATGTCGTTCATGATATGTTCATGATTCGACGATGTGAATCCGTTTGGATTTTGTAATCTCGGCAATACGTGGAGTACGACGTGCAAATTTCGAGGACGAAATTTTATTAGTGGGGGATAATTGTGATACCCGGAAATTATTGGCGTTAATCCCGGTGTAGTAATAATCCTTAATGGATTTTAATTGTGGCAATTGTGTATTAATTACGGTTTGGGACTCTCGGGATTTTAAATCCAGTTTTTGGAGTCGTTGGATCCAAGGGATGATATTGTATTCTCATCGGGGTGATAACCTTGGAATTTGGTTTTTGGTGGAACCTGGGGGGTTCCGGAGTACTTTGTACTGGGGCCGATAATGAGAATTGAGGTTAGAGAGATGATTTTTGAAAACGGATGATTTTTAATGAATCATGATGTATTTGTGGAGGAGTCGGTATTTTGGAGCTTTGGAGCTATATATACCAAATAGACTTGGTATTCCGTCATTATACGAAAACACTTTCCTCTCTCATCTCCCTCACGCCTCTCTCACCCCAAACCCTTCCCACTTCTCCTCTTGGAAGCAAAATCGTTGGGGGCTCGTCTTGGGAGCCCGATTTCTTGAAGAAAGGCTGGTAATCTTCTTCTCCTCACCTTTAGCTTCGATTTGATTGTAGTTTTGTGCTAAATGGTTGAGTTTTGGGTTGGACTCGAACTACGAAATCATAAGATACGTATGACGTACGAGCTAGCCCTTTATTATAATTGCAATTGTTGAGTGCTTGGTACACTGTATTGTAATGAATGTGTATGGGAATGTATGATATATGGTATTAGCAATAAACGGTTATTGAAATGCTTGGTTTATGGTATTTGCTACAAATGTATATATATGCATTGGGATTTATATGGTGCCGCTTTTGAGCGAGCAATGATTGGATGTTGTCGCCTTTGAGCGAACATCGGTTATGACGCCACTGCTGTTGAGCATGCGTGAGAATGAAATGCCGCTATTGTAGAGCGAGTAATGGAATAGAACTATCGAACCATAAGTGAGGTATTTGGAATATCTGTAATCATTATTTAATGATTTGGTATTATTGATTATGATGTCGTTATATAGCAAATGGACTTGTTAATCAATGTAATGATTAACTGGCATTTGGGAATTTGATGGTTTCAGTTGTTTTGAGAACAGGGACAGTACAGGGAATCTCGAATGAGGGTGATACCATCCAGGGAGTATATTTTGTATTTCATAGCATTTACATTGTTGTAAATTATGAATTGTATTATTGTGATTATTGGATTTGGGATATTGGTATGCTCACCCTGTGTGGGGGGCTGTCTCTGTTGGGGCAGGTGATTAGGTACATCGATGGCTTTGGAGATGAGCTCGAGCTATGGATTGGAGGTGCTACCAGGGATCGGAATACCAGTGACGGTATTGAGCATCATATTTTATACATTTGATACACACATACCTATTTGATGCTGGTATGTGAGCACTATTATGTGTATATGGCATGTATAAAAAGGCAATGGCCTTTCTTTCTTCATTTACGAGTAGCATACAATTATTTATTGAATTGCCAAATGAACTGAGAACATGTTAGTGTATTATATTGGTGCATGAGATGTATGTGGACTTGGTTGGGGAAAACTAGACATTATATGGAATAATGTAAAGAAGTTTTATTACATGCATGATTGGCTATGATGATAAGTGGTTTTTCCCCTACATGTATGATTGTATGCACTAATGGCATGGATTAATACACTAATAATGGGTTAAGGCACGGGAGTCCTTACATTATGTGTATATGGGTTGTATAAAGGTTATGAACTTTTCTCTTTTCATTTATGTGTTGCATGCAATTAATTAAGGGAATTGCATAATGAATTGAGAATGCATTAGTGTGTTATGTGATGCATACTTGCGAGTTGAGTTGTATTGGGAATTAGGGCATTAAGTGGATTAATGTCAAAAAAATTATATAGATGGCATGTTAATGCTATGGAAACATGTATAGAATTCCCTAATGGCGTGAGTGTATGCACTACATTATGTGATAATGCACTAATAGCGGGTTAAGGTAGCGACGACCTTACAGACAACCTACTACAACTTGAAAGCTAGAACATCTTGTAACATCTTGTACATAACATAACCCTAGGAATAGCCTCCATCATCCATCTTTCATCTTCACCATCAACCACAATCCACCATATCTGTAAGGACCCTAGTTCCTTAAATGCGGATTAAAGGCGTAATAGAGCTAAACATGCATCTAATGAATATAAAGTTCATGTGGATGCCTTGAGCCGTTAAGATTACAGGCCAAAATAAAATTTCCAAAAGGGATTAATTACATTCCCTACCAAAAGAATGTTAATCCTATAGCTTTACACTACTCCTAGAGTAGAGACTATACAAAAGAATTAAGCCTGCTATGCCAAAAGCACTCCTCACTGGCTCACCGCATCAACCCGCCTTAGCCCGTCCGCCCAAAAGTACATACAGGAACAACCCCAAAACCATGAGCATGTATATAAACCATATTCAAAATAATACGATTGTAATTCAAATGCATAAACCGTAAATACAATTCACTTCCTGTATTTAATACATTTAAAAGCTCCCTTTGGTTGTCCCTGTACCACAATAATAATCAATGGATTATAATACCAATAATGTATATCATGACATGCATCCATTCCATGTACACCGTGTTCAATTTCCACGTCTTATTATATCAGTGGCATAATACCCCTCGCGTTAACATGACAGCGGAAATACCCCTCGCTTAGACAATACCAGCGGCACTAATATCCCTCGCTATAAATATGACAGCGGTCGTGTTCTTCACTTCATATTAGCGGCAAATATTCTCTCATCGCTACGGTATGACGGCGGCAAGTATTCACATCGATACGCCACTGGAGGCAAGTATTCTCCATCACTGGAATATAATCTCGACTCACAATCACATGCACCAATGCATCCAATATACACATGCAACCACGATGCATGACTAAACCATGTATGCAATCCATGATGCATAACCAAGACCATGTATGCAACCACAATGCATAATTAATTCCATATGTGCAACCATAGTGCATAACCAATTCAATGCGTAATAATACGTTTTACCGTCCGATGCCCGTACGTCTCACTACGTACCTTAGTCCCAAAATGTGTTATGTCGTGGACTGTATCTCCTAAGTTGTGTTGCCACCTGGGATGGTTCTACACATTCACACAAACCAATATTAGGAGCCAATAATAGTCCAATATCAAAAATTCCACAAAAATAATCATTTTCCCAAAATTTCACTGCTGGCGATCGATCGCTGTGTCGAGGCGATCGATCGCGAGCCTTACCGATCGATCACCTTGACATGGCGATCGATCACCAGACTTCACTGGCTCGAGGCGATCGATCGCGCCATTTGTGGCTATTGATCGCCTGCACTCGATTTCGCCACTGGCTCTCGGCGATCGATCGCGCCATTTGTGGCGATCGATCGCCACAACCAGAACACGCGATTTCCACCATTTTTATACACCATTTTCATCCCAAACCACACCAACACTTATACCTTCAACCCAACAACATAAAAACATAATAAACCTTCAAAATACACCTTTAAACAACCCAAAAATCCAACACCCAACCGAAATAATACCAACAAAAAACAAACCCATTTCCAAATCAACCAAAACCATTTCAAACCCAAACCAAACATTATAAAAACAACAAGGAAGTATCCATACCTCTTGGGGACTCCAAAACTCACAATAAATCCCACAAATCAAGTTTTTGCAAGGATTTCTCTTCCACCTTGAAGTCAATTCGAAAATGGTGAGGGTTAGGGTTGGGGAGAGTGAGTTGGGGATTTTTGTAAAGTGATGGTAAAGTGGGGTAGTGGTGTTAAATGGGTTTTAATTAAAATTGTACCCCAACAATTAACATGGTGTATAAAATACCCCAACATGCATAACATGCATCCCGAAATGCACCACCGGGTCACGCATACCATGTGACTAAGCATTTCACCAAGATAATTACTTCCAGCACATAATTAATTATCACCATAAATAGTCACATAAACATAATTAATGCCCAAATTGCAATTAATTATTTTGGGGATATCACAATATCTTCATTCTAGGAATTGGAACAAGACAACAAGATAATCGAGGAGGACGATCGAGAAATAAGCGAGAAGGAGCAAGAAACAACAAATAAAGTCGACTTGGGAGTTTGCTATTACTTTTATGCTTTATTGTTGAATTATTATTGGATTTGTTGTGTTTATTATGATTGAAAGATATTTTGAACATCGTTTTTCCTTTCATATTATGAATTAAGTTGTTATAATCAAGCCTTCAGAATCATTTGCTTGAATCTAGGTTTAGTTGTTTTTGATCTATTGAATTCCTTCATCCTTTATGAGAATGTTTTATTGTTCTTGATACTTTTGAAGGTTTGACCACCTTTGAATGATTCTAGTTATTATAATTGAGATCGAAAGATGATATTATAATACGACATAGTAATTCATGCCGTGTGTTTAAGATTGAGATCGAAAGATAAAATCACATACGAGTGAAAATCACATAAGAGTGATAGCCTTAGGTTGTTTAATCTAATGTTAGTAGTTTTCATAAAATTTCATGCAATATCAAGTTGTTAAACAAGTCAACTAAAGTTACTTGTTGCGATTTGATGTTAGGTTTAATATAGCTCGATAGAGTATATTGAATGAATTCGAAAAACTCGTCACCTTAGAGAATGGATGGATATAATAAAAGGATTGTAGGGGATTGCTTAAGTGGACCATTGTCTTGATAATCTCTTCAAGTGGACTTTTCTCGTGATCATCGATTGTTTTTTGTTGGATTAGAGTAGTTAAATTTAGTTATTAGTTAACCCATCACTTAAATATTCGCAGGTTAAATATAGTTTAAAAGAAATCTTATTTGGAATTTGCTTGTTAGTCCAATGTTCGACATTCGTACTTTCGAATCATTATATTAAAACTTGATACCGTACGCTTGTGGTCGATTTATGCTGTTGAAGAGAGCTCATCAATTCGTACATTGACAATGTTGAAAGATCTTTTGATTCTTCGATTGCTGCTACACAGTGTTCAAACTTTCAACTCTGGAGAAGAAATTTTTGATATTTTACTGTCTTTCATCGACAGATTATCGAAATCTCTCCATAATGATTGAAGTTTGATGGAGATAACTTTATCATTCCCTCGAAATGCTTGTTGTTGCAGAACCTTCCATGCTTCCTTTGCTTTTCTTTTGTTGTATATTTTATGGTAGATGGATTTACTAACTCTCTGTTCAAATATCGGAGTGTGGTAGCATCTTTCTTTTGATTTTATTTGTAATTTTTTTTGCTGATCTTCACCCCCATTCTTTATCATCTGCATCAGGGGTTCAAGATACATCTTCATCAGGGGGTTTCAACTCACTTTCAACGATTTCCCATAAATCTTCACAGATGAAGCTCCAATAATCATAATGTTCTCTTTCAAATATTGATACTTCAGGTGAAGAATATTTAAATATAGTTAGACTTATTTCCAACCATATCTTTCTTGCTATTGTTTTGGACAAGCAATATTGTTGCACCCAAAAGTGGACTGCTTATGTAAAGTTTTACTTTGGAGAATGACAAGGCCTCTGAATATTGGGGAAATCAGTGTTAGGGTTACCCCAGCACAGATTTCCCCTGAATATGAATCAAAGCAGAAGAAGTAAAATGAGGTAGGAAGATGTAACTGTTTCCAAAAAGTCAAAAAGCAAGAATAGTGCTTTGGACTATGGTAGTTGTTCAAAGCTTTTGAGATATTTCAAGTGGCTTTGATATCAAATTTGTTGGTACAATGAAAGAATAAATAGAGCTTTTACTCTTAATTTATTTGTTTGCTTTTAATCTAATTTTTAATTAATTATTTTTCAGATTACAAGTAGCATATTTATATAAGTTGACCTAACATTTTCCAATGCTATTAACTCTAATATTTGACCATAAGATGCTATTCCAACTTTATAATGTCCTTCAAAGTTTCAAAAAATATTCCATAAAATGACTTTACAAATTACAAATTATTCCAACATAGTGCCAGTTAACAACAATTCCAATAGAACAACAATTATCTGAAGCTACAGAAAATATACGTTCAATTAAGTAGCTAGTTTGTTGAATTCTCATGTGGCACAAAATAGACTATGATACAGAAAAGATTCGCCAGTACACACTTTGTTCCACAGCCAAAAAACAAAATGGGTTTATGATAAATCTTCTTTTAAAAATTTGGGGTGAGTAGTGGGATTGTTTTTCACTTTTTATAGTTGTACCATGAGTTTTATAATTTGTACATAATTTTTTTTATAAAATTCTTTGAAAACCTATTGAAATTTTAAATACAAGTAGACTTGGATACATTTGAAAAAATTCAAATTTGAATATCAACTTTTAAAAATTTTAGGAAAATCAAATTGAATACCAGTTGATTTGTATAGGATATATAAAACGTTAGATAAATACCTTTAGACTTTTGAAATAAAAAAAAAAAGTCAAATGGATGAGTGAATAATAATACAACCTTGTAAGTTCACTACCCGACATCCTCATTTGTTTTTTGACTTATTCAACGTCATTTTCTTGTTAACGTTAAAATTTTTATTCTGACTCGATTTCTGCCTCTCCGTCTTCATCATATGAAGCAAGAAATCGGACCACGAATCAATCGGGCCGGGCAAGCACCAGTGAAGACAATCATTAAACGTACCCGCATTCTTTTCATTCGGCCCATGCCCGTATCTACTCGGGTGCCCGTCGGGCCTCATCAACATGGCCCGAGTCATATCCAGTAACCTGAACTTCTTCTTCCCTGATACCTTCTCCACATCCCTAAATTCCTTCAACTGCGTCTCATAAATATCCAGAAACAAACCATCCAGCACAGTTTCGTTCCTCGTAAATGGCCTCAGCCGTGGGCAGTCTGCTCCCTCATTCCATTTCCCCTCGAAATGCGACGGAGAGAAAGTGCGCAGAAACGTCACGCCACGGAAACTTCTCCGGCTGTTTATTGCCTTAAACACTGTTCGTAGAGCAAGGCGGAGGCTGTATGTTAGGGGAATGTTGGTGATATTGGGGATGTTGCAAGCGTGGCAGCCGATGATGCGGCGCTTCTCGTGGTAGATGGCGGCGCGTGTGTACCAGTGCCCGACGTTGAGGATGATGTAATCGAACTCGTCGATCTGAGATGCCCATGACTCATCAAGTTCGTCGAGGTAGAGCTTGAATACCCCCGGGTTGGCCCGGTGATTGAAGTCTGGTTGGTCGAAACGGATCAGGAATGGTGCCTTTAAGCTGATGATGGTGAAATTGTAAGTTTCATATTTCCAACGAGTATAAGGATTGTCAGGTTTGGACACATCCACAGGATTTTCTACCTGAGAAAATTCAACATAATGTAGGTGTTTTGTACCCATGGCATCCGCAGAATTACGTAGAGCTATAAAAATAAATTACACTTGAAAAAAAAATAAAGCCATCTAGCTTATAAACTTATTTGTGTAAACTAATGTAAGCATTAACGCACTTACTCTAGATAAGATGCACATCATGGATTGCATATGATTCCTTGCCAAAGAATCACCAACAAACGCCATGGTTTGACCCCTCGCCAAATTCAAAAACAAAAACGGGTCGAAAACCAGCAACTCGCACCCATCGGGTCTCCACCTCCATTTCAAGAATCCCAAATCTGGTCTCTCATTTTTCATGCAGTCTTGAGTATCATGGATCACCCAACATGTCATGTTCGTGTAATATGGAGCATTTGGATCCGGAACCCATTCACCTGAGAAAATGTCACAGTTCTCAGAATTCGTTTCGAAATCCTTTGCTGCAATGTGTGAAAAGACGATGGTTCGTGCTGATCTTTGGTATGATACAGAAGAAACGAGGAGGAGCATTAATAACGTGGTTATAAATATGAGAATATTATTTATGTATTGATATGCAGAAGGCTTCTTGATCATGTGAAGATCCATGGTTATGGAGTTTGATCAAGCTATCGAGAACTGAATCTAGGAGAAAGAATGAATAAGATCAATCTAATTAGAAGAGAGGTGTTTGTTCAACCAAAATTTTCATTTTCCAACGATTGTAGGCGCATTTGTACTTATAGATGGCTAAATTAATAAAATACAATAAAAAAAAAAAATTCATAAAATAACGTTTAATTTTTTTTTTACCAAAGTAGCGTGAAACGTGGTCTCGGATCGCGTTTTTTAAGAAACGCAGTCCAAGACCACGTTTCTTCAACATACAAAAAAAAAATTTGTATGTTGAAGAAACGTGGTCCGAAACCACGTTTCTTCAACATACAAAAAAAAAAAAAATTGCCTCTTAAAAAACGTGGTCCAATACCACGTTTCTTCAGCATACAAAAAAAATAATTTTGCCTCTTAAGAAACGTGGCAAAATAATTTTGTCTCTTCAACATACAAAAAAAAATTTTGCGCGCATGTCACCGGGTTACTAGTTCAACTAAGTTTTTTTTTAAAAAATTATAAAATTAAACTTAAAATAATAATACTAATTTTATAAAGGTACAATTTCTTCTTTAAAAATTACTTATGTTTTTTTTATAAAATTTTTAAAATATATTTGATACGAATTGACCAGCTCGTTCAACTACCGGTTAGTTGACTAGTAACCTGTTGACATATTGCTTTGAACTAGTAAATGGTCGGGTCGGGTTATAAACTATGAAAATACCACTTACATATAATACTATTATTTTAAAAATAAAGAAATAAATAAATGAAATTTTAAATATAACATTCTAATATATAAATTTATTAAATTATCAACATGCATCACCGAAAAATTTAGTAATTATCTAGAAAACATTTGTTTAAAATATTCACACATTGAAATAGGAGAGTGAGTGTGAGTCGCACACAAAATTGTGAGTGAAAATAAGTGAAGATGGGTAAAGGAATGGAGGGTGAGACGCGCTCAAAATTTTTTATTTTTTTTTATGTTGAAGAAACGTGGTCTCGGACCACGTTTCTTAAGAGACAAAAAAAACTTTTTTGTATGTTGAAGAAACGTGGTCTCGGACCACTTTTCTTCAACATACAATTTTTTTTTTTATGTTGAAGAACGTGGTCTCGGACCACGTTTCTTCAACATACAAATTTTTTTTTTGTATGTTGAAGAAACGTGGTCTTGGACCGCGTTTCTTAAGAAACGCGATTCGAGACCACGTTTCACGCTACTTAGGTAAAAAAAAAATAAACGTTATTTTTTGAATTTTTTTTATTTTCATAATATTTTTTTAATTTAGCCCTTATAGATGGTAGATGCATGTAATGTTATTATTTTTATCAAAAAATTTAGTTCATATGAGGTGGCCCTGGTGATACTTTTATCGGCTAATTTAATTAAATATAAGAAAAATGAAAAAATTCATGTTAAAAACTTTGCAATTCTTTGATAATTCGAATATGTGGAATGCGAATTTAACTAAATTCGCAATCTACCTCGTCGAAGTTTAAAATTAAATTGTTTCATTGAAATAAAATATGAATTCGCATACCGAGAATACGAATTTACAGAGAATTCACAATCTCGGTATGCGAATTCTCAGCACATAATTTAAAAATAAAAAAAAAGTGTGCCAGCTTGACAGAGTTGTTGGTCACGAGCGCCCAACACATTCACCTTCTTGCCATTAAACTTCTCCCTCCTCCTTCGGCTAATTTAATTAAATATAATAAAAAAGAAAAAAAAATCATGAAATAACGTGATTTGAAAAACTTTACAATTCTATGATAATTCGAATATGTGGTATGCGAATTTACTTAAATTCGCAAACCCTTTTCCCGAATTTTAAAATTTTAAATTTTTTTTAAAAAATAAAATAAAATAAGAATTTGCATATCGAGAATGCGAATTTAAAGAGAATTCGAAATTTCGGTATGCAAATTCTCTACAAAAATAAAGGAGTGCCAGCTCACATAGCACATTCTTCCCATTAAATCTCCCTCCTCCTTCAATCCTCCACAAACCCTTCAAATCTTCCATCCCAGAAATCTATCCCCTCTTCCCTTAATTTTTAAGTTTGTATCTCATAATTTTTGTCGGAAGATTACTACTACAAAAATTCCCAAATACTTCATCAAAGAAAAAAATATTTGAAAATTTAATTTTTACATATTTTTTAGTATATATTGCATTTACTTAATTTTTGTGTTATGTTATAAGTTTTGCTAACCTTTTGAATTTCAAGGTATGTTTTTCCAATTTTTCATTTTTATTTGGTTAATATTAGGATGAGAAATCGGATTTTGTAAAAAATAAAATTGATTTCAGAAATTCAAGGCTGGGGTATTCTGATAATTAGCATACTCGGTTTGCGAATTCTACCTAAAATAGTAGAATTCACAGACCTTGTAATCGAATTCTATTGTACTGTTCTAAGTAGAATTCACATACTAGAATTCACAAACTTGGTATGTGAATTCTACTTAGAACAGTAGAATTCGCATACCCGATATACGATTTATAGTTATTTTTAAATTAATAATTATTGTTATTATTTATTTTCCTGAATATAATAATTTTTTTATAAACTTATATTTTTGTAGAAACTTTTTAGGTAAATTTAATTAAATATTATAAAAATAAAAAATTTGACTAAACAAATAGTTAAACATAAAATTATTTTTTATAACATAAAAATAAAACAAATGTAATTATATGATTTTAGTGTTATATTCGTAGATAATATTTGGTTCGAAGTCAAATTGATGTTTTGCTAAATTATGTCAGTCACATATCACACGATGAGATTATTGTTAGTTATGATCGACCTCCAATAAGCTATATACGAATGCCTCAAACAATTACAATGTCTGAGTTATTGTCGATACTGTACGATCATATAAGTATCGATAACCAACAATATGCACTTAAAGTGTGGACTAATCATATATTTAATAATACTTCCGGTCGAGTTGAGCATTTACTCGAAATTACAAAGACAGTGACATTTGGTTTTTCTTTGACCCCGATATTGGAAATGTCAGTGTCAATTTATGTGTTGAGTCAGAATAAATACACATTATTAATGTGCCAGACATTCAATATACTCAAGAACGGGGCTCATATATGTCAATGCTTAATGATGATCATAACATGGAGATACCGGCTGTCACATAAGGACTTGTAAGTATGAGAACATGAAATAATTATGCAAGTAGTTCGGGAAACGTAGGACATAACACGTACAGAACTGAAGGGGAAGTTCATGATTCAAGGGAGGAGGACATAGATGATTATGCCAGCGCCGATTTTTTTGGTCCTGAAACTCATGTTGATTCCAAACCAGACAAAGATGGAATTAACGTTCATGATGATAGCGATGACGATGTAGAAATTGATGTGATGTTGGAAACCATATCCCAACATAACTATATGCCATCATCTGTACAAGAGGAGCAAATTGAAGCAACAATGCCGCCAGAGACACAACCCTGGCTCCACATTTTCCCTGTCGTTCCATTCTTCTTTACGACATTTCCGGATGTACATGTTGACATTCCAACAGGCTCTTGGGGAAAGTTCTATGACCATGTCAAAGGAAAGTGGAGTTGGGTATGTTGTTCAAGAGTAAAGCACATTTGTAGTCTGCAGTTAAGGACTTCTCCATACTGGTTGCTAGACGCGAGTACCAAGTCATTGAGAGCACACAAAAAATATGGAAAGTGGTTTGTAGACACAATTCTACGGTCATGTTCTGTGGCTGGATAGTGAGAGGTATATAAAAAAAGAAAATGAATGTGTTTAAAATTACCAAATACGGTGGGGACCACACATGCTTGATGACACACATTTGTATACAAAGTATAAGCATAAATTGTTAATCGCAGTTGGAATTGATGCTAATCAACAGGTCCTGCCTTTGGCTTTCGCGATTGTAAATGAAGAGACAATGTCGTCAAGGAAATGGTTTCTTGAAATGATCGCTAGACACATTCTTTGTGACGTAGATAGTGTATGCCTTATCTCTCATAGGCACCAAGCAAGGAAGAACAAACATCGGTGGTGCAATGCAATTTTTTGCAGGTAATAAGATTTACAGGCCTCTATTATATGAATTAAATTATATATAAACTAACATGATGTTAGATTAACGTTGTACTTGAATCAAAAAATTTACAGATTTGGGCATATACGAGGATAAATAGTATCCATCCTAATACTCATGGTTCTCGAGTACAACAAGACCAAATTATAGTAAACGGGGATCTAATACTTCATACCCCTCCATATGGTGCAAGGTATAATTATAATGTTATTTACATTTATTAGTTTTAATTTAATGCACTAACATTACCATGTCGATTTTATTTAGGTGGTCACATTTTTTTAGATTTGGACACGCTGCCCGACATGCTTTGCGTGTATTTCGTGACACATTTGATAGGATGTACTGGGATCAGGTAATATAAATATTTTTAAAATTTAACTTGGATATTAATAATTATGTATTTATGCTAATGCCTTAACTAATTATAGTATGCTTCTGTTTTACAGTTTATTTGGACTCCATATGACTTGGAGTCGGAGGAGATCAGATCACTGCCTCCAGAATGTGGTCCAGAGGATTGGATGACAGAATGTCCACTCATAAATTATGCCATTGTGGAGATGCATCGTCGATAACGAGTTTTGCGACAGTTTGGTTTGTTCCAAACTATTCCACCAACAATAGATGCTAGACAGGTGGAGTTGCATAAGCTCGATCGCAGAGGTCGTGTTGAAACGAATTGGACATGGTTCCATAGTGCATACATAGATTTGTGGATGACCAGACGATATAATATTGTGGATGCCCCTCATGCCACCGGCTCCTATACTTTCAGTGATGATTACATGACGTGGTACGGTAAAATTACACGCCATATTTATATCTCCACCCAACAACAATATTGAGACAGGATACCGTGCAACAGATGATACTGCATGGCAGCAAGTGGTATGTATATATTTCCTCTATTTTTATTTAAAATAATTTTATATATCTTCTGAATTATGCTAGCTATTAACCATCTTTTTTTAAGGATGTGCATATGGAGCAACTAAGACTTAGTTGCTCAAGTTTGAGTGGGGATGAAGGGATCTCACCTGGGGTCAGACGTGCATTAGATCAGAACTTAGCTATTGTGGATGAAGCGTGCAAACATGCTCGGACGCAACAAAATAGATATATTATGCCTGCACGGCAGCGAGCTACCAATAGAGGGGGCAACCGGAGGAGAAGACGATCAAGTATCTCTGTACTCAGGTAGATGCTCATGATGATATCCCTCCATTTACGACTAATACATATGATGCAGGGGGGACATCAACATCACATCGTTCTTCATTCCATTATGATGCCACTTCTTCTAACTACTACGGGACACAACCTGCCCACGGGGAGGAGCCATCACCATACACTCCATATATACCAGATCCAACTCTGGCATACAATGGATTCTCATTTACGGATCTTCTGCTTCGTGTACCCGGTCCTACACAATCACATCCATATTTTGATATCTCACCTGTTACATTCTCCGACTTGACTCCACAATATCATGATATTGTGAGTCCAGCGCTACGATTAGACCCTCTCAATCACAAACGCGAAATGTAGAGGAAGTTGAGCCATCTAGAAGACCACAACGACAGATACATAGACGTGCTTGTGGGACCAGATGAAATATTTAGAGCTCAGTGTAAAGAATATATTTATTTTTATGTGTACTATTTCAGAACATCTATTCATATTTCAACTATTTATGTGGTTTAAAGTTTTTGTATAAAACATAATACCTCAATTAGATAAAAAGAATTGTTTTTTTTTAAATTTGCAACCAAGAATTTAAATTTTATTTTTAGTATATTTTTTAAAAATACTATTTTAAAGTTGCAATCATTTTTTTTTATTATAAAGTTGCAATCCAAGATTGCAACTTTAAAATAATGTTAAATTCGCATGCCCCATTTGCAAATTACAGTAGAAGTTTAACAATCCTCAAACTACTTTATTTTATGAATTTATTATTATTATTATAATATTAAATTAAATTTGGCCTCCTCCTTCCATATAATCCTCCACCAAACCCTTCAACCTCGTTCCATCCCAGAAATCTTAAGTCCTCTCTTCTCTTAATTCTTAAGTTTGTATCTCAGAATCTTTGTGTGAAGATTACTACTCCAAAAATTCCCAAATATTTCATCAGAGGAAATTTTTTTTGAAAATTTAATTTTTACATATTTTTGAGTATATATTGCATTTACTTAATTTTTGTGTTATGTTATAGGTTTTGCAAACCTTTTGAATTTCAAGTTATATTTTTCCAGTTTTCCATTTTTATTTAATTAATATTAGGCTGAGAAATCGAATTTTGTAAAAAATAAAATTGATTTAGGAAATTCACGGCTTGGGTGCATGTATTCTGTGGGATTATATTGATAATTCGCATACGCGGTATGCGAATTCTACTTAGAACAGTAGAATTCGTATACCCGGTATGCGAATTCTAGTCTCACCATATTAAATTTACTTTTAAATTAATAATTAATAATTATTTATTTATTTCCCTGAATATAATCTTAAATTTTTGTAGAAACTTTTTTAGGTAAATTAATTAAATATTATAAAAATAAAAAATTTTGACTAAACAATTAGTTAAAAATAAAATTAATTTTTATAACATATAAATAAAACAAAACTAATTAATGATTTTAGTGCTATTTTCGTAGATAATATGTCGTTGGTTCGAAGTCAGATTAATGTTTTGATATACTATGGCGGTCACATATCACACGATGGGTTTATTGTTCATTATGATCGACCTCCAATAAGCTATATACGAATACCTTGAACAATTACAATATCTGAGTTATTGTTGATACTGTACGATCAGATAAGTATCGCTAACCAACAAAATAGAGTGATATTTGGTTTTTCTTTGACCCCGATGTTGGAAATGCAGGTGTCAATTTATATGTTGAATCAGAACAAATACACATTAGTAATGTGCCAGACATTCAATATACTCAAGAACGTGGCTCATATATGTCAATGCTTAATGATGATCATAACCTAGAGATACCGGTTGTTACAGAAGGACTTGTAAGTATGAGAACAGAAAATAATTATGCTAGTAGTTCGGGAAACATAGGACATAACACGTACAGAGCTGAATGGGAAGTTAATGATTCAAGGGAGGAGGACAGAGATGATTATATTAGCGCCGATTTTTTTGGTCCTGAAACTCATGTTGGTTCTGAACCAGACGATGATGGAATTAAAGTTCATGATGGTAGCGATTGCGATGTAGAAATTGATGTGATGTTTGAAACTATGTCCCAACATAACTATATTTATTAGTTTTAATTTAATGCACTAAGATTAACATGTCAATTTTATTTAGGTGGTCTCGTTTTTTTAGATTTGGACACAGTGCCCGACATGCTTTGCGTGTATTTCGTGACACATTTGATAGGATGTATTGGGATCAGGTAATATAAAAATTTTGAGAATTTAACTTGGATATTAATAATTATGTATTTATGCTAATGCCTTAACTAATTTTAGTATGTTTTTGTACTACAGTTTATTTGGACTCCATATGACATGGAGTCGGAGGAGATCAGATCACTGCCTCCAGAATATGGTTCAGAGGATTGGATGACACAATGTCCACTCATAAATTATGACATTGTGGATATGCATCGTCTAGAACGAGTTTTTCGACAGTTTGGTTTGTTCCAAACTATTCCACCACCAATAGATGCTAGACAGGTGGAGTTGCATAAGCTCAATCACAGAGGTCGTGTTGCAACGAATTGGACATGGTTCCAAGTGCATACATAGATTTGTGGATGGCCAGATGATATAATATTGTGGGTGCCGGGATATACGGATTTTGGATCGAGTAATGGTGGTATTGATGCACTACTCTAACCAGTTGTGTATTTCTGGGTTCCGGGATATGTTTTGGTATAAATATACCCAGGTCTTCCGAACGGTGGTTCGAGGATTGGAGGATCATGGATTCATGACTTTTTCCTTGAGAGGAAGGCGATATTATGATACCTACCGGTTGAATCTTTTGGGGAGATTCGTTATTTTGGTTCGTGTGGTGGTGATGTTGAAATCACACCCTTTGGTTTTGGTTTGTCAACCATCATTCTCCGTGGGGTGAGAATAATCGAGGTTTGACAGTTGGTTTTGGGATTTGGGTATGATTGGAGATACCCGAGTCTATTGCATTGCGTATGCATGTTGTGATTGGTGTTGGGTATGTATGCCGTGAGTGTATACGAATGCCAACATTATTTTGTTCATTGTTGAACGTCGAGTTTGTATGCTTGGTTTGGTGAATCTCCGGTGTGAGATTGTGGAACCTCGAGATCGATAATCTCGATGGCACGATGCATTCTGATGAATGATCGTGAGGGTTGTTTGACTTCCCCTGAGGAGGGATCGTCGTGTTTTGGAATCATGGTAATTCTTGTTGGATAATTCGATAGCCTTCCTATTTTAGGATTGTTGGATCCAAGGATAAATGAGGGATGGCCGAGATTCGGGTTTGTTTAGTGTCATGGTTGACACGTGTGTAGGAATGCAATTGTTTGTCTTGCATGTCCCCTTGTGGAACTTGAGACTTTGTGGGGTCTTGATGGTGTGTCAGGACCAAGATATGATTTCTTGGAACACACCGGTGTAAACATCCTCGGAGATGTGCTTTGTGTGGATCGGTGACCGTGGGTTGCCCGATCCGTGTTGCAAGTGTTGCAACTACTCCTTTGGAGGAGATGGACTGGGAAACAAGAACCGGATTTTCTATGAGTATACTGTCGTATGCTAGTAGTCCTCATCATAACGATGCGTGTTAAGCATCGTGGGCAAGTGATGGAGATATCATGGGGAGATATCTATGTCGAGACCAAGGAAGGTTTGGTTGATTTTCAGTCATGGTGGACTGACTTCTGGGACGATTCACGTCGAGGTATGTTGTTATATTTCGGGTTTGTATTGGTTTTGGCGTTTGCTCTATTTAGGGCTTGGTGCGAGACTGGTATTCTCGCAGTTGTTAATTCGATTCTAAGGTGGTTCAGAATCGGGGTCTTGGCTTTGTTTTGTTTGTGTAGTCCTGGTGTTACGTGGAGTACACCGGTGCAATTTCGGGGACGAAATTTTATTAGTGGGGGATAATTGTGATGTCCGGGGATTATTGGTTTTAATCCCGGTGTGGTATTAATCCTTGATGGATTTTTTATTGTGGCAATTAGGAATTAATTGCGGTTTTGGGTCTCCCGAGGTTGTAAAATCGGGCATTTGGAACCGTTGGATCCAAATGTTGGGATTGTATTCTCATTTTGGTGGAAAACCTTTGAGTTGGGTTTTTAGTGGGACTTGGAGTCCGGGGTGCCTTATGTTGGGGCCAGTCTGGGGATTTGATGTTGGAGAGAGAGATTTTGAAAACAGATGATTTTTAATGAATCATGATGTATTTGTGGAGGTATTGGTATTTTGGAGCATTTTTGCTATATATACCAGTTGGACTCGGGATTCCGTCATTCGGAATCCATTTCTCTCCTCTCCCTCACGCCATTCTCTCACCCCAAACCCTTCGCCTTTCCCTTTGATGGGCAAAATCGATGGAGGTTCGTCCTAGGAGTCGGATTTCTCGAAGATAAGTTGGTAAGTTTCTTCTCCTCGTCATTGTCTTCGATTTGGTAGTAGTATTGTAGAGTTTGGTTGAGGTTTTGGTTGGTTATGGGTTTTGGGGATTTTTGCTTAAAATCCAATGTTGAGTTTTTGGAGTTTTTATTGGCTTTAAATGGAGTTTTTGAGGAGTTGAAGGTGTTTGGGGTGTTGGATTTGAGTTTGGGTGTGAAAAACACCATGGAAGCTCGAATTTTTCTGAAAATCGTAGGTGGCGATCGATCGCCGAGGTGGGGCGATCGATCGCGACGTGCAGCTGTGTTTTTGAAGGCGATGAATAGTACAGGCGATCGATCGCATGGTTTAGGCGATCGATCACGAGCAGGTTGGCGATCGATCGCGAGGGGTAGCGATCGATCGCGAGTAGGCGATTTTGGCCACTGGTTGGAGGCGATCGATCGCGATGTTTGAGGCGATCGATCGCCGCTTGTAGGATTTGGTTTTTTTGAAATTTTTGGAAAATGTCAGGATTTTGGAACCGAGGTTTTAAGGGGCCGTTTTCGGGGCAATGTCTACATTCCAATGGGAAAGCTATACTTTTAAAATGGATTGGTTGGAGCCAAAGTTTTATAAAACGGAATTCTCGGTTGGGTTTTTGGCTATCTTTTAAACTTGTTAAACGGTATATTTTGGGTATTATGCATACTTAGTGTAAGGACCCCGTATACTTAACCCTTGATTAGTGTATTAACCACTATGTGTGGTACATGCTTTCTATAAAAAGCCAATCGGGAAGCTCAGATGATACTTTACCATTGAATGTCAATTACAAAACTTCCTTTAATACTCAATGTTGTAAGATCATCATCCTAACAATAAAAGACTCATATGATTGCCCTTTACCAACCTCTTGGTGCCATTTTTCACATTGTGAACTTTTATAAAAATTTGGGCAGAGTCTCCCCATAAATAGAGCTATCCCAAAAAAAAGAGCACAGCACATAACATAATTCCCGGCCAGGGAACACATAATACTCATCAGAAAGCAGTAATACAAGTAAATTCCCAGCCAGGGAAGACACCACACATATGACGACAAAAGTGGGTTTCAACACCCACGTAATACACCAATGACTCTCTTAACATTTAGCAATTCTACTTCTAATTGCATGCAACATAGAATGAAAGAGAGAAAGGCTCATGCCTTTACATACAACCCATATACAAGTATAATCGTGCTCACATGCGAGCATCATAAATATGTATAAAATCATCATGGGTATATAGGTACTCTATACGATACCGTGCTCCATCAAGCCTTGGTACCACGATCCTGGGAGTACATCCAATCAACAGCTCGAGCTCATCTCCAAAGCCATCGATGTACCTGTTCACCTGTCCCAACAGAGACAGCCCCCAACGGGGTGAGCATACCAATTCCACAATTTCATAATCATAATGACATAATACATAATTTACGAAAATGTAAATATTGTGGAACATATGTGACACTTCCTGGATGGTATCATCCTCATCCTAGCGTACCCCTGTAATAACCCTGTTCTCAAAACAGATAAATCATCAAATCTTGAATATGCAGTTAATCATCATATTGGTTAACCCTAACCAGTTTCGAATTAACAACATTTCAAAACATCTTTCTTTATCTAGCAATTATCGTAATTCTAGATATCATATTGGGACTTCCTTAACTTCCGATACTAGTTAATCACTTCTCTGATTAACTACGTCTCTGTTCCTATTCATTACCAATAGGGAATAAAATACAGATATCCTAGATATCTAATCAGCACCACATTTTCATTTCTTACTTCAAAGTAGCGTCATACTACTGGTGTTCGCTCCGTAGCGACCACACCCATCGTTTGCTCGCTTCATAGCGGCACCAAGCATTTCACCATGTGATGCAACATAACGTAACCAAGTCACGGTGCCATAGTAAAGCATTTCATGTATTTTAAATCATGCATCATACTTGTAAAACATCATTTAAGTTATGCTCGTACGCTAAACGTACCTTAAATCCTCGAAGTCCGAGCCAAACCTTGCTCGAGTTCCATGCCCCGAGGGATGATGTGCTAACACGATAAATAATTCACGATCATTTACGAACATGCAACCAATGCTCAAGCACACCCATAACCCTCAAAAATATTGTCAACACACGACAATTAACCTTTAAAAGACCCGGGGCAGGGTACATGTAGGGAGGGGAACGAATGAGACAACAACGGAAATTGTTCAAGGATACCCTACAAATTTCGAACCCTTATCTCACAAATCGAACCCAAATTAAACATCATAATTCATCTAAAATATGAATTAATCAATTAATAGCAAGAATCATCACCCTTGCCAAAAACCCCCAAATTTTGGAATTTCAAAGCCCTAAATTCGAACTCAATACCTTAAATTCGGACGCAATTAAGCATCAACAATACATCTAAAACATGTAATGAATGACCCATAACAAGAATCGTCACAACCCTTCCAAAACCCCCAAAATCGAACCCACTTCATGCACCCATCCAAAAAACGAACCCAAGCCAACGAAAATCGAAATCATTCGAGCCAATAAATCACAATTTGGCAGGGAATCACATCACAAGCATGGAAAAAGGGGTTAGGAAGGTTACCCAAACGAAAACGGAAGAAAAATCGACCAAAATCGATAAACCCTAGAATTTGGGGATCGCCGCTTATCTGCAAAATTCGAACTCAAACCGCGATGAAACTTCGAATTGACGGAGGGGAAAGGAGCGTCTCGTCGAGACGAAGCCGGTGATAGGTCGCACGCGCCGAACGGCGGCCGGACGGCGGCGGGCGCGGCGTTTTCGTGCGCGGGGGTACTGTAGCAGCGGGTTTCGGGAATGGCGGGGAGAGAGAAAGAAAATTGGGCTGAAATGATATTTTCATAAAAATCTCGGGTTCAACTTGTATTTATAGCAAAATACCCCGAAAAACTAATAGCCCCACAAATACATCGTGATTCCTTAAAAATCATCTGTTTTCAAAAACTCTCTCTCTAACTCCAAAACCCTCTACCGGTGCTCACACAGCACCCGAGATTCCGAGACACATTAAAAACCCAACTCTTAGGTTTTACACCGTAATGTGAATACAATCTCATCCTCGGGATCCAACGATCCCAACTACCCAAATGAACGAGCCCAGAAGGCCCAACATCGCGATTAAACTCCAAATCGCTACGTAAAACATCTTTAGGGGTTATTAACACTCCGGGATTAACATCTCCAATCCCAGGTCATCACAATATCCCCCACTAAAAGAATTTCGTCC
Organism: Haberlea rhodopensis; assembly: GCA_907163345.1. Taxonomy (NCBI): domain Eukaryota; kingdom Viridiplantae; phylum Streptophyta; class Magnoliopsida; order Lamiales; family Gesneriaceae; genus Haberlea; species Haberlea rhodopensis. The sequence continues at coordinate 80,462 of CAJQUN010000238.1, read as the reverse complement.
TCGAAATTAGCACCGGTGTATCCCGTAACACCCGGGGTACACCACACTATGGAGCCATAACCTCGATTCTTGACCATATCAGAATCGTCTTAATAAACGTGAGGATACTTACCTCACATCAACTCTGAAACAGGGCGACTTACCCAAAACCAATATATCACCCAAGAGGCAAACGTACCTCGATGCGGGTCATCCCAAAAGTCAGTCCCTCATGACTGCAAAACAACCGATACTTACGACTGTAGATCGGACAATCATCCTTCGTTCTAATACAACCAGTAAGGACGCATCCTGAATGACACCTCAACCGTGGGGACGTTGACCTCGTGTCAACCCTGAAGTGGAATAGACTTCCAAATCCATCATAACGTCAAAAAGCGTCAGCGCAACCCACGCTAACAATCCAAAAGCAGTTAGTCAACTGAAACTGCGAGGATCCGAATCGCTCCCGATTCTATCGTAGATATCATTCAATGACATCTCTTATCATGACTCACGATGTCTAACATACATCGTTACGAGGGAAACACTAGTATCCCACGGTGTACACACACCAAACCTGGTTTCCACTTTCAAACCTCCTCTGTCGAAGGAGCAGTCGCATCATTGCAACTCAAATTGGGCAACTCACGGCCACAGATTCACACAAAAGATATCTCATAAGATGTCCACCTCTGGATATCCCAAGAACCACATCCTGGTCATAAACAAACAATCGAGACTCCTCAGAGTTTCAAACTTGAAAGGACATGCAATAAACCCATTGCATCCCAAATACATGGATTCCCAGATCGAATCAACGACGACTTGATGACTCTCTTGTTGGTACTCCAACATCATGAGCTGTCAAAGACAAGTCTCACCAAGATTAAACATAACGTATACACGTTTCAGTGAGGCATGTACAACCTCAACCTCGATGACATGGTGACTACTAGAGTCCACCACAATCCACATCGTATCACCTTACGATTTGCCACACTTGGTTCCTACGAGCAGTATAACGGCTCTAACAAGCCCCTCTTGGTGCTGCACACACACGGCAGACAAACTAGTCGCTGCCTCTCTAGGTTCACCTCAAACCTACCAATAAGATGGACGTTTCCGCACGGCATACCATACTGTGGGAAGAAAATCAATAGAGTAGTGGGTCTTTACCCAACATTCCTCTAATGCCTATACACCCTGGGCACTCCAATGTCCCTGTTTCATAGCCATGCATATAGTCATTAATTCTTGACATGAATGATTAAAATCATCATCTTATAATTATCACCATCTTATAACATCTTCATCATATGAGTATCATCATTTCATAAATATCATCATCTTATAACATCATCATCACATAAGCATCGTCATCTTATAGCATCATCATCTTATACATCATCATCTTATAAGCATCGTCATCTTATACATCATCATCTTATAGCATCATCATCTTATACATCATCATCATATAAGCATCATCATCTTATACATCATCTTATACATCATCATCTTATACATCATCATCATATAAGCATCATCATCTTATACGCATCGTCATCTTATACATCATCATCATATAAGCATCATCCTCTTATACATCATCATCTTATACATCATCATCATATAAGCATCATCATCTTATACATCATCATCTTATACATCATCATCATATAACATCATCATCTTATAAGCATCGTCATTTTATACATCATCATCATATAAGCATCATCCTCTTATACATCATCATCTTATACATCATCATCATATAAGCATCATCATCTTATACATCATCATCTTATAGCATCATCATCTTATACATCATCATCTTATACATCATCATCTTATAGCTATAACAGTAAATGTACGAAATCATAGCTGAGTAAGCTTGCTGGTTATTCATTAACTTCTTTTCATTTTCCCTGGTTCATATTCATGCACATGGGCATCTTACCCTGTGGCATCTTACCACATAATAACATCGTATGGCCTCTTACCATATGGGCATCTTACCCCGTGGCGTCTTACCACGCATAATAACATTGTATGGCCTCTTACCATATGGGCATCTTACCCTGTGGCGTCTTACCACATAATAACATCGTATGGCCTCTTACCATATGGGCATCTTACCCTGTGGCGTCTTACCACATAATAACATCGTATGGTCTCTTACCATATGGCATCTTACCCCGTGGCGTCTTACCACATAATAACATTGTATGGCCTCTTACCATATGGGCATCTTACCCTGTGGCGTCTTACCACATAATAACATTATATGGCCTCTTACCATATGGGCATCTTACCCTGTGGCGTCTTACCACATAATAACATTGTATGGTCTCTTACCATATGGGCATCTTACCCTGTGGCGTCTTACCACATAATAACATTGTATGGTCTCTTACCATATGGGCATCTTACCCTGTGGCATCTTACCACATAATAACATTGTATGGTCTCTTACCATATGGGCATCTTACCCTGTGGCATCTTACCACATAATAACATTGTATGGTCTCTTACCATATGGGCATCTTACCCTGTGGCGTCTTACCACATAATAACATCGTATGGTCTCTTACCATATGGCATCTTACCCCGTGGCGTCTTACCACATAATAACATTGTATGGCCTCTTACCATATGGGCATCTTACCCTGTGGCGTCTTACCACATAATAACATTATATGGCCTCTTACCATATGGGCACCTTACCCTGTGGCGTCTTACCACATAATAACATTGTATGGTCTCTTACCATATGGGCATCTTACCCTGTGGCGTCTTACCACATAATAACATTGTATGGTCTCTTACCATATGGGCATCTTACCCTGTCATATGGCGTCTTACCATATCATAAACATTGTGTGGCATCTTACCACATGGGCATCTCACCCAAGCATATGGCGTCTTACCATATCATAAACTTTGTGTGGCATCTTGCCACATGGGCACCTTACCCAATCTCATATACGTCATCATAAACATCGTCATAATCATCATCATCGTAAACATCATCATAAAGATCATATCATCTTTACTCATCATAAACATTATCATCATAACTTACTTATCATAATCATCATCATAAACATCATATCATCTTTACTTATCATAAACATCATCATCTTAACTTACTTATCATAATCATCATCATAAACATCATATCATCTTTACTTATCATAAACATCATCATCTTAACTTACTTATCATAATCATCATCATAAACATCATATCGTCTTTACTTATCATAAACATCATCATCTTAACTTACTTATCATAATCATCATCATAAACACTTATGCAATCAATGCAAAGTCATAGTTTAAGAATATGTTACCGTTTGATGCCCGTACGTTTCTTACGCACCTTCCTTGCTTGAACATTACATGAACAAACGCATTAGTATATTCAATAATAATTGAGACCATACCGAAGTATTCCACTGTCGGTTGTCTACCCAGTCTGTCATCAGACAATACATCATATCTTTCTTTTCCCTGATTTTCTTCAAAATCAGGTTCCTTAGCACGTAGCATATAGAGTGTTAGACATCGCTATTAATGCCATCCTATCGTGTTCCACACGATTCCTGCAACCACAATGGTTAGCAATACCACTTTTCATATCATATAAGCACATAAACAATTAGTCATGTCGTATAACATTAATGCCCTCATGCATAAATATGTGCTATCAATAACTTCCTAGGCCCTCAACAGCCCCAATGAGCAACCACTGCTCTGATACCAATAATATAAGGACCCCGTATACTTAACCCTTGATTAGTGTATTAACCACTATGTGTGGTACATGCTTTCTATAAAAAGCCAATCGGGAAGCTCAGATGATACTTTACCATTGAATGTCAATTACAAAACTTCCTTTAATACTCAATGTTGTAAGATCATCATCCTAACAATAAAAGACTCATATGATTGCCCTTTACCAACCTCTTGGTGCCATTTTTCACATTGTGAACTTTTATAAAAATTTGGGCAGAGTCTCCCCATAAATAGAGCTATCCCAAAAAAAAGAGCACAGCACATAACATAATTCCCGGCCAGGGAACACATAATACTCATCAGAAAGCAGTAATACAAGTAAATTCCCAGCCAGGGAAGACACCACACATATGACGACAAAAGTGGGTTTCAACACCCACATAATACACCAATGACTCTCTTAACATTTAGCAATTCTACTTCTAATTGCATGCAACATAGAATGAAAGAGAGAAAGGCTCATGCCTTTACATACAACCCATATACAAGTATAATCGTGCTCACATGCGAGCATCATAAATATGTATAAAATCATCATGGGTATATAGGTACTCTATACGATACCGTGCTCCATCAAGCCTTGGTACCACGATCCTGGGAGTACATCCAATCAACAGCTCGAGCTCATCTCCAAAGCCATCGATGTACCTGTTCACCTGTCCCAACAGAGACAGCCCCCAACGGGGTGAGCATACCAATTCCACAATTTCATAATCATAATGACATAATACATAATTTACGAAAATGTAAATATTGTGGAACATATGTGACACTTCCTGGATGGTATCATCCTCATCCTAGCGTACCCCTGTAATAACCCTGTTCTCAAAACAGATAAATCATCAAATCTTGAATATGCAGTTAATCATCATATTGGTTAACCCTAACCAGTTTCGAATTAACAACATTTCAAAACATCTTTCTTTACCTAGCAATTATCGTAATTCTAGATATCATATTGGGACTTCCTTAACTTCCGATACTAGTTAATCACTTCTCTGATTAACTACGTCTCTGTTCCTATTCATTACCAATAGGGAATAAAATACAGATATCCTAGATATCTAATCAGCACCACATTTTCATTTCTTACTTCAAAATAGCGTCATACTACTGGTGTTCGCTCCGTAGCGACCACACCCATCGTTTGCTCGCTTCATAGCGGCACCAAGCATTTCACCATGTGATGCAACATAACGTAACCAAGTCACGGTGCCATAGTAAAGCATTTCATGTATTTTAAATCATGCATCATACTTGTAAAACATCATTTAAGTTATGCTCGTACGCTAAACGTACCTTAAATCCTCGAAGTCCGAGCCAAACCTTGCTCGAGTTCCATGCCCCGAGGGATGATGTGCTAACACGATAAATAATTCACGATCATTTACGAACATGCAACCAATGCTCAAGCACACCCATAACCCTCAAAAATATTGTCAACACACGACAATTAACCTTTAAAAACCCGGGGCAGGGTACATGTAGGGAGGGGAACGAATGAGACAACAACGGAAATTGTTCAAGGATACCCTACAAATTTCGAACCCTTATCTCACAAATCGAACCCAAATTAAACATCATAATTCATCTAAAATATGAATTAATCAATTAATAGCAAGAATCATCACCCTTGCCAAAAACCCCCAAATTTTGGAATTTCAAAGCCCTAAATTCGAACTCAATACCTTAAATTCGGACGCAATTAAGCATCAACAATACATCTAAAACATGTAATGAATGACCCATAACAAGAATCGTCACAACCCTTCCAAAACCCCCAAAATCGAACCCACTTCATGCACCCATCCAAAAAAAACGAACCCAAGCCAACGAAAATCGAAATCATTCGAGCCAATAAATCACAATTTGGCAGGGAATCACATCACAAGCATGGAAAAAGGGGTTAGGAAGGTTACCCAAACGAAAACGGAAGAAAAATCGACCAAAATCGATAAACCCTAGAATTTGGGGATCGCCGCTTATCTGCAAAATTCGAACTCAAACCGCGATGAAACTTCGAATTGACGGAGGGGAAAGGAGCGTCTCGTCGAGACGAAGCCGGTGATAGGTCGCACGCGCCGAACGGCGGCGGGCGCGGCGTTTTCGTGCGCGGGGGTACTGTAGCAGCGGGTTTCGGGAATGGCGGGGAGAGAGAAAGAAAATTGGGCTGAAATGATATTTTCATAAAAATCTCGGGTTCAACTTGTATTTATAGCAAATTACCCCGAAAAACTAATAGCCCCACAAATACATCGTGATTCCTTAAAAATCATCTGTGTTCAAAAACTCTCTCTCTAACTCCAAAACCCTCTACCGGTGCTCACACAGCACCCGAGATTCCGAGACACATTAAAAACCCAACTCTTAGGTTTTACACCGTAATGTGAATACAATCTCATCCTCGGGATCCAACGATCCCAACTACCCAAATAAACGAGCCCAGAAGGCCCAACATCGCGATTAAACTCCAAATCGCTACGTAAAACATCTTTAGGGGTTATTAACACTCCGGGATTAACATCTCCAATCCCAGGTCATCACACTTAGCCGTGGGGCTTTTATTTTGGTAATCGTCATTGATTGACGATTTGATTGGGAGCTATGAACGTGCTTGGGCACATGGTTGCATGCTTATGTTGATTGTGAATTATTTGTGTTTTAGCACATATTTCTCGAAGCATGGAACTCAAGCAAGGTTTGGCTTGGACTACGGAGACTTAAGGTACGTATGACGTACGAGCATAGCCTATTATAGTGTTGCAACTGTGAAATGCATGGTGTGTGATAATTGTATTAAACGGGTATTGGAACACATGGTGTGTGGTAATTACATTATATGGACATTGAAATATGTGGCATGTGGTAATTGCATCGGATAGGTATGGAAATGCATGGTGCATGATATTTGCTATAAATGGATAACGATATGCATGGTAAATGGTATTTGCGTCAAATGGTTATACATTGGGAACCATACGGTGCCGCTATTGAGCGAGCAATGATTTGGGCTGCCGTCGCCGTTGAGCGACCATCGGTTATGACGCCGCTATTGTTGAGCGTGCGCGAGGTTTAGAATGCCGCTATTGTGGAGCGAGCAATGAAATAGGAACATGGAATCATTTGATGAGTTTGGTTATTTTGAGAACATGGACAATGCAGGGGATCCCGGATGAGGGTATTACCATCCAGGGAGTATCATTTAAATTATGGCAATTACATTCTGTAAATTATGAATTACAATGTTATAATTATTGGATTGGTGGTATTGGTATGCTCACCCCGTGTGGGGGCTGTCTCTGTTGGGACATGTGATACAGGTGTAGCAGCAGTTTGGAGTTGAGCCCGGACTGTTGATTAGAGGTACTTCCAGGATCGAGGTACCAGAGCTGGTTGGATAGGCACATAGATCCAGAGTTGAGATCGAGTTGCGCTTGGGAGGTGCTTCCAGGGTCTAAGCACCAGTAACGGTATCCAGTAGAGTGTTTTATACATTAGATACACGCGTGTTCATTGGGTGCTCTTATGTGAGTACATTTTACGTGTATATGGACTGTATAAATGGGCTACTGCTCTTCTCTATTCATTTATGGTTTGCATGCAATTAAATATGGAATTGCTAAATGAACTAAGAGCATGTTAGTGTATTATGAGGGTGCATGCTATATGATTAATCTTGGTTGGGGAATTTGAATATTATGTGGATTAAATGCAAGAAATTTTCTGGATACCATATGATGTTGTACTTGCATATGGTTTTCCCCCTGATAGTATGATTATATGCACAAATGGTATGGCTTAATACACTAATAACGGGTTAAGGGCACTGAGGTCCTTACATTAGTGGTATCAGAGCAGTGGTTAGCTCTTTGGGGCTGTTGAGGGCCTAGAAAAATGATAATGGGAATGAGAAGCACATACTTATGCATGATGGTAGTTAGTGTTGCGTGGCACAACTATATTGCTTATGTGCATTTATGATATGTGTTCATAATTGGAATATGTTATTGCTAACCATGGTGGTTGCAGGGTCATATGAGACATGGACTATGCATTACGGTTGCATAGATATACATCGGAGTGATGATTTTAATGCTTTACCGCTAAATGTTGGAGCGAGGTGCATTAAAATACACTCATGGCGATGATTATTGGAATAAAGGTTATGCATTACGGTTGCATGCACGTCGAAGCGATGATGCCGCTGTCGTGTCGAAGCGATGGTAAATGCCGCTGTCACGTCAAAGCGATGATGACGCTGTCGTGCCGAAACAATTATTGGAATACAGGATATGCATTATGGTTGCATGCATGACGTAGCGATGTGAATACTTGCCGCTGTCATATTATAGCGATGAAGAATATTTGCCGCAAATATGTCGAAGCGAAGGATAATGCCGCTGTCATATTACTATTGTGAGGGATATTATGCCGCTAATATGTTGAAGCGAGGGGTATTTCCGCTGTCATGCCGGAACGATGGTAAATGCCGATGTCGTGTCGAAGCGATGGTAAATGAAGCTGTCACGTCGAAGCGATGGTACCACCGTCATGTCGAAGCGATGATGCCGCTGTCGTGTCGAAGCGATGATACATGCCGCTGTCACGTCGAAGCGATGATGCCGCTGCCATGACGTAGCGATGTGATCGGGAACAAAGTACTACATGAGTGTGAGTACCTCTTGAGTCCGCGATTATTCCGCTATTTTATTGGCGATGGTTCATGCCGTCGGGTATTTTATTGGCGATGGTTCATGCCGCCGGGTATTTTATTGGCGATGGTTCATGCCGCCGGGTATTCTATTGGCGATGGTTCATGCCTCCGGGTATTTTATTGGCGATGGTTCATGCCGCCGGGTATTCTATTGGCGATGGTTCATGCCGCCGGGTATTGTATTGGCGATGTTTTATGCCGCCGGGTATTCTATTGGCGATGGTTCATGCCGCCGGGTATTCTATTGGCGATGGTTCATGCTGCCGGGTATTCTATTGGTGATGGTTCATGCCGCCGGGTATTCTATTGGCGATGATTCATGCCGCCGGGTATTCTATTGGCGATGGTTCATGCCGCCAGGTATTATATAGCGATGGTACATTCCGCTACATCTATGGCGATGGTTCATACCGCCGGATATCTATGGCAATGTCTTATGCCGCTGACTCTATGGCGGGGGATCATGCCCTGATTCTATAGCGATGGGTTATACCGCTATGTGCGTAGCACTGGATTGTGCTGCCTACGAGCGATGGGTGCTGCTTGTGTACCGCTGGTGAACGATGAGGTATGGCATATTACTGTTGTTATCATTATTGTGAATACTATGTGTTGTTTTATACCGTAATGTGTTTGACGATGAGATTATGAGTGTCGTGTATCGACAGGTACCGTCATATGTTTGACGATGTTATTTGGGATGTCTATGTGGACGCGTGGCGTCGTTTTGGTGAATAATACATTCATGTTATGTATTTGGTTGTATGGTTTGAGTTCCGATGGTGGGCACATGGTAGAGTCTGGGTCACTAGTTGTCAAGACCTTTTTGCCGAGCAGGTTTGCCCGATGGAGCATTGGATGCATTGTACCGGTGAGGGTACCGCATCATGTTATAGAGGTAAATATTTGTCGAGCAGTGATACCCTTGGGTATGCTCGCTGGGATGGCTAAAGCCAAGTGATTGGTGGTAAGAGTAGTCATTGAGGAAACTACTCGCTTGTTGTTGTGATGTGGGGAGGCATGGTTACACCCACCCTGAGGGTCTGGAATAAGTCCTAATGGATTAGGATTGCATGGTAGTTAAGCAAGGACACCTGGATGTCCATTGTGCTTGGTGTTTTATAGTTATGTTGGGTGATGACCCACAACTCTAATGGTTTGTATGGTATGGTATACCGGGTTAAGACGTGTGTCACGTTGGTAGTTGGTATAAGCCTATGGGGCTAGCGAATCGCTAGCCAGGTATGGTTGCAGTACTTTGGTGGGCTTGTGTTAGCCTTTATGCTGCTCGTTGGATTCGAGATGGATGAATCGTATGGCGATACGATGAGGGTTATGATAGACTCTTGTAGTCTCTATGTGGCATGGTGATTGAGGTAGGGAATACCTCACGGGGACGTTTATACGCCATTGTTTTGAGGGACTTGTACTGGGACAACTCAATTTTGTTGGTATTACCAACGTGAGTGTCAACAAGTCGTTGTTAGCTCTAGTTGAGCATCCTTGCATATGGCATGCAATGGGAGTCACAATGGTTTGTGAGATATAGTTAGTGGGGTGACACTACTATATTGATTTTGTCTCTTGGAGAGATTTGGATTGTACTGTCTTGGAGACAGCTTGCATCGGTCGTGGATTGATTGTAAATCAGCCATGGTAAGCATTACTGGTGTTGGACCGAGTAATGGATTTCTTACCTCGGTGAGACGTTTGAGGAGACGTCTCCGGGGAGATGCTCGATTGTGGAGTACTATGGCATTAGTACAGAGCATCGTTGGGATGTGTATACATGGCGTATACAGATTTTGGATCGAGTAATGGTGGTATTGATGCACTACTCTAACCAGTTGTGTATTTCTGGGTTCCGGGATATGTTTTGGTATAAATATACCCAGGTCTTCCGAACGGTGGTTCGAGGATTGGAGGATCATGGATTCATGACTTTTTCCTTGAGAGGAAGGCGGTATTATGATACCTACCAATTGAATCTTTTGGGGAGATTCGTTATTTTGGTTCGTGTGGTGGTGATGTTGAAATCACACCCTATGGTTTTGGTTTGTCAACCATCATTCTCCGTGGGGTGAGAATAATCGAGGTTTGACAGTTGGTTTTGGGATTTGGGTATGATTGGAGATACCCGAGTCTATTGCATTGCGTATGCATGTTGTGATTGGTGTTGGGTATGTATGCCGTGAGTGTATACGAATGCCAACGTTATTTTGTTTATTGTTGAACGTCGAGTTTGTATGCTTGGTTTGGTGAATCTCCGGTGTGAGATTGTGGAACCTCGAGATCGGTAATCTCGATGGCACGATGCATTCTGATGAATGATCGTGAGGGTTGTTTGACTTCCCCTGAGGAGGGATCGTCGTGTTTTGGAATCATGGTAATTCTTGTTGGATAATTCGATAGCCTTCCTATTTTAGGATTGTTGGATCCAAGGATAAATGAGGGATGGCCGAGATTCGGGTTTGTTTAGTGTCATGGTTGACACGTGTGTAGGAATGCAATTGTTTGTCTTGCATGTCCCCTGTGGAACTTGAGACTTTGTGGGGTCTTGATGGTATGTCAGGACCAAGATATGATTTCTTGGAACACACCGTGTAAACATCCTCGGAGATGTGCTTTATGTGGATCGGTGACCGTGGGTTGCCCGATCCGTGTTGCAAGTGTTGCAACTACTCCTTTGGAGGAGATGGACTGGGAAACAAGAACCGTATTTTCTATGAGTATACTGTCGTATGCTAGTAGTCCTCATCATAACGATGCGTGTTAAGCATCGTAGGCAAGTGATGGAGATATCATGGAGAGATATCTATGTCGAGACCAAGGAAGGTTTGGTTGATTTTCAGTCATGGTGGACTGACTTCTGGGACGATTCACGTCGAGGTATGTTGTTATCTTTCGGGTTTGTATTGGTTTTGGCGTTTGCTCTATTTTAGGGCTTGGTGCGAGACTGGTATTCTCGCAGTTGTTAATTCGATTCAAAGGTGGTTCAGAATCGGGGTCTTGGCTTTGTTTTGTTTGTGTAGTCCTGGTGTTACGTGGAGTACACCGGTGCAATCTCGGGGACGAAATTTTATTAGTGGGGGATAATTGTGATGTCCGGGGATTATTGGTGTTAATCCCGGTGTGGTATTAATCCTTGATGAATTTTTTATTGTGGCAATTAGGAATTAATTGCGGTTTTGGGTCTCCCGAGGTTGTAAAATCGGGCATTTGGAACCGTTGGATCCAAATGTTGAGATTGTATTATCATTTTGGTGGAAAACCTTTGAGTTGGGTTTTTAGTGGGACTTGGAGTCCGGGGTGCCTTATGTTGGGGCCAGTCTGGGGATTTGATGTTGGAGAGAGAGATTTTGAAAACATATGATTTTTAATGAATCATGATGTATTTGTGGAGGTATTGGTATTTTGGAGCATTTTTGCTATATATACCAGTTGGACTCGGGATTCCGTCATTCGGAATCCATTTCTCTCCTCTCCCTCACGCCATTCTCTCACCCCAAACCCTTCCCCTTTCCCTTTGATGGGCAAAATCGATGGAGGTTCGTCCTAGGAGCCGGATTTCTCGAAGATAAGTTGGTAAGTTTCTTTCCCTCGTCATTGTCTTCGATTTGGTAGTCGTATTGTAGAGTTTGGTTGAGGTTTTGGTTGGTTATGGGTTTTGGGGATTTTTGCTTAAAATCCAATGTTGAGTTTTTGGAGTTTTTATTGGCTTTAAATGGAGTTTTTGAGGAGTTGAAGGTGTTTGGGGTGTTGGATTTGAGTTTGGGTGTGAAAAACACCACGAAAGCTCGAATTTTTCGGAAAATCGCAGGTGGCAATCGATCGCCGAGGTGGCGCGATCAATCGCGACGTGCAGCTGTGTTTTTGAAGGCGATGAATAGTACAGGCGATCGATCGCATGGTTTAGGCGATCGATCGCATGGTTTAGGCGATCGATCGCGAGGGGTAGCGATCGATCGCGAGTAGGCGATTTTGGCCACTGGTTGGAGGCGATCGATCGCGATGTTTGAGGCGATCGATCGCCGCTTGTAGGATTTGGTTTTTTTGAAATTTTTTGAAAAAGTCAGGATTTTGGAATCGAGGTTTTAAGGGGCCGTTTTCGGGGCAATGTCTACATTCCAATGGGAAAGCTATACTTTTAAAATGGATTGGTTGGAGCCAAAGTTTTATAAAACGGAATTCTCGGTTGGGTTTTTGGCTATCTTTTAAACTTGTTAAACGGTATATTTTGGGTATTATGCATACTTAGCCGTGGGGCTTTTATTTTGGTAATCATCATTGATTGACGATTTGATTGGGAGCTATGAACGTGCTTGGGCACGTGGTTGCATGCTTATGTTGATTGTGAATTATTTGTGTTTTAGCACATATTTCTCGAAGCATGGAACTCAAGCAAGGTTTGGCTTGGACTACGGAGACTTAAGATACGTATGACGTACGAGCATAGCCTATTATAGTGTTGCAACTGTGAAATGCATGGTGTGTGATAATTGTATTAAACGGGTATTGGAACACATGGTGTGTCGTAATTACATTATATGGATATTGAAATATGTGGCATGTGGTAATTGCATCGGATAGGTATGGAAATGCATGGTGCATGATATTTGCTATAAATGGATAACGATATGCATGGTAAATGGTATTTGCGTCAAACGGTTATACATTGGGAACCATACGGTGCCGCTATTGAGCGAGCAATGATTTGGGATGCCGTCGCCGTTGAGCGACCATCGGTTATGACGCCGCTATTGTTGAGCGTGCGCGAGGTTTAGAATGCCGCTATTGTGGAGCGAGCAATGAAATAGGAACATGGAATCATTGAATTGATTTATGTGATATTTACGGCCTTCTATATAATGATTATATTATATTGATTATGGAACTGGCATAACAGAACGGTATTAGTTAATCTATGTGGCGATTAACTGGCTTTGAGAATTTGATGAGTTTGGTTATTTTGAGAACATGGACAATGCAGGGGATCCCGGATGAGGGTATTACCATCCAGGGAGTATCATTTAAATTATGGCAATTTCACCCCGTGTGGGGGCTGTCTATTTTGGGACAGGTGATACAGGTGTAGCAGCAGTTTGGAGTTGAGCCCGGACTGTTGATTAGAGGTACTTCCAGGATCGAGGTACCAGAGCTGGTTGGATAGGCACATAGATCCAGAGTTGAGATCGAGTTGCGCTTGGGAGGTGCTTCCAGGGTCGAAGCACCAGTAACGGTATCCAATAGAGTGTTTTATATATTAGATACACGCGTGTTCATTGGGTGCTCTTATGTGAGCACATTTTACGTGTATATGGAATGTATAAATGGGCTACGGCTCTTCTCTATTCATTTATGGTTTGCATGCAATTAAATATGGAATTGCTAAATGAACTAAGAGCATGTTAGTGTATTATGAGGGTGCATGCTATATGATTAATCTTGGTTGGGGAATTTGAATATTATGTGGATTAAATGCAAGAAATTTTCTGGATACCATATGTTGTTTGTAAGGACCCCCGTGCCCTTAACCCGTTATTAGTGTATTAACCCCCGTACTTAGTGCAAACGATCATGTTATTAAAGGGGAAAGTTAATTCATTCAACTCTAGCATGAACACCGTCTATAAAATTTCCTTTACATTAATCGTATAATGTCTGTACTTTCCCAACATATTCCATAAAACATATAATGCACCTTTAAACATACACTAACATGCTCTCAATTCATTTTGCAGTTCATAATTAATTGCACACAACACAAATGAAGAGAGAAAGGCCCTTGCCTTCTTTATACATTCCATATACACATAATACTGCTCACATGCGAGCATCAAATAAGTAGGCGTACATCTGATGTATAAAGTATCATACTCAATACCGTCACTGGTACTTCGATCGCTGGAATCACCTCCACTCCATAGCTCGAGCTCAACTCCAAAGCCATCGATGTACCTAATTACCTGCCCCAACAGAGACAGTCTCACACGGGGTGAGCATACCAATATCCCAAATCCAATAACCGCAACAATACAATTCATAATTTACAACAATGTAAATGCTATGAAATACAAATTATACTCCCTGGATGGTATCATCCTCATCCGGGGTTTCCTGTACTGTCCCTGTTCTCAAAACACTGAAATCATCAAATTCCCAAATGCCAGTTAATCATCACATTGATTAACAATTCCATGAGCCATATGCCAATATCATAATCAATAACATCAAATCATTAAACAATGATTATAGACAATCCATGTTTCTCACTTATGGTTTCATAGCTCTATTTCATTGCTCGCTCTACAATAGCGGCATTCCATTTCCACGCATGCTCAATGGCAGCGACGTCGTAATCGATTTTCGCTCAAAAGCGACAACATCCAATCATTGCTCGCTCAAAGGCGGCACCATATGATTCACAATGCATATATGTCCGTTTGTAGAAATTACCCTAAACCATGTAATTCCAATATCCATTCATTGGTAATATCATATATCATGCATTTCCACACACATTCGTTTCAATACAGTGTACCAAGCATTCAACAATTGCAATTATATAACAGGGCTATGCTCGTACGTCATATTTACCTTATGATTCCGTAGTTCAAGTCCAAACCTTGCCTTGGTCCCGTGACCGATGAATTATATGCTAAACACGATAATAATCCACAATTAATCTCAAGCATGTAACCACGTGCCCAAGCACGTTCACAAACCCCAAATATATATATCGTCATCCAAGACGATTAACCATTTTAAAAGGCCCCGGGAGAAGCATGCATCGAAAACTCAACACGAAATAATTCCCCAAAATAAGGCATTGGCGATCGATCGCATGATTTCAGGCGATCGATCGCCTCACGAAAATAGGAACAGGCGATCGATCGCTCCTTTTCAGGAAATCGGTCGCCTCTTAGCGTAAATGGCCACTGCCTCATGGCGATCGATCGCTTCATTTGAGGCGGTCGATCGCCTCACTGTTCATCTTCCTAAAATTTTCAACAACGTCGCGGCGATCGATCGCCCTGCCCTAGGGATCGATCGCCTCGACCAGTAAAAGCCAAAAATGGCGTTTTTCTTGCAAAATTTTGCCCAACAACAATCCTCACACCCCTTACAACATTAAACCTCAAAATAAACACCATAAAAACTCCTCAAACCAACCAACCCAAAATTCTTTAAAATTCCAAAACTCAAACCCAACCCATAATACAACCAAACCACACAAAACCACACTCAAATCGAAGACAATTACGAGAGGAAGAAACTTACCAACTTATCTTCGAGAAATCCGGCTCCTAGGACGAGCCTCCAACGATTTTGCCCATCAAAGGGAAAGGGGAAGGGTTTGGGGTGAGAGAGTGGCGTGAGGGAGAGGAGAGGAGAGGAATGGATTCCGAATGACGGAATCCCGAGTCCAACTGGTATATATAGCAAAAAATGCCCCAAAATACCAATACCTCCACAAATACATCATGATTCATTAAAAATCATCTGTTAACAAAAACTCTCTCTCCAACATCAAATCCCCAGACTGGCCCCAACATAAGGCACCCCGGACACCAAGTCCCACTAAAAACCCAATTCATAGGTTTTCCACCAAAATGAGAATACGATCTCAACCTTTGGGTCCAACGAACCCAAATGCTCAATTTAACAACCTCGGGAGACCCAACACCGCAATTAATTCCTAATTTCCACAATTATTAATCCATCAAGGATTAATACCACACCGGGATTAACACCATTAATCCCCGGACATCACAATTATCCCCCACTAATAAAATTTTGTCCTCGAAATTGCACCGGTGTACCCCACGTAACACCAGGACTACACAAACAAAACAAAGCCATGACCCCGATTCTGAACCACCTTAGAATCGAATTAACAACTGCGAGAACACACATCTCGCACCAAGCTCTAAAATTGAGCTATGCCAAAACCAAAACAAACCCGAAAGATAACAACATACCTCGACGTGAATCGTCCCAGAAGTCAGTCCACCACGACTACAATCAACCAAATCTCCCTTGGTTCTGACATAGATGTCACTCCGTGATATTCACCACTTGCCCACGATGCTTGACACGCATCGTAATGATGGGGACCACTAGTATACAACAGTATACTCACAGAAAATCCGGTTTCGCTTTCCCGGCCCATCTCCTCCAAAGGAGTAGTTGCAACATTTGCAACCCGGATCGGGTGACCCACGGTCACTGATCCACACAAAACACATCACTACAGATGTCTACAACCATGTGTTCCAAGAAATCCCATCTTGGTCCAAAAACACACTATCGAGACTCTACAAGGTCTCAAGTTCCACAGTGGACATGTAAGACGATCAATTGTATTCCCACACACGTGTCAACCATGACACTAAACAAATCCGAATCCTGGCCACCCCTCATTTATCCTCGGATTCAACAATCCTAGAACAGGGAGGCTATCGAATCGACCAGTAAGAATTACCACGGTCCTAAAACACGACAAGTCCTCACAAGGGAAGTCAAACGGACCTCACGATTATTCTTCAGATTACATTGTGCCATCGAGATTACCAATCTCAAATTGTCACAATCTCCCACCGGAGATTCATCAAACCAAGCACACTAAACCGTCGTTCAACAAGGAACGAAATAAAGTTGGCATTCGTATACACACACGACATACATGTCCATACACCATCACAACATGCATACATTATGCAATGGACTCAAGTATCTCCAATCATACTCAAATCCCAAAACCACTGTCACACCTCGATTATTCTCTCCCCACGGAGAATGATGGTTGACAAACCAAAACCAAAGGGTGTGATTTCAACATCAACACCACACGAACTAAAACAGCGAATCCCCCCAAAAGATTCAACCGGTAGGTATCATAATACTGCATTTCCCATAAGGATAGTGTCATGAATCTATGACCCTCCAACCTCGAACCACCGTCCGGAAAACTGGATATACACATACCAACATACATCTCGGAGCCAAAATATGCAACTGGTTCAGAATAGAGCATCGAAGCCACTATTACCAAATTAAAGCCCGTATACGCCATGTATACTCATCCTAAAGAGGCTCTGTACTAATTCCATAGTACTACACAAACTCGAGTGTTACCCCGGAGACGTCTCCTCGAACGTCTCACCGGAAGTACGAAGCCATCACCTAGTCCAACACTAGTAGGGCTTACCCCGGTTGATTCTCAATCAACCCTCAACCAATACCGGATGCCTCCATGACAATATAGTCCAACTCTCCCCAAGAGATAAAATCAATATAGTAGTGTTACCCACTAGCTATATCTCACAGATACAATTGTGATCCCCGTTGCATTCCATATGCAAGGATGCTCAACCAAAGCTAACAACGACTTGTCGACACTCGCATTGGTATCCCCAACAGAATTGAGATGTCCAGTACATGTCCCTCCAAAACACTTGGCGTATGAACGTCCCCGTGACGTATTCCCTGCCTCAATTAACATGCCACATAGAGACTACAAAAGTCTACCAAAAGTCATCATCGTATCATCATACGATTCATTGAACTCGAATCAAACGAGCAGTATAATGGCTCCAACAAGCACACTATATCATTACCACGATATCTGGCTAGCAAAGCGCTGCCTCCATAGGCTCATATCAAGCCCACCAACAAGCCATACGTTCCATCTCGGTATGCCATACCGTACAAACCGTTAGAGTAGTGGGTCATCACCCACTATATCTCTAAAACACCAAAGCATAATGGACATCCCGGTGTCCTTGCTCAACCACGAAGCAATCCTAATCCATTAGGACTTATCCCACACCCTCAGGGTGGGTGTGACTACGCCTACCGCACATCACAACAACAAGCGAGTAGTTTCCTCAATGACTACTCTTATCACCAATCACTTGGCCTAAGCCAAACCAGCGAATATACCCAAGGATATCATTACTCGAACAATATATACTCCGAATACGTGCTGCGGTACAATTCCTGTACGGCGCACCCAAAAATTCTTCGAGCAACCTGCTCGTAATGGTCTCGTCAACTAGTGACCCAGACACTACCATGTGCCCACCAAAGGCACCCAAACCATACAACCAAATACATAAACATAAATGTATTAATCATCAAACCGACGCTACACGTCTACATAGACCTTCCACTATGTCCTCGTCATCCCGTGACGGTACCTACCAACATATGACTTTGAAATAACATCGTCGACTCGTGACGGTATACGTCGATACACGACGTCCATAATCTCATCGTCAAGCACATGACAACATAAGTAAATCAACGTATGATATCCACAATAGTGCTAAATAAACAGTAATATGCCATACCTCATTGCTAACAATATAGCGGCATACCTGTCTCCGTCATCCAACAGTGGTACGCAATCAGCACCCATCGCTCGTAGGTGGCGTAATCCAGTGTCATGTACATAGCGGTATAACCCGTCGCTATAGAATCAACGGCATAATCCCTCGTCATAGAGTCAACAGCATAAACATCGCTATAGATATCCAGCGGCATGAACCATCGCCAATAGAATAGCGGAATGAACCATCGCTATGAATACCCGGCGGCATGAACCATCGCCAATAGAATAGCGGAATGAACCATCAGCTATGAATACCCGGCGGCATGACCATCGCCAATAGAATAGCGGAATGAACCATCGCTATGAATACCCGGCGGCATGAACCATCGCCAATAGAATAGCGGAATGAACCATCGCTTTGAATACCCGGCGGCATAAACCATCGCCAATAGAATAGCGGAATGAACCATCGCTATGAATACCCGGCGGCATGAACCATCGCCAATAGAATAGCGGAATGAACCATCGCTATGAATACCCGGTGGCATGAACCATCGCTAATAGAATAGCGGAATGAACCATCGCTATGAATACCCCGCGACATAAACCATCGCCAATAGAATAGCGGAATGAACCATCGCTATGAATACCCAGCGGCATAAACCATCGCCAATAGAATAGCGGAATGAACCATCGCTATGAATACCCGTGGCATAAACCATCGCCAATAGAATAGCCGATCCCTAGTCATTGTTACGGTAGTGTATTTTAATGCCCCTCGCTCAAATGCAACATGCGGTACTCCCACCCCTCGCTTTACATATAGGCGGCATAGAACAACCTCGCTTAAATGGACATGCGGCGCTCCCACCCCTCGCTTCACATTTTAGCGGCAAATATTCTTTCCTCGCCTCATATGATAACCACGCTTCAATGTGACATGCGGCGCTCCCACCCTCGCTTCACATTTTAGCGGCACAAAACAAATAAATAGCGGTAAGCATTTAAAATCATCACTCATCCATAACAATGACTCATGGGATATTCACCAAGTATTCCATCTATACCTGCAACACAAAGCATATTCCATATCCCAACATACATCATCATGAGTGTATTTTAATGCACCTCGCTCAAATGCGACATGCGGCACTCCCACCCCTCGCTTCAACATTTGGCGGCAGAGCATTAAATTATCACTCCATTGTACACATGCAATCACAATGCATAATCCATGATGTATATAAAACGCAGGTTACCGTTTCGTGTCTTTCAACCCTGGCCTTAGCCTTTCACGTCATAGTGTTCCTACAGGAACAATCTCAAACCATGAGCATACGATAATCCATATTCACAACAATATGATTATAATGAGTAAATTCATAAACTATGAGTACAAAGTACTTCCCGTATCCCAATGCATTTTAAAATGCTCCATTTGGTTGTCCCTGTGTCACAACTCACAATCATAATCACCAGGTTATATTATGATTCTATAGATGTCATGACATACAATCGTTTCACTATGATCACATATCACAAACGCACATAAGCAAAATAGTTGTGTCACAAACACTAACTACTATCATGCATAAATATGTGCTACCCATCCCTATCAGCATGTTCTAGGCCTTCAACAGTCCCAAAGAGCTAACCACTGCTCTGATACCACTAATGTAAGGACCCCCGTGCCCTTAACCCGTTATTAGTGTATTAACCCCCGTACTTAGTGCATACGATCATGTTATTAAAGGGGAAAGTGATTTCATTCAACTCTAGCATGAACACCGTCTATAAAATTTCCTTTACATTAATCGTATAATGTCTATACTTTACCAACATATTCCATAAAACATATGATGCACCTTTAAACATACACTAACATGCTCTCAATTCATTTTGCAGTTCATAATTAATTGCACACAACACAAATGAAGAGACAAAGGCCCTTGCCTTCTTTATACATTCCATATACACATAATACTGCTCACATGCGAGCATCAAATAAGTAGGCGTATATCTGATGTATAAAGTATCATACTCAATACCGTCACTGGTACTTCGATCCCTGGAATCACCTCCACTCCATAGCTCGAGCTCAACTCCAAAGCCATTGATGTACCTAATTATCTGCCCCAACAGAGACAGCCCCCACACGGGGTGAGCATACCAATATCCCAAATCCAATAACCACAACAATACAATTCATAATTTACAACAATGTAAATGCTATGAAATACAAAATATACTCCCTGGATGATATATCCTCATTCCGGGGTTTCCTGTACTGTCCCTGTTCTCAAAACACTTAAACCATCAAATTCCCAAATGCCAGTTAATCATCACATTGATTAACAATTCCATGAGCCATATGCCAATATCATAATCAATAACATAAAATCATTAAACAATGATTATAGACAATCCATGTTTCTCACTTATGGTTTCATAGCTCTATTTCATTGCTCGCTCTACAATAGCGGCATTCCATTTCCACGCATGCTCAATGGCAGCGGCATCGTAATCGATGTTCGCTCAAAAGCGACAACATCCAATCATTGCTCGCTCAAAGGCGGCACCATATTATTCACAATGCATATATGTCCGTTTGTAGAAATTACCCTAAACCATGTAATTCCAATATCCATTCATTGGTAATATCATATATCATGCATTTCCACACACATTCGTTTCAATACAGTGTACCAAGCATTCAACAATTGCAATTATATAACAGGGCTATGCTCGTACGCCATACGTACCTTATGATTCCGTAGTTCAAGTCCAAACCTTGCCTTGGTCCCGTGACCGATGAATTATATGCTAAACACGATAATAATCCACAATTAATCTCAAGCATGCAACCACGTGCCCAAGCACGTTCACAAACCCCAAATATATATATCGTCATCCATGACGATTAACCATTTTAAAAGGCCCCGGGCGAAGCATGCTTCGAAAACTCAACACGAAATAATTCCCCAAAATAAGGCATTGGCGATCGATCGCATGATTTCAGGCGATCGATCGCCTGGCGAAAATAGGAATAGGCGATCGATCGCTCCTTTTCAGGCGATCGGCCGCCTCTTAGCGTAAATGGCCACTGCCTCAGGGCTATCGATCACTTCATTTGAGGCGGTCGATCGCCTCACTGTTCATCTTCCTGAAATTTTCAACAACGTCATGGCGATCGATCGCCCTGCCCTAGGGATCGATCGCCTCGACTTGTAAAAGCCAAAAATGGCGTTTTTCTTGCAAAATTTTGCCCAACAACAATCCTCACACCCCTTACAACATTAAACCTCAAAATAAACACCATAAAAACTCCTCAAACCAACCAACCCAAAATTCTTTAAAATTCCAAAACTCAAACCCAACCCATAATACAACCAAACCACACAAAACCACACTCAAATCGAAGACAATTACGAGAGGAAGAAACTTACCAACTTATCTTCGAGAAATCCGGCTCCTAGGACGAGCCTCCAACGATTTTGCCCATCAAAGGGAAAGGGGAAGGGTTTGGGGTGAGAGAGTGGCGTGAGGGAGAGGAGAGGAGAGGAATGGATTCCGAATGACGGAATCCCGAGTCCAACTGGTATATATAGCAAAAAATGCCCCAATATACCAATACCTCCACAAATACATCATGATTCATTAAAAATCATCTGTTAATAAAAACTCTCTCTCCAACATCAAATCCCCAGACTGGCCCCAACATAAGGCACCCCGGACACCAAGTCCCACTAAAAACCCAATTCATAGGTTTTCCACCAAAATAAGAATACGATCTCAACCTTTGGGTCCAACGAACCCAAATGCTCAATTTAACAACCTCGGGAGACCCAACACCGCAATTAATTCCTAATTGCCACAATTATTAATCCATCAAGGATTAATACCACACCGGGATTAACACCATTAATCCCCGGACATCACAATGTTGCACTTGCATATGGTTTTCCCCCTGATAGTATGATTATATGCACAAATGGTATGACTTAATACACTAATAACGGGTTAAGGGCACTGGGGTCCTTACACTATGCCTGAACGACAGCGAACTATCAATAGAGGGGGCAATCGGAGAAGAAGACGATCAAGTACCTCTGATACTCAGGTATATGCTCATGATAATATCCCTTCATTTACGACTGATACATATGATGCAGGGGGTACATCAACATCACCTCATTCTTCTATTATGATGCCACCTTTTCTGACTACTGCGGGACACAACCTGCCCCGGGAGGAGCCATCACCATACACTCTATATATACCAGATCCAATTCAATCATACAGTGGATTCTCATTTACGGATCTTCTGCTTCGTGTACCCGGTCCTACATAGTCACGTCCACATTTTGATATCTCACATGTTACATTCTCTGACTTGACTCCACAATATCATGATATTGGTGAGTCCAGCGCTAGGATTAGACCCTGTCAATCACAATGCGGAATGTAGAGGAATTTGGCCTATAATCGCAGTTGACAATTTGTTGACGTTCCATGTACCATTTTGCAAGAACCAATTAACCATGATTGAACGAGGGCCATGCACCAGACAAAGAGATGATAAAAGGGCCTTTTGATAACCAAGTATCAAGAGATGATAGCCAAGCACCTCACACTTCTAGTTTTTCCAGGAACCTTGTATCCTTAACTCATAAGGATTTTTGTCATTACCTAAATGTGTTACTTAGAATATGGTTTACCAATAGAGTTGTTGCCCTCCATAATTTTGGGTATTCTCAAACTTATCAAAATTTCATTGGCATTCATCTTTCAAGTTTCAAATTCTAATCGAGTAATAAAACTAGAATTCAAGATTTTATGTCTTGCAAGTTCAAGCTTTAAGCCTATAATGCTTAGAAAATTCAGATAGAATCAAATTTAAGAGAACAACGCCGGGTAAATAATTTTGGCATTTGATTCACCATTTGTATTTTAAGCGAACAAATCTTAGAAAATTTGAATTCAAGAGTTAATATCTAGCAAACAAGTCTTAAGCGTAAAATGCTTAACAACACAAATAGAATCCACTCACAATTCTTCATGGCAAAACTCATTTGCTTTATTGGTATTCAACATCATTCTTATAGTGTTCAAACACTTTCATGTCCTCGTTTATGCTTTGTAGCAAATAGCCATATTAATTCATTGTGCGATAATTGATAAAGTAATGAATACTCTCCCATACTCTACTTTGCACAAACTTTAAATCGCAAATATCAATGTGAATTGATTCTAGAGGTTGTGTTTTTCTTTCATCCGAATGAATGACAGTTTTGTTAACTTATCGCCACACAAGTCTAACACTTATATTTTAAGTTAACATTCACTTAAAGCAATAAATTTAACTTTACAAATTTGCATGGTGAATTATAATTTACTTGATCAAACCGATCACACCATAAATTATTAACTCAATCAAATAAGTAATAACCTAAATTTTATTGCTTCAATGATTGATAAATGACCGTCATTATATTTATTTTGAAAAATGCTATAACATTTTTCTACATTGCATTTTTGCCTCGAACACCAAGTTTGGATAATACAAATCTTCTCGGAATCAAAAGACTAGTCAAGCGTTAAGCATTAGATCATTCAAGTGGTCCGAGATCCGATCATGTTCGGTCAGATTGACATGATCTTCTGCTTTCCACGGTCGTCTTTGTTACTACAATCCTTGGCCATGTGATTGGGCTTTCCATGTAGCACTTTCTCGACATTTTTCACCTTTCCACTTTTAGAGGCCATACGTCAAACTTTCGCTTTGTTCCGGTACGTTATTCAACCAAGTTAACCCATGTTTCCATTTGGTGCCTACCCGCCTTCCTTTGGACGTCTTCTTGTCTGCTTCGATTCGCAGCCGAACCTACAAGGTCTTCAAGACTCATCTCTTTACGCTTATTTTTGAGATAATTCTTAAAGTTCTTCCACATAGGAGGTAACTTTTCAATCATAGCGACCACTTGGAATGAATCACTTAGACTCATTTGCTCAACATGGATATCGTGCAATATTACTTGTAAATCTTGCACTTGCGCCATCACCGGCTTGGTATCAACCATTTTGAAATCCACGAACTGTCCAAGAATGAATTTATTCATACCGACATCCTCGACTTTGTATTTCCTTTCCAAAGATTCCCACAATTTCTTTGCGGTTTTCACTAAGTACTAAACATTATATAGCTTATTGTCTAGACTTTTAGAACATAGTTCTTACAAAGGAAATCACTTTGATTCCAAGCGTCAACTGCTGTCCTCTTTTGGGAGTCGGTTTCTCCTTCTTCAACCATAGAAGCATCCTCGGTTAAGAACCTAGCCAAACTCAATGTGGTCTAGTAAAACATAATCCTCGGTTAGACCGTTCAGAAAGTAAATTGCTTTTCTTAGTGACCATCCGCAGTGTTTTTTATATAAGTATTGTCATCAAATAGTAAAGTTTGACACACTTACCACCAGTTACAAATAGTGGGTAGTAGGGGTGTAAACAAATCGAACATGTTCACAAATTTTTTGAGCCGGCTCAAAAAATATTTGATTTGTATTTGAATTTTTCGAATTCGAGTCGAACTCGAACATGTTATCTTTTTTTTGAGTTGAACTCGAGCCCAAATTACTTTGTTCGATAGGTAGCAAGCTACTCGCGAACTTTAATATTTTATTAATATAACATAATTATATATTAAATAAATATATTTCAAACATTTCGAGTGTTTATTTTCGAGCAATAGTTCAAATACCTCGAGAACATGTTCGAATAATTTCGAGCCGAACTCGAACTCGAACTTTGATTCAAGCCGAACTCGAGCCAAATTTTTAAAACTATTCGAACTTCGAATCGAACTCGAGCTCGAATATAACCATTTCGAGCCGAATTCGAACCTTACATTTTACTGTAAACAATGAAAGATTAAATAAATTTTACGAACACGTGGCCCTAAAAATTTTGGCATGACCTCCCACACGAGGGACATATCAATAATAATACATATATCAATTTACCCATACTGAAAGTAATTACACAATACCATAATCTTGCACAATAAGCATCCATCACATAATCTATACTAAAACTATTTACATAATACCATCTATCATATGCATATCGATATACCAATACTTAAAATATTTACATAATACCATTATCATTAAATAAACACCAAATATCAAAACATATCCAAGACTGAGCAAATATAAACTTAATATACATAAGTTTACATTCAAGGACACACCCTGACATAAATAACTAACTACGACTTGGATAGACAGAAAACAACCTCAGGTATAGTTTCCACCGAGCATTCCCTCTTTGGGATCCTGGTTACATATATTACATGCCATTGTCAACACACAAAAACAACAACAGCCCCCCCTTGGGGGTGAGCCAAAGCCCAATATGGAACTATCAAATAATTACAACATATATCTATTAAATGTGATAAATGATACAATGCAATGCATGTAAGGTACAAATCATCTAGAGATAGCAAACGTCAGGAATACAAGAAATAGTTATCAACAATATCAAGCTCGAGCAGAGGGTGGCAACACACACACTGCGCTACGACATCTCTTGGCGTGCCTATGATGTGCCCACCATCCCTCATGCATAGGTACGCGCATGATTACAATTCCTACCTAAACTGCCTCTTATCGCCATGCCCAGCGTCCTATGACACTATAGATCTCATCATAATCAAATGGTATCAAAGGTGCGGTAAGATCGATATGATATGCCCAATGAATCATATATGCATCATGTGACATATGCAACTCAATATATCATGTTCGATGTATATATATATATAAATTGATGTGTGTTAACAAAATATTTATTTTCATACACCGAAATGCCAATTTTGAATGCCATGAATGCTCCATAATTTAAACAAAACCACGTAGCCAAGTAATCTCACATCATTCACATAATCAACAAATCATGTATCACATAATACAGATATCTATCGCATGTCACCGATCACAACAACACTTTAGTTTTTTTTCTTTCTAAAAGCTCAGTATCGTCTTTGTATTTCGTGGATCTCCAATATCGTATGTTAATCTATAAAATCCATACAATACCATCATTTCATCTATTTACTAAACTTTTCTTTAATTCACAATATAAGAAAATGAGGAATATTATTTTAGCTTTCTTTTAGAAATTATATCAAATATTTGCTACATTTTCTTTTGCCAATGTAATCTTATATCTTATCTTGGAGGTCAGTTCACATACTAACTAAGAGTCTTTAGAACCATTCAATACATGCTCTATTATTACATGAGTTTAATTCTCCTTTTATTCAGTCTTACCCAATTATAAGCACTAAACACATGTAACTAATTTCAAATAAGAAACATAAACTTCTAAGTTATTTAAAATAAGAGATTCAACTAATATTTCAACAAGGTTTAAAGTTATAAATGAATTTATCAACATTTAGCCGCTTCTCAGATTTTCTTAACTCAAATCCAACTTTCTTGATTATATATAAAACAAATCAAAGTGAATCATTTTCATTCATCTAAGTAATGATTAATTTAGCTCAAACCCACGGATATGTAGCTATATAGCAGCAGATTTTCAAACCATGCAGCATGATTTTTCGACATAAAAGTGCTCCAAAACCATGAAAAAATCATACAATAATTCATTCAACAATTAAAACTCAAAATGAAGGCTAAATTTTGAATTAAAAGCTGGAAAATCGAACTCAAGTTTACCCCATTTTTCATGAATAGTAACTGCAAGCTTCAAGGGCGATTTGCGGTGGCTCACATCGCTAGAAGGGTGAAGGCCGGTGTAGGAGGTCATCCAAGTTGAGGGGAAGAGCTCCAATGCATGGATTTCAACAATTCATGGTCGAATCGAAGGAATCGAGCAAGAACGTCAAGAACCCTAGCTCGCACGACTGCACTCTTTTTAGGCCAAATCGAAAGGATTTTCGAAGCTTTCACCGTGATTTCTTGGTATAGAAATGTGCGCCGGTGAATGAGGAAGGTGGGGGTGGGTTGGGCTTGCCGGGTGGTGGCCGGATGACAGCGGGCACACGATTTTTATGGGCGAGGGTCATACGCGAAGACATAACATAGAAAAGGGTCACGGTATTTGTGCATGAGTTTACACGTTTTAGTTTGTGTAATGTGTCCTACACACATTAATATTGGTATCCTAACCCAGTTATGTACATTGGAGTGTCATCGATGTCCTGCTACATTGAAAGTATAGATGACACGTGTGATTTATATCCACTATTATATTATAAAATTTAATTCTTCAATTTAACAAATTATTTTTAAAATTTTATCGATGTTTCTTCGATCATTTCAAAAATATATATTGTTCCGATTTAACTGCCAATTGAAATTCATATTATCAATTTTACTTCTAATTAATTAATCTCAAATTAATTATTCATTAATTCATAAAGTATCTTTAATTTACATTAATCAAATCTCGAGACCTTACACATATAGTGTGTAATCTCCTGGATAACGATTCTCAATATTATCTTAATAATATATTTACCATATATTTAATTATATTAATAATTGAAAAATAACATTCTCACTTTTGGTTAATATATTTTCAAACCAAGAATACATCATCCCAATTAAGAAACAAATACATGAGTCATGACGATGTGTCCTCTTATACTGCGTAGTATCTTCCATTATGATTATGTATTATGTCCCTTAAATCCAAATGCGGTAACCTTACTGAATGAATAAGCCAACGTTTATTATATATTTCTCAAAATAACTGGATGTGTACACAACTGAATATGAGAAATATCATAACTGAAAGAGTTTCATTAACTTTACAATAAATGTACATATAATAAATCACATAATGGAACTAAGTCTCATTGATTCTTAAAACCCTTAGGTGTCATGCTTTTTGTTAAAGCGTCAATAATCATTAATTCACAACGTGTTCAATAACCAATTATTGTCTTTAACACGCCTCCCGAATGGCTAGATACTTAATGTCGATGAGCTTACTTTGGCTTCCACTTTTAATTTTTTTATCCATGAAAACTGCAATTGGATTGTCACAATATAACATCATTGGCCGAGATATAGATTCAACAATTCTAAGCCGAGATATAAGACTATTCAAACATAGACCATGTGAAGGTGCTTCAAAACAAGCAACGAACTAGGGCTCCATAATGGAAGTGACAGTCAAAGTATGTTTCGTACTTCTCCAATATATAGCTCCCTTGACAAACATAAATATATATCCAGATGTTTATTTACACGAATCAACACAACCAGTAAAGTCTGAATCGAAGTAGTAAATCACCTCCAAATTTATCAGTCATTTTATACATAAGCATATAAATTTTAGTACATTTAAGGTACCTCATAACCTTCTTTCTAGCTTTCCAATGATCAATACCCATATTACTTTGATATCTTCACAACACCCCCCAGTAAATGCAATGTCTGGTCTAGTTACTGTTTTGAAAATCGGATCAGATCGATCGGTTCAACCGGTGACTGGTGCTTGATCCTGTCTAATTGACCCTCTAAAATTACCATACTATTGAATTTTATTTGAAAGTTTTATTAAATTAAAATTTTAAATATTATTTTACATACTTAATTTAATTTTATGAACAAAAGAAAATAAATTCAATAAATTATAAAAATATACTCACTCCTTGTGTGTTAAAATATATTCCTGTAATCATAGGAACATGGTTATTATTATTTGAAATATTTTATTTGATTCGGCATCGCATGAAACCAGCTGGAATATAAATGAGAGAATCTTTAAACAATATAATTTGGCGTCATACTTTTGCACGACATTGTATTATAAATAATTTAACAATTTAATATCTATAAATATTCTGATTATAAAAAGTGGATCATGTGCATGAAGATTGTTCAAGGATGAAAGATATAATTATGAATACATGAATAAGTGTTGCAAAGCTCCTTTTTTTACTTAGTTGATATATGTGCATACTATTCAGAGGAGATTATGCTTAATGAATTGAATATATATGATGTGTGCTTGTCGGTGTATTAGCTAGATGCCTTATTTTGGTGATTTATTGGGAAATTGTTTATGTGATTGATTACTGGTTGATGAAATGTGTCAGTGATATATTTGTGTTTATATTTTTACCCGGTGTCCAATTTACTGGGAGACTCTGCCTAAATTTTTATAAAATCCCATTTAAGTTTTGGGTTTTTTTGGGGAATTTGTTATTATGATGTGTTGAGTGTTTTTATGTGTTTTACTTGAGTTTTTTAGGTGTATAAAGTATTGGTTGTGTTGGAATTGGGTTTGGGTTTGGGTTCGAAAATTACCATTGAAATGAAGTTTTTTTCGAAAAATCGCAGGTCGTGATTGATCACGGCGCGCGCACCGATCGATTGCGACGAGTCGTAGAAATTTGGAAGGTGATGAATAGTTCTGGCGATCGCTCGCGCGTAGCGACCGATCGATCACGGGGCGTCTCACGATCGATCGCGAGGTCTCGGGCGATAGATTGCGAGCATGTGTGAGCTTAATGTGAAATCTGTGTAGCTGGTGATGGATAGCGAGCTTTTGGGCGATCTATCGAGAGGCCAGTTTTTCTGAAATTTTTTATTGTGTTGAGATGTTGTATGCTTTGCCCGAGACTTTAATGTGATTAATCATCATGGCTGGACGATATATATGGAGGTTAAGTTTGTGCTTGAGTATGTGAATGTGTGCACGTAATTTATTGCGAATTATTGATTGTGTATAGCGGATAATTCACCAGATCTCGGGGCGAAGGCAAAGAGTGGCTCTTGCAATTGGACTATAAGGTACTTGTGACTTACGAGCATATGCAGAAGTGTTATTGTTGTGTGCAATTGGTTATTATATTCATCATGTGTTTCGAATTAGTACGTAGAGACGTACAAGTATTAAATAATTGTAATTGTTGATTAATGTGTTGTCAAGTATTGAGGGCACCAACAAATGGTGCTATGAATTATTACAATGTCGCTATTGAGCGTGCGATGGATTGTGATGCCGCTACTGTTGAGCGTGCGTGGTGATATGATAAGTTTGATAATTGAGGAATATGTGTGAAATGCAGCAAAGTAGTCACCTCTTAAGTCCGAAAGGAGCAAAGTTCTACATACATGTGAGTCACTTATTGAGTCCAAAAAGGGAGCAAAGTGCTGCATGTCATGTGATGTGAGTCACCTCTTAAGTCCGAAAGGAGCAAAGTGTTACATACATGTTAGTCACCTCTTGAGTCCAAAAAGGGAGCAAAGTGCTGCATGTGATGTGAGTCACCTCTTGAGTCCGAACGGAGCAAAGTGCTACATACATATGAGTCACTTCTTGAGTCCATGATTTATGCCCACAATTTGTGGGCGATGAGATGTGTATGAGTTGTACCGCCATTGATGGATTTGAGTTTGTTATGAATTGGATTTCCATTGAGGGCCGTGTGTGTGTATATATGTGATATCCCCGAAATGATTATGTGATTTTAATCATTTGAGTTAAATTATGATGATTTGGGTGTTAATTCATGGGATTTGATTAATATTATTGGGGAGATTCATTTCAGGGTGCATGTGATGTATGTTGAGATTTTGGGGTCGTGGCTTGTTTATTTGGGGTGTGTGTTGTTTGTTTTGGGTAAAGCATGATACGGGAATTGAAGTATTTTATTGAGAAAATACTATAAATATCATGTGAGGATATTTTAATACACCGTGCTAAATACCGGGACCAAAACATAACACATCATACCACCCAACACCCAACCACCCCCCCCCCCCCCCAACCCATACCAATCACACTGCACAGGCTGACTTTACTCACCACTTGGCTCAATCATTCCACCACTCTCAGCCATCCAAATTCTCGAGCCTTCTCTCCCATTTCTTCACCAGCTTCAGCTAAGCAAAATTCTGAGGAGCTTGTCCTTTTTCATCGCCTGGAAAGCCTTCAAAAATCGGAGCAAAGTAGGGTGAGAAACCATGCTCTGTTTTTATTTTAAACTTGTTTGAGTACATGTTTTTAGGTGGCGAGAAAACGGCATGTTAGCTTAGGTTTCTTGAAACCTTTGATTTAAATGCTTACATGGTGTTATTATGAGGCTCTCTGTATTTTTCCTTGAGCATGTTGCATGTTTTATGTAGAGGATTAAAGCATGTGAAGTATAGTGTTCGAAAATCTGGGTAAGGAATATGCCCTGTTTTTCTGGAAAATTATGGTTTGGGAGTGATTTTGAGGAGGTGATATCATGCACGTTAGCTTAGGTTTTTGGTAAACCTTTGATGTGAAAATATGCATGGTAGTTTTGTGAAGCCCTTGGCATGTTTGTTCGAGCATGCTTTATGTTATATGTGGTAGATATAATAGCATGAAGTGAAGTACTCAAAAATCTGGTAATGTAATATGTTGTTCTGTTTCCGGAAAAGTTGGTTGAGTACTTATGTAAATGGTTGACGTTTATGCATGTGGGCTTAAGTTTGAGGTGTAAATTTGATATGAATACACTCAGGGTAGTGTGTGATAACTGCTAGCATGTTGGTCTTGGCATGTTGTATGTCTTACATGTTAGATTTAAGGGTGTGAATATAGGTGTTCGAGAATTCTGGGTTGGTATTTCTCGAACAGAGCATCTCGATCGATCGACATTTCATCTCGATCGATCGAGCGAGGCAGAATCTTGGTTTTGATTTAAGGCGTCTTCTCGATCGATCGGGAAGAGGGGCCGATCGATCGAGAGACCCAGAATGTTGAAAAATATAAATTGATATATTTTGTTAAAGTTTTGATATTGGATTGTAATGAGACATCTAATATTGTGTTGTACACTGGTGTAGAGCCTTCACAGGTAGCTACACAGCGCAGGGGATAGAGTCCTGCAACACACCACATTTTGGAAAGGTACGTAAGCGACGTACGGGCATCCCGACGGTAACATGTACTTATGTTTGTCTGTGTGACACATGATGAATGCAATGTGATGCATTAAGATTATGATACATGTTAT
This sequence comes from Haberlea rhodopensis, assembly GCA_907163345.1. NCBI lineage: Eukaryota > Viridiplantae > Streptophyta > Magnoliopsida > Lamiales > Gesneriaceae > Haberlea > Haberlea rhodopensis. The sequence continues at coordinate 47,598 of CAJQUN010000238.1, read as the reverse complement.
TATGCATTGTGTTGCATATTATGCATTGTTGTTGCATATTGTGATGTGGAATAAAGAGGTGTATTCCACGAGTCAGGGCGATCACAGTTAAGGTTTAATGCTTACGCTTTACCGCTGAAAATGTGGAGCGGGAGGGGGGAGGCTCGCTTGCACATGGAGGCGAGGTATACCATACTGAGCGAGGAAGAGATACCGCTAGTATGAAGAAGCGAGTATGCGATACCGCTTGTTTTGAGGTTATGAAAGCATTAAAATAACTGATGATGACTGACTCAAGAAAAAGAGGCAATGTCATGACATTTATTTATGAAGCCATACATATAATGTGTTTTATTATGAATTATGGTACAGGGACAACCAATGGGCGTTATAAATGCAGGAAATACAGGAAGTGCTTGTGTTTAGGATTGTACATTTTTGTCTTACTTTCATATTATGTTGAATATGAATTGTTTTATGCTCATGTGTTGGGGGTTGTCTTTGTAGGTGCTTTTGTGGACGAGAACCAGGGTTGGGGTTGATATGCTGAGCTGTAAGGAGTGCTACAGGATTAGCATGTTAGAGAAATTTTTTGTATAGCTTCTACTGAGTAGAGTAAGACTATAATGTAGTACCTTAGTAGGAATTGTGTTATTCCTTTTGAAACATTTTGGTACTGTAATCTCTAAAGCTCAGGTTAATCAACACGATACGTTACTCTGATATATTCACTTGAATGTTTAGTTCTCTAAATTGCACCTTAGTAACTTGATGTGATAACGGGGTCTCACATTTAGTGGTATCAGAGCCAGGTTAGATAACCAGGGAAGAGTGAAGGGTAGTCTTTAGAAACAAGTTGGCTAGGTATTCATTTGGGCATGCTTATGCATGTGATGCATATGGTTGTATAAGTGTTATACTAACATGCTTTGAATATGATACTCTTGTTATCTAACGGCTTATATTATGAACTGCTTTTGGTATTGTTGTTAACTCTTGTATTACAGCATGGCTGAGATTAATCCGGAGAACCCCAATGAGGAGATAGGGGATATGGACAGTAGGAATGCCAGTATTGCTCAGCCGAATCCTTTACCACCACCTGCTGTGGGCGTGGAGCCCAGTGTACAGATGTTACTGCCAGGGGAGCTCAGTTTGAAGCAGTTTCTGAGTTTCCATCCGCCCATGTTTGAGGGGATTGAGTCTGGTGAAGTAGCTGAGGAGTGGTTGGAGCGTATAGAGCAGATACTTGTGACTGCACCCTGTGCACGCACGGCATGGCTAAGGTTAGCCGAGTTTCAGATGGCTAAGAAGCTTGCTATGTGGTGGAAGACCACCGTGATGGAGCTGAGAGCTCTAGGTATGGCAGTTGACTGGACTGTATTCCAGACCCGGTTCCTTAACTGGTATTTCTCTGCAGCTGCCAGACAATTAAAAGAGGATGAGTTCAACAGTTTGAAGCAGGGTAGCATGTCAGTGTCAGACTATGCTATGCAGTATTCCTCACTGCTGAGGTATGTACCTCATATTGCTGTCAGCAGCCATGCAAAGATGAGGAATTTTCTGAAGGGATTGAGGCCAGAACTATTTGATAGGGTTATATCCAACAACCCCAGTTCATTTGATGACGCCCTGACACGGGCAGAGTTAGCGGAGATTGCGGTGGGCGCGTACAAGGATGTTGTACCCCCTTCTGTACCACCACAGAGGCCTGCTGCTGATAGTCTGAGGCCACGAGGGGACCAGTTCAAGGCTCGTGGGGCCTCATCATCTTCCAAATTTAGTGGGAAGAAGTCTCAGGGTCAGAAACAGAACAATAAGGGAACCACACAGGGGAGCAAGACAGTGGGAAACAAGTGTAGCAACTATGGAGGATGGCACTTGTCACGGGACTGTCAGGGTTGCTATGTCTGTGGCAAGGTGGGCCACTTTGCTCGAGGTTGACCCAATCGGGCAGGTCAGACAGACTCAGGGCCGAATAGGCCGAGGTTTGATGCTGGGAGGGCACCACAGAGACAGCAGTTTGCACCACGACCACAGGGAGGTCAGACGGCAGGACCGCCGCAGGGACAGGTGTATGCACTGACCAGGGAGCAGGCTGAGGCAGCCCCAGAGGAGGTCATTGCTGCTACGTGCCATTTATTTACGTACCCTGCACTTATATTGTTAGATACAGGTGCTTCCCATTCTTTTGTATCTACTGCTTTTGTGGAGGGACACCGTTTGTGCTCGTCTCTGTTACCCACGCCTCTCATGGTCTCGACACCCACGGGGAAGCATGTGATTGCGGATCGGCTGTTGTCTGATTGCCTCATTTATTTTGAGGGCAATGATCTGAGTGCCGATCTGATTCAGTTAGAGATGGCAGACTTTGACTGTATTATCGGCATTGATGTGTTGAGCAGATACCGAGCTGTGGTAGACTGCCGGCAGAGGATTGTACGTTTTCTGTCTGATCAGGGGTTTCAGTGGACCTTTTATGGGGACGGCTCTCGTCCAAAGATTCCGGTTATATCAGCGATTAAGATGTCGCGGTTATTGGAACGCGGCCACACGGGCTACCTTATCTATGCAGTGGATGCATCAGACGAGAAGGAAGAGAGAGCCGAGGACATTCCGGTTGTGGCGGAGTTCATTGATGTGTTCCCAGATGAGATTCCGGGGTTTCCGCCTGTCAGGGATGTTGAGTTTGCTATTGAGCTGCTGCCGGGGACATCAGCCATTTCTCGTGCCCCATACAGGATGGCACCGGCAGAGCTGAGGGAACTGAAGGTACAGTTACAGGAGCTCCTCGACAAGGGATACATCTGTCCTAGTGTATCGCCTTGGGGTGCACCAGTCTTGTTCGTGAAAAAGAAGGATGGATCAATGCGTCTGTGCATTGACTATAGGCAATTAAACAAGGCTACAGTGAAGAACAGATATCCACTTCCGAGGATTGATGATATGTTCGACCAACTTCAGGGTACAGAGGTGTACTCCAAGATAGACTTGAGGTCAGGCTATCACCAGGTGCGGGTTAGAGCTGGTGATGTCCAAAAAACGGCTTTTAGAACTCGGTATGGGCACTATGAGTTCTTGGTGATGCCATTCGGGGTGACGAATGCCCCTGCTACATTTATGAGCCTGATGAACAGAGTATTTCAGGAGTACCTCGATCAGTTTATGATCGTGTTCATTGATGACATCCTGGTCTATTCAAGGAATGAGAAGGATCATGCCGATCATCTGAGGATAGTGCTCCAGATCCTCAGAGATCATCAGTTGTACGCCAAACTCAGCAAGTGTGAGTTTTGGCTGAGCAGTGTAGCCTTCTTGGGCCATATCATATCACGAGAGGGGATATCAGTAGACCCGAGGAAGATAGAGGCAGTTATGGATTGGTCTACCCCTACTTCAGTCAGTGAGATTCGAAGTTTTCTTGGTCTGGCTGGCTATTACCGACGTTTCGTCGAGGGTTTCTCAAGGATCGCCAAGCCACTTACACAGCTGACTCAGAAGGGAGTCCCATTCTGTTGGACAGAGGCTTGTGAGCAGAGTTTCAGGGAATTAAAGCACAGACTGACTACTGCACCAGTTCTAGTGATTCCCAAGGAGAAGAAAGGATTTGTTCTTTATACCGACGCATCGCTACAGGGATTAGGGTGCGTACTGATGCAGGACAGACATGTAGTGGCTTATGCTTCGAGACAGTTGAAGCCACACGAGACGAGGTATCCAGTTCATGATCTGGAGTTGGCAGCTATAGTGTTCGCCTTGAAGATATGGCGACACTATTTATACGGTACCTCATTTACCATCTTCACTGATCACAAGAGCCTGAAGTTCTTGTTTACACAGGCTGAGCTGAACATGAGGCAGAGGAGATGGATGGACCTGCTGAAGGATTATGATTGTCAAATCCTATACCATCCCGGGAAAGCAAATCTGACAGCCGACGCCCTGAGTCGGAAGGTGCGGAGCACTGCAGAGGATGCCATATGTTTATCAGCTATGTTGGGCTCCTACTGCCATTTGGGATTCAATTTTGATGTATCTTCTTCACCAGTACAGGTTTTGACCTTGCTAGCTGAGCCTGTTATTTATGATCACATCAGGAAGGCTCAGGGGACCGATGTAGAGGTTCAGAGATGGATATTAGTGGTTCATTCAGGTCAGCCATCGAGATTCAGAGTGGCTGAGGACGGTTCTCTGAGACTTGGCGATAGATGGGTGGTTCCAGATGCACCCGAGTTGCGTCAGGGTTTATTACAGCGAGCTCATTGCAGCAGGATGAGTATCCACCCAGGCGGGAAGAAGATGTATAAGGATCTACGCAGCCAGTTCTGGTGGAGGCGTATGAAACAAGATGTCACCTCATTTGTCAAGCGCTGTTTGATTTGTCAGCAGGTGAAGGCCGAGAGACAGAGGCCTGGAGGTGAACTAAAGAGTTTAGAGATACCCGAGTGGAAGTGGCAGCACGTGTCTATGGATTTCATGACCCACTTACCGAGGACTATTTCGGGTTTTGATGCCATCTGGGTAGTCGTGGATAGACTGACTAAAGTGGCTCACTTCGTTCCCTATTGTATGACATATACGCACTTGAGGATGGCACAGTTATATGTCAGAGATGTGGTGAGACTGCACGGGATCCCTGTTTCGATAGTGTCCGATCGAGATCCGCGGTTCACATCTCACTTCTGGGACGGGTCTGCAGACAGCTCTAGGTACAGAGTTGAGGCTGAGCACAGCCTATCACCCTCAGACGGACGGACAGACCGAGCGTACGATACAGACGCTCGAGGATATGTTGAGAGCTTGTGTGCTAGAGTTCGACATATCATGGCAGGACTCGATAGCCTTAGTGGAGTTCTCTTACAACAACAGCTACCAGGCAAGTATACAGATGGCTCCTTTCGAGGCCCTCTATGGTAGGCGTTGTAGGTCACCCTTGTGTTGGGATGACTTGGACCGTAAGTCGGTTGGAGGGCCAGAGTTGGTTCAGGAAATGGAAGAGAAAGTTAAGGTTATCAAGAGAAAGATGAAGGCAGCTCAGGACAGACAGGCAGCATATGCCAATCAGCGGGGTAGGCCGTTGGAGTTTCAGTTAGGCGACAGAGTTTTTCTGAAGATCTCACCTTTCAGAGGCGTAGTACGGTTTGGTATGCGGGGGAAGTTGTCTCCTAGATACGTGGGGCCGTATGAGATCTTACAGCGTGTTGGTACTCTGGCGTACCGTTTGGCTTTACCGCCTTCTCTATCTGGTATACACGACGTTTTTCATGTGTCTATGCTGAGGAAGTATGAGCCGGATCCTTCACATGTGTTGCAGCCTTCAGAGGTGCAGATTGAGTCCGATGTTTCTTATGAGGAGCGGCCTATCAGGATTTTGGATAGGGCAGACCGCAGACTTCGGAACAAGGTTATTCCTATGATCAAGGTTCAGTGGGATCGTAGGGGTGTCGAGGAGGCCACGTGGGAGACAGAGCGACACATGGTGCAGCACTATCCAGAGCTGTTTTCTGGTATGCTTTTATGTTTGTTTTACTTCATGTTGGTAAGCATGTTTGATTTCGGGGACGAAATCTTATAAGTAGGGGAGTATTGTGATATCCCCGAAATGATTATGTGATTTTAATCATTTGAGTTAAATTATGATGATTTGGGTGTTAATTCATGGGATTGGATTAATATTATTGGGGAGATTCATTTCAGGGTGCATGTGATGTATGTTGAGATTTTGGGGTCGTGGCTTGTTTATTTGGGGTGTGTGTTGTTTGTTTTGGGTAAAGCATGATAACGGGAATTGAAGTATTTTATTGAGAAAATACTATAAATATCATGTGAGGATATTTTAATACACCGTGCTAAATACCGGGACCAAAACATAACACATCATACCACCCAACACCCAACCACCCCCCCCCCCCAACCCATACCAATCACACTGCACAGGCTGACTTTACTCACCACTTGGCTCAATCATTCCACCACTCTCAGCCATCCAAATTCTCGAGCCTTCTCTCCCATTTCTTCACCAGCTTCAGCTAAGCAAAATTCTGAGGAGCTTGTCCTTTTTCATCGCCTGGAAAGCCTTCAAAAATCGGAGCAAAGTAGGGTGAGAAACCATGCTCTGTTTTTATTTTAAACTTGTTTGACTACATGTTTTTAGGTGGCGAGAAAACGGCATGTTAGCTTAGGTTTCTTGAAACCTTTGATTTAAATGCTTACATGGTGTTATTATGAGGCTCTCTGTATTTTTCCTTGAGCATGTTGCATGTTTTATGTAGAGGATTAAAGCATATGAAGTATAGTGTTCGAAAATCTGGGTAAGGAATATGCCCTGTTTTTCTGGAAAATTATGGTTTGGGAGTGATTTTGAGGAGGTGATATCATGCACGTTAGCTTAGGTTTTTGGTAAACCTTTTATGTGAAAATATGCATGGTAGTTTTGTGAAGCCCTTGGCATGTTTGTTCGAGCATGCTTTATGTTATATGTGGTAGATATAATAGCATGAAGTGAAGTACTCAAAATCTGGTAATGAAATATGTTGTTCTGTTTTCGGAAAAGTTGGTTGAGTACTTATGTAAATGGTTGACGTTTATGCATGTGGGCTTAAGTTTGAGGTGTAAATTTGATATGAATACACTCAGGGTAGTGTGTGATAACTGCTAGCATGTTGGTCTTGGCATGTTGTATGTCTTACATGTTAGATTTAAGGGTGTGAATATAGGTGTTCGAGAATTCTGGGTTGGTATTTCTCGAACAGAGCATCTCGATCGATCGACATTTCATCTCGATCGATCGAGCGAGGCAGAATCTTGGTTTTGATTTAAGGCGTCTTCTCGATCGATCGGGAAGAGGGGCCGATCGATCGAGAGACCCAGAATGTTGAAAAATATAAATTGATATATTTTGTTAAAGTTTTGATATTGGATTGTAATGAGACATCTAATATTGTGTTGTACACTGGTGTAGAGCCTTCACAGGTAGCTACACAGCGCAGGGGATAGAGTCCTGCAACACACCACATTTTGGAAAGGTACGTAAGCGACGTACGGGCATCCCGACGGTAACATGTACTTATGTTTGTCTGTGTGACACATGATGAATGCAATGTGATGCATTAAGATTATGATACATGTTATTATGCATTGTGTTGCATATTATGCATTGTTGTTGCATATTGTGATGTGGAATAAAGAGGTGTATTCCACGAGTCAGGGCGATCACAGTTAAGGTTTTAATGCTTACGCTTTACCGCTGAAAATGTGGAGCGGGAGGGGGGAGGCTCGCTTGCACATGGAGGCGAGGTATACCATACTGAGCGAGGAAGAGATACCGCTAGTATGAAGAAGCGAGTATGCGATACCGCTTGTCTTGAGGTTATGAAAGCATTAAAATAACTGATGATGACTGACTCAAGAAAAAGAGGAAATGTCATGACATTTATTTATGAAGCCATACATTCATATAATGTGTTTTATTATGAATTATGGTACAGGGACAACCAATGGGCGTTATAAATGCAGGAAATACAGGAAGTGCTTGTGTTTAGGATTGTGCATTTATGCCTTACTTTCATATTATGTTGATATGAATTGTTTTATGCTCATGTGTTGGGGGTTGTCTTTGTAGGTGCTTTTGTGGACGAGAACCAGGGTTGGGGTTGATATGCTGAACTGTAAGGAGTGCTACAGGATTATCATGTTAGAGAAATTTTTTGTATAGCTTCTACTGAGTAGAGTAAGACTATAATGTAGTACCTTAGTAGGAATTGTGTTATTCCTTTTGAAACATTTTGGTACTGTAATCTCTAAAGCTCAGGTTAATCAACACGATACGTTACTCTGATATATTCACTTGAATGTTTAGTTCTCTAAATTGCACCTTAGTAACTAGATGTGATAACGGGGTCTCACAATATATATATATATATATATATATATCGATTGAGTTGATGGTGTATTATTGCATTATTGTTGTGGAGCATCCATATGCATGGATTATGAGATATCAATCATTGTGATACTGATGATGTGGAAATTTACTGTCACGGACGGACACAGATGAGATCGTTGTATTTTTTGTAAGATGTGTTGTTATAACAGGTGTATATTTGAGCTAATGGTAGTAGATAGTATTCTACGCATTGTGGATTACTCAGGTTGTAACTCTTTATCATTTATAACTATGTATGGCACAATTTATATTTTATTGTGTTTGTCGTTTGCCTGTTTATTGGTGTGCTCATCTCGTGTGTGGGTAGTTTCTGTTGAAACATGTGTCAGGGTAGCTGTATGAGAGCTCGAGGTGTCAGAGTTGCGGGGTCAGAAGCTTAGCAAGGTCGAGATGAGTTTGTACATTAGTTATAGTGTGAGGTTTATAATATGTATGTCGTTCTGTAATCATCCAGTATCATTTGATTGGATAGACGTATTATGATTACAGTTAGTGGTGAGACTTATTGTTTGAGGATCTATTTATTTGTTATATAATTTGGCTGGTCCAAATTACGTTGAGATAATTGTCAAAAAAAATTTAAAATCCTTGTATATTGGAGTATAATTTGTTTAACGTAAGCGATGTCTTATAATAATAATAATAATACTAATAATAATAATAATTATTTTTATTTTGTTTTTCTTGCGAGGTACTTGACATGTTTCATCAACAAGTCTTCACAAGTTTTGCCCAACAATATTCAGAGTCGTTCTATGCACCGTGGAAGAGATTCAACGATTTGGCAAATACGCTCTGGTATCATAACTTTTCGAACTATACTCTTTTGCAATTTTTCTATAATGAATAAACACAAGATGATTATTGGATTATCGCCTTGTAAATTGTTGTATTCGTCTGTGATGTCCCCGAAATGGTTAATTGTGTTTAAGGCATAAATTGTGTTCGTATGATTAATTATGATTAATTATGGTGGTAATTGCGTTATGTGTTAGAATTAATTGCCATGTGGAAATGCTTGGTCATGTGGGCTGGTAGAGCATTTCAGGGTGCACGTTAAGCATGTTGGGTAATCGGGTGTTTTAATGGCTTGCAAGTGTTAGTAGTCATTTATTTTGTGAAACGTGCATTTAATTGATATTTGGCGCATTGTGGTGAAATGTGTCTAAAATACAATGTTGGGCATAATTTGCATCATGTTAGGAAGTGGGGTGTAAAAATGTAATTAACTTTCATAACCCACTATAACCTCATATCATCTTTACCCCCCTCATATTATTCAACCCCCAACACTTTTCAAACCCTACCCTCCTCCTCTCATTTTCGAGTGGAACTCCAAGGTGGAAGAGAAGTTCTTGCAAACTTTACTCTTGTGATTCTTGGTAAGATTTGGGGCCTAAGATGTATATATATATCATCCCTTGTTGTTTTGTGAGGTTTATTGTGAATTTGGGTTGTTGTTTGGAGTTTGAAAATGGGTTTATTTGGGTTGGTATGTTTTGTGGTTGGGTGTGGGATTTTGGGGTTGTTTTATGATGTATATTGAAGGTTTAAAGTGTTTTTGTGTTTTGAGTTTGTTGTTATAAGTGTTGTGGAAATTGGGAAGGAATTTTTGGTGTAAAAATGGTGAAAAATCGTGTGTCTGTGCGAGGCGATCGATCGCCTGAAAAGAGGCGACCGATCGCCTAAGGGCAGTGGGCTTCTCGCAGGGTAGGCGATCGATCGCCTAAAATGAGGCGACCGATCGCCGAGAGGCAGTAGCCAATCCAAGGGTTAGGCGATCGATCGCCATGTTTGAAGCGATCGATCGCCGCGAAGAAAAATTTGAGGCGATCGATCGCCTCAGTGGAGCGATCGATCGCCAGCTGTGTAATTTTGATAAATGTTGAATTTTGTTGAATTTTTGGTATTTGGCTATTGTTTAGCTTCTAATATTGATTTGTGTGGTTGTGTAGAACCATCCCAGGTACCGACAACGTCGAGGAGATAAAGTTATACAACCTCTCCACTTGTGGTACTAAGGTACGTAGTGAGACGTACGAGCATCGGACGGTAAAATGTGTTACGTTTTCGATTAAGTATTGTGTATACCGTGGATAGTGAATCCTCATATGTGATGGAATATGTGAAATGATAGTGTTATATCATGATATTGGAATCAATTGTGTTTGATTAATTGAAGTAGAATTGATGAACGTTCCGGTAGCCTTTATCTCCGAGCGAGGGAGGTACTTGCCGCTGTCATATGAAGCGAGGGTAGTATGATATTTGCCGCTGTCATGTCTAAGCGAAGTAACATGCCGCTGTCATTGTCGAAGCGAGGGATATCATATGATGCCGCTATATGTCGAAGCGAGGGGTCCTAAAATTCCGCTGTTGTATTGGGACCGGAACAGTCACAATTCTAGTGATTAATGTGAAATATTGTGGATATAATTGGAAACGCGTTATCGATCATTATGTCATGAACTAATGATTTTGTGCATAAATTTGTGAAACAGGAACAACAGTGAAATGTGCTAATGTGGTGATCAAGGAGCATATCTATTATTTGTCCGCATGCGCTTAAATTATTTTGTTAAGTTGAATTGTGATAAAAGGTGATTTATATATGCTCATGGTGAGTTGTTCCTGTAGGTACGCTTTTGGACAAAAGGGGCTCAGGGTTGGGTTGAACTGTGAGCTGAAAGAGACTTGAAAGAAGTTAGATTACAGGATTTTTGTTAGTCTTATCATTCATTTTGGGAATGTAATTAACTAACTACTGAAGTTTTATTTTTGGCCTGTAATTACATTGAGCTCACATAACAACCAGAACTCTAAGATGTCTCTATTACATGTTTAGCCATATTTATATCTTGATTTCACCGTTAAGGAACTAGGGTCCTTACATTAGTGGTATCAGAGCAGTGGTTAGAGAACCCGGGAACGAGTGAAGGGTAGCCTTAGCAATAAGTTGGCTAGGCGCTTACTTTTAAACATGTTGTGCGCATATGAAGTATGTAACTGTTATGCTAACATGTTATGGCTTTCTAACGATGTATTATGTGAATTGTTTTTGGATATTGTTGTTAATCCTTGTGTTGCAGTATGGCAGCAAATGTAGATGCTGGTGATGCAGTGAGTGTAAATGCTAGTGCTAGGCATACAAATCCCCTACCGCCGCCAGCCTTGGGCTAAGAGCCGTCCGAACAACAATTATTGCCGGGAGAACTGAGTTTGACGCAATTTCTAGCTTATCGGCCCCTGACTTTTGAAGGGACTGAAACAGGGGAGAAGGCTGAGGAATGGCTAGAGAGGTTGGAGCAGATATTTGTGGCTGCCCCGTGCGCAAAGACAGCTTGGATACGGCTAGCAGAATTTCAATTGGCCAAAAAGGCGCTGATGTGGTGGAAGACCACAGTAATTGAACAGGAGGCTCAGGGCCAGGAAATAATCTGGAAGCTGTTTAGGACTCGATTTCTGACCCGGTACTTCTCAGCAGCGGCACGGCAGGCTAAAGAAGATGAATTCAATAGCTTGAGGCAAGGTACTATGCCGGTGTCTTACTATGCTCTCCAGTACTGTTCCTTACTCATATATGTGCCTCATATCGCCTCTAGCACCCAAGCAAAGATGAGGAATTTTATGAAAGGCTTGAGGCCGGAGTTGTATGATAGGGTGATCACTTACGGCCCTACTTGTTTTGATGACGCCCTAGCACGAGCTGAACTGGCAGAATTAGGAGTGGGTGCATATCCGACTGTGGCACCGCCTCCAGCACCATCTCAGAGACCGACCCCTAAAAACTTGAAACCAAGGGGCGACCATTTTAAGCCAAAGGGAAACTCATCATCTTCCAGATTCAGTGGTAGATGGAAAGATGCTCGTGGAAGGGGTGGTCGTGGAAGTAATGCTCCGTCTCATAGGGGACAGTATCAGGCTAGCAATTTTGAGAAGGTTAAGTGTTTTCTGTGTGGGGGACCCCATTCAGTGAAAGGATGCTCTGCTTGTTATGAGTGTGGGAAACATGGGCACTTGGCCCGAAATTGTCCTAATCGAGGAGGGCCACAGAATACTATGGGGAGACCTTCAGACAGGCCAGAACAGCAGAGACCACCATTTGCACCGAGGCCATGGGAGGACAGCCGTTGGGGCCACCTCAAGGGCAAGTGTATGCCCTCACCAGGGAGCAGGCTACAGCAGCTCCAGAGGAAGTGATAGTGTGATATCCCTGAAATGATTAATTGCAATTGGGCATTAATTGTGTTTATATGATTAATTATGATGGTAATTAATTGATTATGTGCTGGATTTACTTATGTGTGGAAATGCATGGTCACATGAAAAGGATGACCCGGGGGTGCATTTCAGGGTGCATGTTGTGCATGTTGGGGAAAATTGTTATTAGCATGATTTATTTGCCTTGGTTAGCAATTAATTGGAAATCATGAGTTTAATTGATATTTGGTGCATTTTGGATTAATGCTTTTAAAAATATCATGTTGGGGTGTTTTATACACCATGGGATTGTAGAATGCATTTTAATTAATTAACCCACTTTATTACCCCAAACCCCCACCATACATTTCACTATCACTTTTCAAATTTCCCAAATAACACCTCCCAAACCCTCCCTTTGTCCATTTTCGTTTTTGTGCTTAAGGGTGGAGAGAAACCCTTCCAAAAATCTTGTTTTGTGGAGTTTATTGGGAGATTTGAGATCCCCAAGAGGTATGGATACCTCTGTTAGGATCGGGGTAGTGTTTAGAAGGGGGGGGTTGAATAAACACTAGATATAATTTCGATTTCTTTTCTGGTTAACTGTAAACTGTTAAGTGTTACAGTTGCTTCTCAATAACAGGCAAGTCAGTAGACACTTATTATAGTGCGGAAGACGTCTACCAAACTTGTGAGGAATAAAACTGAAGTAATAAAGCAGTAAACGAATAACACAAGAGTTGTTTCTGGAAGTTCGAAGCACAACGCTTCTACGTCTCCCCTTCTTCCTTTGCAGGAAGGATTCACTAGAAGACTTGGTTTACACTTTACAGTATACAACCTCCTTAGGCACTAACACACTTGGCCTAAACTCCTAGCAATCACACTCTTCTTATCTTTTGGATACAAGTGATTTTACAACACTCTCTACAGAATAAAACTTTCTAGCTTTGAGAGTTTCTGAGCAGCAGACTTTAATTGAAAATAATCTGTCACAGATTCAGTTTTGCGGTTTGTCTGCTCTTTGCTGAACGTTTGAAATATCAGTCGTATAGCTTTCTTGCTTTGAAGTATTTCTCTTAGTTTGAAAGTTGCTCAGCACTTCTTCATTCTCTGTTTGGACGTATTTATAGGTTGTGTTGTCCAACGGTAGCCTTTTTGTATATGGAATGGATTGGCTTTCCAAATACCTGTTGTCTTCTTTCCTATTTTGGAAAACAACGGCTCTTTTCACTCTGACGGTAATGGTGGCGGAGATATAGCAGGGTGCGCCGCTCTGTTGTACCTTTGTCAGAGAATGTTGTACTTACTTTGTCTTGTTGCTTAGACTTCTGCTGGTTTCTTTGTTCAACTGGTCGTTCATCCTCTTAAGACCAGTTGATGTCCTTGTTCAGTGAGAGACTTTGCAGTTGATAGTTATCCAGTTTATATCTTCACCCGGTTGATGTCTTCATCCGGTTGATGTCTTTACCAGTTGATAACTTGTCCGGTTGGTGTCTATCCAGTTGATGTCTTTATCCAGTTGATGTCTTCATCCGGTTGATGACTTTATCCGGTTGATGACTTTATTCAGTTGATAGCTTGTCCGGTTGGTATCTATCCAGTTGATGTCTTTATCCAGTTGATGTCTTCATCCGGTTGATGACTTTATTCAGTTGATAGCTTGTCCGGTTGGTATCTATCCAGTTGATGTCTTTATCCAGTTGATGTCTTCATCCGGTTGATGACTTTATTCAGTTGATAGCTTGTCCGGTTGGTATCTATCCAGTTGATGTCTTTATCCAGTTGATGTCTTCATCCGGTTGATGTCTATCCAGTTGATGTCTTTATCCAGTTGATGTCTTCATCCGGTTGATGACTTTATCCGGTTGATGACTTTATTCAGTTGATAGCTTGTCCGGTTGGTATCTATCCAGTTGATGTCTTTATCCAGTTGATGTCTTCATCCGGTTGATGACTTTATCCGGTTTATGACTTTATCCGGTTGATAGCTTGTCCGGTTGGTATCTATCCAGTTGATGTCTTTATCCAGTTGATGTCTTCATCCGGTTGATGACTTTATCCGGTTGATGACTTCATCCGGTAGGTCTTTAGCATCCGGTTGATCTTTAATATCCAGTAGGTGTTTGTAATCACCAAAACTTAGAAATCGTTTTCCCAACAATTTCCCCCTTTTTGGTGATGACAAAACTAAGCAGTAATCGATTTCCTACTAGAGTAAATAAGGTAAAAGTCCTGAAAATGCTTGAAGACATCATGAAAAAGAAATTTTCATTAAATATAAGCAGATTACAAGTTGTAATCAAACTGGACAATTGAGAGAAATTCATCTTTATATAAGATGAATTCTTACACTTTGAATAGAGTCTAAGACAAGTCTAGTTTTACATAAAATAGATGATACATGACAAATTTCTCTTTAATTAAACAAAGTAGACCGGAGGGCTTCAATTCACTTAGTTGCGGAGAGGAAGAGCTCGATCCACCTTGTTTCAGAGAGAATGTCGGGAAGAGGAAGAGTCATATGAATATTCATCAGGCAGCTCCTTTAATTTTTATGGAATCACCTAATAAAAATATTCTATCTCTGTTGAGAATACTCTATCTCTATCTTCCCCCTTTTTGTCATCAGCACCCAGGCATCTGCTGTTAGTAGTTCCTGACTGATGAGGAGCACCAGAACAGGATCAAAGCGCTGAAGCTTATCAGAGCTGGGTTAGATAAGTAATCAACCCATGAGGGGTTGATTTAGATAAGTAATAAACCCATGAAGCAGGAAAGGATCTAACAGAAAACCAGGGAATGAGAAATAACTTAAAAGTAAGCATGATGAGTGAATGTGTGTTATGTGATCAAACAAGAACCTCTATTTATAGGAAAAACAAGGTAGCAATAAATGTGAATGCATTTATGTTAAATAGTGAATACAGAGAGACAGTCAATTTAACACAGTAAGTAAATAGGAGTAAGTAAGAGTGAGTCAGAAAGTGATACTATTTGCGCCCTAACCAATGTTTGGTATAGTCGCGTTTTTCGGTAGGCGGTTGGCGCGGACTTCGAGATCTTTGTTGAGCAGTGGGTCTTGACTGAGGGAGTGCTCCAGTTGCAGGGGATGAATGAGCAGCTGAACTTGACGCTCTCTGAGAAGAGGGAGCAGTTCGACTGGGTTCAGGCAGCCTGCGGATAATTTTAGGAGCAGCAGGCAGACTGTTGCAGATATCTTGAATTTGAGATGCAAACGCTGCTTGCATGGTGGCCAATTGATCAGTCAAAATCTTTTTGGTGTCGTCAATCTTTTCTCCAAGAGCCATTGAGGTGGCAGTATGAAGAGATTCATTGTTCTGATTGATCTGAAGACGCGCCTGGCCAATATGAGAAACTGCTTCTGCAACCGCATTCTCAGCAAAGGTTTGAAGTCTAGTGACAGTAGTAGTTAAACTACTTAGGTCAGCGTAGACTTGCTGAAATTTAGAGTCTGTTTGCTGCTGAAGAGTTCCTAAAACAAGTGTTGCAGCCCTCTCTTCCTGCTTAAGCTTGTGAACATCATGGGTCAGTGCTGTAATAGCGGTGGAGAGATGAGCTAGCTGGGCAGCGATGTTTGGTGGCTCGTCCAGAGGGTTTGTGAAGACAAAGAAACCCTCGGATAGTTCCTGATCCATGGACGGATCGCCGGCAAGCATCGGGATATCAGCAGCAGGGGCAAACGCAGTTGGAGGAGCAATGACGACTGCAGTGGATGGCAAAATAGTAGCGTCAACATGAGGGGCCGCAGTTGAAGCGGAGATAGCTATATCCATAGTTCCAGTTTCTTCCACATGCTGAGCATCCAGTTCAGCATTGTCTTGATCAATCTCAGCAGCAGACGCTTGAGTATGATCATTGGAATGAGAGGATTCACTTGGTTCATTATTTGCAGAGGAGATGGTGACCAGCTGAACCACATTCTGAATAACTGAATCGACATTGGTGTGATCAACAATCATTTGGTGGAGCTGTTGATCATGTGGAGAGCTGGGAGCAGAGGATGCTGCCTTCAAAGTTGTTGGTGTGGCGTCTGCTCCAGTAGGAGAGGTCTCCAAAGCAGTAGAAGTAAGCTCCACAGTAGGAGGGACAACCTCTAAATTTGCAATAGCCATTGGTAGATCTGGCTGATCAGGGCTTGCAATAATTTCAGAAGAGGAGCATGTATGAATCCCAGTGGATATGCGAAGATCATGAAGAGCAAGCTCAGCCATTTCCAGCTTGAGGCCTAGAGCGTTTAGAACTGCTCGATCATGATTCGCTGTTCTTGAATGGCCATCAAACATTTGAACGCGGGATGTAACAAGATCTTGGAGTCCGCCCACATAGTTCATAATCCTAAAGACATCACGCAGCTTCAAACTTGTCTCAGGTTCGGGGATTTGAAGATAGGTCAGGATTTTGTTTTCATCTTGCTTTGCCTGAGCCAGAATTGGGTCGATATCATCAAAGCGAACCTGTACTCGAGCCTTTACCCAACGATCAAAAATCTCCAGTTGGGATTCCAGTTGGGCGTTAACGGCATCCATGACCATTTGAATCTCGAATGCAACAGGAGTGGACACTGGAGCAATAAGAGATTTTCCTTTGTCAGCTGGAGTGGCCTTGGGATGACAGTAAGGACACGTAGACTTGGGTGTCCTGAAGCTGATGGAGCCTGGAGCCTGCTGAGAGCTCACCTGAGCTGAAGGAGTGTCTATTAAGGGAGCAGACACCATGGCTAATACAGCAGTGGGTTCCCCAGTTGAAGGGATGACAGGGCTGGGTTCTCTGTCAGAAATAACACCTGTAGGTCCGGCAGAGGAGATAGTGTCAGATGTGGCATTGTCTCTCTGACGGGCAACTAGAGGAGCAATTTTTCTGGTCCTTGGCTTCTTAGGAGGAGGAGGAGGAGGAGGAGACTCAGCGGATTCAGAGACAGTCTGTTCCGAGTCACTAATGACTTGAGTCAAACGGCGCTTTGTGGCTCCACCTTCTCTGCCACTTCGTTGGCGATGAAGCTGAAGGTACTTGTGAGTGATGAGTCTCCCTGGATGAAGATGAGAGAGAGCTCCTGTCTTGATGTGTTTGCTCTCAAATAGACTGCTTAGAGGGAGAGCAAAACCGGATTGACCTTTGCCAGATACGACGAGACTAGTCAGTATTTGAAATAGTACAGCTGACCAGTTGATCTCCAACCCTTTGCATATGGCGCTCATGACGTCAAACTTCTCAGGGGTAATTATATCAAATGATCCTGCCTTACAGAGGATCCCCTTTGAGATGATGTCTGCCAGTTGTCGATAGTGGCTCTTCATTAATACCTTCCTGAAGGGAGGTCGTTGAATACGATGGTCAGAGTCCGACACTGTGAGCCGCATCTCTTCTCTCAGGTCTGCCGGAATAGTCGAAAAGTCAGAGAGTCCAGTGGAGGGTAGGCACAGGTGAGTGGCAAACTCTGGTTGAGTGATGGTGACTGACTGCCCAGAGATGGATGCCACAACGGTGTCATCCACAACAGTTGCTGTGGCAAAGAATTCTTGTAGTTCATCCTGGTAAAATGAGGGAGCCTGGCTTAGGATCACTAATAGCCCTGAGGAATCCAGCTTTTGAATCAAATCCTTTGTTTCCTCATCAGATGAAGTGTATATGGAGTTAAAGTCGACGTGAACAGCATTTGTGATAAAACTTGGTTGAACAGTCTTCGTCATTTTGAATGATTTAGGTGAAGAAGCAGCAGCAATCTGTTAAAGGAAATTTTCTGAAAGAAACGATTGTAGTAGTAAGATGTTTGGAGAAGATGAAGAGGAGAAAAACTAAAGGCGGTGAAAAAGGAAGTGTATGTAACGTCGTACTGTAGATGAGCGGACACATGTATACGTGGCAATCATCTAACGATTAGAAAGATTTTAACCAAAAAATAAAAGGACAGGATTTAGGCGGGAGTGAAATAATTTATTTTACACAAAAGTAATTTTGAATTCCGACGTTCATTAGGTTAATTAGTATCGAGGGTTATTTTTGTCAAAGCTTATTTGGTAACATCAACTGGTATGTGGGGTTCGACTGGTAGGAGAACATCTACTGAATGCAGAGTCCTACTGGTACGAATACTCCCACTGCAGTTGACCATTGTATTACCAGCTTAGCTTAAATAACCATGATAAAATTAAAACAGAAATTCCCCCTAAATAGATGCAATTAAACTAACAAATTCCCCCTGAATCCATTACCCAATCAAAATAATCAAGAAGTAATTTCAATTAAACCAAGAATATTTCGAAAGTAAGAAAACTTAGCGTCCGGTAGGGGTTTTGTGAAGATGTCTGCTGCCTGTTGTTCTGTGGAAATGTACTCCAGCCGTATTTCCTTCTTCATAACATGATCTCTGATGAAATGATGACGAATGTCAATATGTTTAGTACGAGTATGAAGAACTGGATTGTATGTAATGGCAATGGCAGACGTATTGTCACAGAAAATGGGAGCCTCTGTGGACTCAATTCCATAGTCTCTGAGTTGTTGCTGAATCCAGAGCAGTTGGGCACAGCAGCTTCCAGCAGCAAGGTACTCTGCCTCTGCAGTGGAGGTTGCGATGGATGTCTGTTTCTTGCATCCCCATGATATTAATCGATCACCAAGAAATTGACAATATCCACTGGTGCTTTTCCTGTCAATTTTACATCCAGCATAGTCAGCATCTGAGTATCCAATGAGATTAACGGTTGAGTCTCTTGGATACCATAGACCAACATTCTCGGTTCCTTTTAAGTATTTTAGGATCCTCTTGACAGCAGTGAAGTGCGACTGCTTGGGATTTGCTTGAAACCGGGCGCACATACATACTGCAAACATAATATCGGGTCTGCTGGCTGTCAAGTATAGTAAAGATCCGATCATGCCTCGATACATTGTAACTTCGACTGGTATTCCTGAATTATCCAAGTCGAGTTTGGCAGATGAGCTCATTGGTGTAGCAGCAGCTGAGCTGGTACTCATTCCATATTTCTTCAGTAGCTCTTTGGTGTACTTGGACTGATTTATCAGAATTCCTTCACTAGATTGCTTGACTTGCAATCCTAAGAAAAATGATAACTCTCCCATCATGCTCATCTCAAATTGTTCCTGCATGATTTTAGAAAATCTTTCGCACAGTTTTGGGTTAGTACTCCCGAAGATAATATCATCAACATATATTTGAACTAGCAACGTATGATCTCCCTTTGTAAATTTAAAAAGGGTCTTGTCCACCGTGCCAATAACAAAGTTGTGCTCTGTCAAATATTTTGATAAAGTTTCATACCAGGCACGGGGAGCTTGCTTTAGACCATACAGAGCTTTATTCAGTCGGAAAACATGAGATGGCTGCTGATGGTTTTCAAATCCAGGAGGTTGTTCAACATAAACTTCTTCCTGGAGTTTGCCGTTAAGAAATGCACTCTTAACATCCATCTGATAGACTTTAAAGTCTTTAAATGCAGCAAATGCAAGAAATATGCGAATTGCTTCTAATCGTGCTACAGGGGCAAAGGTTTCATCGAAATCAATGCCTTCTTCCTGTCTGTAGCCCTGTGCAACTAATCTTGCTTTATTTCTAATTACTGTTCCATTTTCGTCTAATTTATTTCTAAATACCCATTTGGTGCCAATTACAGTGTGATGCTGTGGTCGTGGTACTAGATACCATACTCTGTTTCGCTCAAACTGGTTTAGTTCTTCCTGCATTGCTTCTACCCAACTTGGGTCTAATATAGCTTCATCAATCTTCTTAGGTTCTATATGAGATATGAATGCAGCATGAAGAAATTCGTTAATCATTTGTCCTCTGGTGCGTAGAGGAGCAAGAGGGTTACCGATGACCTGCTCGGGTGGATGATCCTTCTTCCACCGGAGCGAAGGTCCTAGTGGGTTGAGTTCTTCAGTTGACTGGATGTGGGTAGGTAAATCAGAGATTCTGATTGACCCATCTTTCTCATTGGTTCCTTCAACTGCAGTAGAGGTGGATGCCACTGTTTCATTGATGGCTGGCTGCAGTGCTTGTTGGCCTGCAGACTACTCTGCTTGAGCTTCAGGGATTTCTGGTTCTAAGGAGCAGTCAGCCCTGCTTCTGTAATCAATCTCATCATCAACATTTTCGTCAATATAAGTGCTTTCCAGTCGATTACTCAAGTTGTTTATTTGTATATCGGATAGTGTACAGTCAGTAGGTTCATCAAATTTTACATGCACTGATTCTTCTACATTAAGAGTTCTATTATTAAATACTCTGAATGCCTTACTAACTGTAGAATAGCCAAGAAATATTCCAGCATCAGATTTGGCATCAAAGGCGGTGAGATGAGTCTTTCCATTGTTGTGAATAAAACATTTGCAACCAAACACATGGAAATAAGAAATATTTGGCTTACTGCCATTCCAGATCTCATAAGGGGTTTTATTTGCTCGCTTATTAATCATCGATCTGTTCTGCGTATAACATGCTGTGTTGACAGCTTCTGCCCAAAATTTCTGCGATATTTCTGATTCCGCGAGCATAGTTCGCGCAGCTTCTTTCAAAGTGCGGTTCCTACGCTCAGCAACTCCATTTTGTTGAGGAGTTCTAGCTGCAGAGTATTCGTGTTTAATGCCAAGGTCATCTAGATATGATTCGAGTGATTGATTGGTGAACTCAGTACCTTTATCACTGCGAATTTTATCTATCCCACACGATTTCTCATTTTGGAGTCTTTTCAGTAATTTGATCAGCTTTGGAGTAGCCTGATCTTTACCACTTAGGAACAAGACCCACGTGAAACGAGTGTAATCGTCTATTAACACTAGGGTGTACTTCATTCCCCCTAGACTTGTTACTGGTATAGGACCAAACAGATCCATATGCAGCAACTCTAGGCACCGAGAAGAAGATTTACTCCCTTTGTTCTTAAAGGAGGATCTGATTTGCTTACCGAGTTGGCATGCTGCACAGATCTTGTCCTTTGAGAACTCAATTTGGGGCAGTCCAACAACTAGATCAAGTTTACGCAGACTAGCAATAGTTTTAAAATTTAAGTGACTCAACCGTTTGTGCCAAAGCCAATTTTTGGAAGAATTCTGGGCAGCTAAGCAAGTAAAGGAAGTAGGCTGATTAAGATTCCAATCAATTTTATATGTGTTATCATGCCTTCTTCCTATAAGTAATACATTGCCATCAGTAGATTTAATTATGCATGAATGCTGATTGAATTCTACGGAATGACCATTGTCACATAATTGACTTATGCTAATCAAATTATAGCATAGATTTTCAACTAAGAGAATATCTTTAATGATGAGGTTACCGTAGATAATCTTACCCTTACCTACGGTTCTACCTTTCGCGTTATCTCCAAACGTTATTCTGGGTCCAGTGGAGTCCACTAGTTCAGACAATAAGCTTGCATTCCCTGTCATATGTCTAGAGCACCCGCTATCTAGGAACCATTCTGAGCTCCGAACTGGATGCATTCTAGTTTCCTGCAATTAACGCGATAGACTGATTGGTACCCAATCCTACTTGGGTCCTGGTAGGATTAGTCCTTTCGGAACCCACACTTGTATGACCCTGAATAACTTAGGTCGGTGTGTGTTCTGAAATGTGTGTGCATTTATACATGTAGGTGATGATTTTAGCTTTGGAGTGTGATAATATGTGTATGCATGCGCTTTTGGTTTGTAGTTCCTGTTATTTAGCATATACCTCTTCTGAACAGGTTTACAGTTGTAGTACCAGTTGGGTTTAACCTCTCTAGCTGCTCGACCAGTGGTTTTAAGTTCATTTCTGAACTTTTGCCTTGGTTTAGCTTCTTTGAGTGGTTCTACATAACCGATACCTCTGTGCTGTACCTGTTCTTTGATGAGTGTTGCTTTAACAGGTTCTTTGACCAGTTCATATGGGTCATATACTGTGCTAGATCTTACAAAGTTCATTGATTGAACCTTGCCTTTTGTTAGACACAGTTGAGGCTCATTACCAGATGATCTGCTGTCATTGCTATTAAAGCCTATGCCAGTTAAATCACCAGCAAGCCTTATAGACTCAAGCATTTCATCCTTTCTGGTAGTCGACGCATTCCAAGTGCTAACCAGTTTGCTGAGTTTCTGGTACGCACACTTGGCTTCATCTCTTTCTTTCACTAGGCGACTGGCTGCTTCCCTTAAGCAATTCAACTCCCTTGATTGTTCACAATCAAGTTTGTTTTCAAGTATTTTAGTTGGAATTGAGTGCTCAGTCTTATAGCTTTCAAAAGATTCGTATAGCGTCTGATACTCATTTATCATGTCCTGCAATGCATTGGTGAGTTCATGATGTGTAAATTCAGATAGGTTGGTTTCATGTACCTCATTTTCATCATTCGCCATTAAGCAGTGGACTTCTTCGTCTTCACTCTCGCTGGATGAGCTATTTGACTCCTCTGATTCTGATTCAGAATCAGCCCATTTGCTCTTACTATCTTCTGCCACTAAAACCTTTTGATCTCTGTCCCGTTTGGATGTTCTTCTGGTTTCCTTGGATTTTCTGTAATCCTTGGATCCTCTTTTGTGATCATCCTTTTTGGGTTTAGGACAGTCTGCGATGAAGTGCCCTGGTTTGAGACAGTTGAAGCATACTCGCTCTTCTTCTTCTGAATTTCCTTTGGAGCTTTGCCTTCGAGGATATGATTGATAAGGTCTCTGGTTCTTCTTCATGAATTTTCCAAATTTCTTTACGAACATTGCCATCGCATCGTTACACATCTTCTCTGGAGTCATTTCGGTAGGAGTAGGCAGAGACTCAGATGCAGTGAGAGCTTTTGTTGGTTGACTTGAACTTGGTTCATCTTCAACCCGAATGCCTAATTCGAATTCATAGGCTTTTAAATCAGCAAACAAATCATGTAGATCTATCTTGTTGATATCCTTCGATTCTCTCATAGCAATGGTCTTGACATCCCATTCTCTTGGTAGACCTCTCATCACTTTGAGAGTGACTTCTCTGTTGGGTAACTCCTTACCCAGACTGCTTAGTTCATTTACTATTCCAGTCACTCTTTCATCGTACTCATTGAGAGTTTCTCCATTTATCATTTTGATATGCTCAAACTTCTGCAAAGCCACAGTAAGCTTGTTCTCTTTGGTTTGATCATTTCCTTCACAGAGTTGAGCAATCTTCTCCCAGATTTCTTTGGCTGTTGGGCACATTTTGATTTTGTTAAACATATTTTTGTCCAAAGTTTTGAACAAAATATCTTTAGCAACATTGTCTAGATTTACTTTTTTCTTGTCTTCATTTGACCATTGAGATCTTTCCTTTTCTACCATTTGTGGATCACCACTTGTGATAGAAGCAGCTGTATTGACTTTCATGATTTTCAACGGTCCTTCGGTGATCACATACCACATATCATCATCTTGAGCACTTAGATGTGCTTGCATGCGGATCCTCCAGTCATCATATTCGTCTTTCTTGAACATTGGAATTTTGCTGAATGAGGCCATCAGTTTTGGTGAATGGTAATTTCTCAAGATTGAGAAGACCTAAGCTCTGATACCACTTGTTAGGATCGGGGTAGTGTTTAGAAGGGGGGGGGTTGAATAAACACTAGATATAATTTCGATTTCTTTTCTGGTTAACTGTAAACTGTTAAGTGTTACAGTTGCTTCTCAATAACAGGCAAGTCAGTAGACACTTATTATAGTGCGGAAGACGTCTACCAAACTTGTGAGGAATAAAACTGAAGTAATAAAGCAGTAAACGAATAACACAAGAGTTGTTTCTGGAAGTTCGAAGCACAACGCTTCTACGTCTCCCCTTCTTCCTTTGCAGGAAGGATTCACTAGAAGACTTGGTTTACACTTTACAGTATACAACCTCCTTAGGCACTAACACACTTGGCCTAAACTCCTAGCAATCACACTCTTCTTATCTTTTGGATACAAGTGATTTTACAACACTCTCTACAGAATAAAACTTTCTAGCTTTGAGAGTTTCTGAGCAGCAGACTTTAATTGAAAATAATCTGTCACAGATTCAGTTTTGCGGTTTGTCTGCTCTTTGCTGAACGTTTGAAATATCAGTCGTATAGCTTTCTTGCTTTGAAGTATTTCTCTTAGTTTGAAAGTTGCTCAGCACTTCTTCATTCTCTGTTTGGACGTATTTATAGGTTGTGTTGTCCAACGGTAGCCTTTTTGTATATGGAATGGATTGGCTTTCCAAATACCTGTTGTCTTCTTTCCTATTTTGGAAAACAACGGCTCTTTTCACTCTGACGGTAATGGTGGCGGAGATATAGCAGGGTGCGCCGCTCTGTTGTACCTTTGTCAGAGAATGTTGTACTTACTTTGTCTTGTTGCTTAGACTTCTGCTGGTTTCTTTGTTCAACTGGTCGTTCATCCTCTTAAGACCAGTTGATGTCCTTGTTCAGTGAGAGACTTTGCAGTTGATAGTTATCCAGTTTATATCTTCACCCGGTTGATGTCTTCATCCGGTTGATGTCTTTACCAGTTGATAACTTGTCCGGTTGGTGTCTATCCAGTTGATGTCTTTATCCAGTTGATGTCTTCATCCGGTTGATGACTTTATCCGGTTGATGACTTTATTCAGTTGATAGCTTGTCCGGTTGGTATCTATCCAGTTGATGTCTTTATCCAGTTGATGTCTTCATCCGGTTGATGACTTTATTCAGTTGATAGCTTGTCCGGTTGGTATCTATCCAGTTGATGTCTTTATCCAGTTGATGTCTTCATCCGGTTGATGACTTTATTCAGTTGATAGCTTGTCCGGTTGGTATCTATCCAGTTGATGTCTTTATCCAGTTGATGTCTTCATCCGGTTGATGTCTATCCAGTTGATGTCTTTATCCAGTTGATGTCTTCATCCGGTTGATGACTTTATCCGGTTGATGACTTTATTCAGTTGATAGCTTGTCCGGTTGGTATCTATCCAGTTGATGTCTTTATCCAGTTGATGTCTTCATCCGGTTGATGACTTTATCCGGTTGATGACTTTATCCGGTTGATAGCTTGTCCGGTTGGTATCTATCCAGTTGATGTCTTTATCCAGTTGATGTCTTCATCCGGTTGATGACTTTATCCGGTTGATGACTTCATCCGGTAGGTCTTTAGCATCCGGTTGATCTTTAATATCCAGTAGGTGTTTGTAATCACCAAAACTTAGAAATCGTTTTCCCAACAACCTCATTGTTAATTTTGTGGTATTTTATTTGAGTTTGAAATGGTTTGAAGGGTTTTGAAATGGGTTTGTATGAGTTGGTGTTATTTTTGGGTGAGTGTTAGATTTATGGTTGTGTGATGTTGTTTATGGAAGATTTGTAGTGATTTGGTATGGTTGATGTTTGAATATATGAGTTTGTTTGGGTTGGGGAATGAGATGGGTGAATAGTGCCCAAAAATCGGATATGCAGAGCTCGGCGATCGATCGGCGCCACCAACGATCGATCGCGAGTTGCAGGGCTGAAGGTAGTAGCCTTCAGCGATCGATCGCGAGTTTGGCGCGATCGATCGGCGAGGTCGCGATCGATCGGCGCAAACTCAGCGATCGATCGCGGATTGAATTTTTTTGTTGGGCGAGGCAGTGTGGTCTCGCGATCGATCGGGGCTATATGGCGATCGATCGCGAGACACCAAAATTGATGTTTTTGGATTTTTTGTGGGATTTTTGGTATTGGACTATTATTGGGTTCTAATATTGATTTGTGTGAATGTGTAGAACCATCCCAGGTGGCGACACAGCCAAGGAATTGAAGTCCTACCACATCCTACATTTTGGAAAGGTACGTAGAGGACGTACGGGCACCCAACGGTACATGTATCTAATATACTCATTGTTTATGCATTGTGGATGCGAGTATATATGTGATTATGCATTGTGGATGCAAATACATGTTGAATTATGCATGATGATTGTAGATGCATATGGTTATTGGTGCACATCCCATGAGTCGTGGTCATCCCTTGATGATTTTAATGCTTGCCGCTATTTGTTTTGGTTCCGCTAAATGTGAAGCGAGGGGTGGGAGTACCGCATGTCCATTGAAGCGAGGTTATTCTATGCCGCCTATATGTAAATAAGCGAGGGGCATTAAAATACATTGTGATGGACAGACTAGGGAATGGTGACCGGTATTTGATATTGATGAGATGGTATTGTGTCATGACATGTCTAGACCATTAAAAATAATATATTGATTATACTCATGAGTTATGGTACAGGGACAACCAAACTGGAAGCGTTTTGAAATGCATGGGAAAACAGGAAGTGTTTTAATTGTGTTTTATGCATTTACGCTTTATATTCATATTGTGTTGAATATGAATGATATTATTGCTCATATTTGGGGGTTGTCATTGTAGGTACTTTTGGCATGATATGAAGGGGGCTAAGACGGGTTGAGACCGTGAGCTTGAAGAGCACTTTTGGTAGATGAAGGACATGATTATTTTGTATAGTGTCTACTCTAGGAGTAGTGTAAAACTATAATTGATAACATTCTTTTGATGGGGAATGTAATTAATCCATTGATAGTCCTCATTTTGGCATGTAACTTTTAGGCTCATAGCCTCAACACGATTAATTTACTCTGATCATTTATATTAGCTCTAATTATGCCTTTGATCCGCACTTAAGGATTGGGGTCCTTACAGATAGCGGGTACGTGTTATTTATTTACGCACCCCGCTTATATTTTGATAGATACAGGTGCGTCACACTCCTTTGTGTCGACGAGTTTTGTGGAGAGGCACCGTATATGCACGACTCCGTCACCCACGCCTCTTGTGGTTTCGACACCCGCTGGAAAGAGTGTGATTGCAGATCAGTTTGTTGATGACGGCCTCATTTATTTTGAGGGCAACGAGTTGAAGTCAGATTTGATTGTTCTGGAAATGTCGGACTTCGACTGCATTGTGGGTATTGATGTGCTGAACAGATACCAGGCAGTAGTGGACTGCAGTCAGAGGACAGTACGGTTCAGATCTGATTTAGGGGTGCGGTGGACTTTTTATGGGGATGGTTCCCACTCAAGAATTCCGTTAATATCGGCTTTAAACATGACTCAGTTATTGGAACGTGGGCACGAGGGTTATCTTCTTTATGCCATTGACATTGCTGGCAAGAAAGAAGAGTTAAGTGTCGAAGATATACCCGTGGTTGCCGAGTTTGCCGATGTATTTCCGGAGGAGATTCCCGGATTCCCGCCGGTTAGGGAAGTTGAGTTCGGGATCGAATTGTTACCGGGGACATCCGCTATTTCTCGTGCCCCTTACAGGATGGCACCAGCGCAGTTAAGAGAGCTGAAAGAGCAGCTACAAGAACTACTTGATAAGGGTTACATACGCCCCAGCGTATCACCTTTTGGTGCGCCTGTGTTATTTGTGAAAAATAAGGATGGGTCGATGAGATTGTGCATCGACTACAGGCAATTGAATAAGGCCACAGTGAAGAATAAATACCCTCTTCCGCGGATCGACGATTTGTTTGATCAGTTGCAGGGCACGAGGTTGTACAGTAAGATTGATTTGAGGTCGGGGTACCACCAGATCCGAGTTAGAGAGGATGATGTGCAGAAGACGGCCTTCCGGACCCGTTATGGTCACTATGAGTTTTTGGTCATGCCGTTTGGAGTGACAAACGCCCCGGCCGTGTTTATGAGCTTGATGAATCGAGTGTTCCAACCCTATTTGGATCAATTCGTCATCGTATTTATTGACGATATACTTATCTATTCTCGGAGCGAGGAAGATCACAGGAATCATTTGAGGACAGTGCTCCAGATTCTGAGGGACAATCAGTTGTATGCAAAGCTGAGCAAGTGTGAATTTTGGCTAAACAGCGTGGTATTTTTGGGGCATGTGATCTCTAGTGATGGGATTTCTGTGGATCCCAGGAAAGTGGAAGCAGTGATGGATTGGTCTGCGCCTACATCTGTGCCCGAGATCCGTAGCTTCCTCGGTTTAGCGGGTTACTACCGACGTTTCGTCGAGGGATTCTCTAAGATCGCTAAGCCATTGACGCAGTTGACTCAGAAGGGTGTTCCGTTTTCTTGGTCTGAGGCATGTGAGCAAAGCTTCCAAGAGTTGAAGCACCGGTTGACTACAGCACCTGTTCTGGTGATCCCTTCAGAGAACGAAAGGTTTGCTTTGTACACGGATGCATCACTGCAGGGTTTGGGCTGTGTACTGATGTAGGATAAGCATGTGGTGGCTTATGCATCGAGGCAGTTGAAGCCTCATGAGACCAGGTACCCGGTTCATGATTTAGAACTGGCGGCCATTATTTTCGCTTTGAAAATTTGGCGGCATTACCTTTATGGTACTTCTTTCACCATTTACACGGATCATAAGAACTTGAAGTTCCTATTTACCCAAGCGGAACTGAATATGAGGCAAAGGAGGTGGATGGACTTGCTCAAGGACTATGATTGCGAGATAGAGTACCATCCAGGGAAGGCGAACCTGACAGCTGACGCCTTAAGTAGGAAGGTGAAGTGTACGGCAGATGATGTTATTCAGTTGTCGGCCTTGATGACCTCTTGTTGTCATTTGGGATATGATTTTGATTTAGATGTATCGCCGGTGCTGGTATCGACCCTATTGGCAGAACCGGACATCTTTGAACTTATCAGGAAAGCTCAGGTGACAGACGTTGAGATACAGAGATGGTTGTCATATTTACGTTTGGGTCAATTATCGAAGTTCAGAGTAGCTGAAGATGGTTCCTTGAGGCTTGGTACCGTTGGGTAGTGCCGAGGGCACCAGAGTTACGTCAAGGAATCTTGCATCGTGCTCACAGTAGCAGATTTAGCATCCATCCAGGTGGGAGAAAGATGTACAAGGACTTGTGTGATCAATTTTGGTGGAGACGGATGAAGAGAGACGTTATGTCATTCGTTAAGAAGTGCCTAATTTGCCAGCAAGTGAAAGCAGAAAGGCAGAGGCCCGGAGGCGAGTTGAAGAGTTTAGAGATACCAGGGTGGAAGTGGGAGCACATCTCTATGGATTTCGTGACCCACTTGCCAAGGACTGCCTCGGGATTTGATGCGATCTGGGTGATTGTAGATCGACTGACGAAGGTGGCTCACTTCATCCCATATAGTATGACTTTCACATACTTAAAGATGGCCAGTTGTATGTACGGGACGTGGTGAGATTGCATGGCATCCCAGTCTCGATTGTGTCTGATAGAGACCCGCGGTTCACATCGCACTTTTGGGAGGGTCTTCAATCGGCTTTGGGTACAGAAGTGAGGCTGAGTACGGCTTATCACCCTAAGACAGATGGTCAGACAGAGCGTACCATACAGACGCTTGAGGACATATTGAGGCGTGTGTTTTGGAGTTCGATACTCCGTGGCAAGATTCAGTGCCACTAGTGGAATTCTCTTATAACAACAGTTATCAGGCGAGCATTCAGATGGCTCCATTCGAGGCCCTTTACGGTCGACGATGTAGGTCACCGTTGTACAGGGAAGATTTGACTAGTAAGGCGGTCGGAGGACCGGAATTGATTCGTGAAATGGAAGAGAAAATCAAAGTGATCCGTCAGCAAAATGAAAGCGGCTCAAGATAGGCAAGCGGCCTATGCTAATAAACGACGGCGACCATTGGAATTCCAAGTGGGAGACAGAGTCTTTCTGAAAATCTCACCTTTCAGAGGTGTAGTTCGTTTCGGTATGCGCGGGAAGTTGTCTCCGAGATATGTTGGGCCGTACGAGGTATTGCAGCGCATCGGCACTTTGGCTTATCGTTTGGCCCTACCGCCGTCCTTGTCTGGTATACATGATGTCTTCCATGTATCTATGTTGAGGAAGTATGAACCAGCACGTCTCATGTGTTGCAGCCTTCAGAGGTACAGTTGAGTTCAGATGTATCCTATGTTGAACGACCAGTCAGAATTCTGGATCGAGAGGATCGCAGACTTCGAAGCAAGGTTATACCGATGGTCAAGGTTCAGTGGGATCGTCGGGGTGTCGAAGAGGCCACGTGGGAGACGGAACGGCATATGGTGCAGCACTACCCGAAACTGTTCTCTGGTATGTATTTATGTTTAGTTTCTTTTGGGGTAAGTGCATGCGATTTCGAGGACGAAATCTTCTAAGTAGGGGAGTATTGTGATGTCCCCGAAATGGTTAATTGTGTTTAAGGCATAAATTGTGTTCGTATGATTAATTATGATTAATTATGGTGGTAATTGCCTTATGTGTTAGAATTAATTGCCATGTGGAAATGCTTGGTCATGTGGGCTGGTAGAGCATTTCAGGGTGCACGTTAAGCATGTTGGGTAATCGGGTGTTTTAATGGCTTGCAAGTGTTAGTAGTCATTTATTTTGTGAAACGTGCATTTAATTGATATTTGGCGCATTGTGGTGAAATGTGTCTAAAATACAATGTTGGGCATAATTTGCATCATGTTAGGAAGTGGGGTGTAAAAATGTAATTAACTTTCATAACCCACTATAACCTCATATCATCTTTACCCCCCTCATATTATTCAACCCCCAACACTTTTCAAACCCTACCCTCCTCCTCTCATTTTCGAGTGGAACTCCAAGGTGGAAGAGAAGTTCTTGCAAACTTTACTCTTGTGATTCTTGGTAAGATTTGGGGCCTAAGATGTATATATATATCATCCCTTGTTGTTTTGTGAGGTTTATTGTGAATTTGGGTTGTTGTTTGGAGTTTGAAAATGGGTTTATTTGGGTTGGTATGTTTTGTGGTTGGGTGAGGGATTTTGGGGTTGTTTTATGATGTATATTGAAGGTTTAAAGTGTTTTTTGTGTTTTGAGTTTGTTGTTATAAGTGTTGTGGAAATTGGGAAGGAATTTTTGGTGTAAAAATGGTGAAAAATCGTGTGTCTGTGCGAGGCGATCGATCGCCTGAAAAGAGGCGACCGATCGCCTAAGGGCAGTGGGCTTCTCGCAGGGTAGCGATCGATCGCCTAAAATGAGGCGACCGATCGCCGAGAGGCAGTAGCCAATCCAAGGGTTAGGCGATCGATCGCCATGTTTGAAGCGATCGATCGCCGCGAAGAAAAATTTGAGGCGATCGATCGCCTCAGTGGAGCGATCGATCGCCAGCTGTGTAATTTTGATAAATGTTGAATTTTGTTGAATTTTTGGTATTTGGCTATTGTTTAGCTTCTAATATTGATTTGTGTGGTTGTGTAGAACCATCCCAGGTACCGACAACGTCGAGGAGATAAAGTTATACAACTTCTCCACTTTTGGTACTAAGGTACGTAGTGAGACGTACGAGCATCGGACGGTAAAATGTGTTACGTTTTCGATTAAGTATTGTGTATACCGTGGATAGTGAATCCTCATATGTGATGGAATATGTGAAATGATAGTGTTATATCATGATATTGGAATCAATTGTGTTTGATTAATTGAAGTAGAATTGATGAACGTTCCGGTAGCCTTTATCTCCGAGCGAGGGAGGTACTTGCCGCTGTCATATGAAGCGAGGGTAGTATGATATTTGCCGCTGTCATGTCTAAGCGAAGTAACATGCCGCTGTCATTGTCGAAGCGAGGGATATCATATGATGCCGCTATATGTCGAAGCGAGAGGTCCTAAAATTCCGCTGTTGTATTGGGACCGGAACAGTCACAATTCTAGTGATTAATGTGAAATATTGTGGATATAATTGGAAACGCGTTATCGATCATTATGTCATGAACTAATGATTTTGTGCATAAATTTGTGAAACAGGAACAACAGTGAAATGTGCTAATGTGGTGATCAAGGAGCATATCTATTATTTGCCGCATGCGCTTAAATTATTTTGTTAAGTTGAATTGTGATAAAAGGTGATTTATATATGCTCATGGTGAGTTGTTCCTGTAGGTACGCTTTTGGACAAAAGGGGCTCAGGGTTGGGTTGAACTGTGAGCTGAAAGAGACTTGAAAGAAGTTAGATTACAGGATTTTTGTTAGTCTTATCATTCATTTTGGGAATGTAATTAACTAACTACTGAAGTTTTATTTTTGGCCTGTAATTACATTGAGCTCACATAACAACCAGAACTCTAAGATGTCTCTATTACATGTTTAGCCATATTTATATCTTGATTTCAGCGTTAAGGAACTAGGGTCCTTACATCGTCACAATTCGGGATGTTCGAGCTTGTCTTCGTGTATATTCTTCGTAAACAAATTCACTTTGAGAAATTGTGAAATTTTCTCAAAACCTTCTTCCAAACAAGAAAATGATGTACTCAATATAGAATATTCAACATGGATGGTAACGAAGGGTGATGATGTCCATCTCATTTATCCATTATTCCACCGGTTCTGCTGCTCCAGATTCTGTTGTCATTTTATGCTCGAAATACGAGGTGGTATGTTTGGTGTGATGCTTCTGATTACGATAGCAAAATCGACGTTCAATCTTACTCTCTGATTTAGAGTTCCACTTATGAAGCTTACTTATAGATATTCTTCATATCTTTTCAACACGGATTGAATTGTTCCATTCTAATAAGTGAGTTGAGAGATATGGCCAATAACCAGAACTGCTTTACTGTAGCAGTTTGTTGTTTATCAGTAATAACAGGTGGTTCTTCTTTCCATATAGCATAATCAATATCCATCGGCCCAATGGAGAAGAATCATATCCTTCCACATTTTATAGTTATTACCTTTGAGTTCAGGAACTTAACATTTCATACCAGATAAATTAACAAGTTGATTAATTATAATAAAATCCAAAAGACATGCTTGTCACAAATTTCGAAGTAAATAACCAATTGACATCTTTTACACATGTAAACATGCAATAATATATAAATCACTGACATAGAAATACATGTGACTAACTCAATTAGATTTATACAACTTGATGATAAAACCACTGGATTATCCCAATTTCTTAACACCTATGGATAAATTAAGAAAATAATTCAATATCTTATTTGAATTAATCATAGGTTATATAATAAAATTTCCTGTGGGATAAATCACATTATGCTAAATATAATTAGTTAATAGTAATGTCTTTTTAAAAATTATACAGATCACATAGACTTTAATCCCATTGTGCTAAATATAACTAATTAATAGTAATGTCTTTTTAAAAAATTATACAAATCACTTAGATTTTTAATCTGAATGCACAAAAAATTATGCCATATCTTAATTCTTTTAAAATAATGTCTATTATATTTTATGTGATTCACATAATTATTGTGTAATTTAATCAGTTAAAACTGTTGTGGCTATACTTTAACTAAACTATACGAATCACTTAAACATTTAAATTATCCATGCATAAAAATATTTTATGCTTCAAAATTAGTCATCACCAAATATTTTATCAAAATAAAATAGGCGATAAAATAATAAATAATTTTAAATTAATTTTATTTCATATAAATAAATTTTGATTAGTCAAATTTTAATTTTATAAAAAAAACTTGGAAATGTAAAATTGATTTTGAAAGTAAAAATTCAGAAAATCAAATACCAACAACGAAAGCCCTTTAATTGAACAATCCTCAATTCCCATATTGAAAATCCTAACTTAAATCAAACATTCACGCCGCTGCTGCTCTAGTCAAATCACGACCGACCAACATCGACCCATCGCATCCTTTTCATGTCCGATCATCTCCATGCCATCGCCAATTGGAAATCGACTGAAAATCGGCCTTAATGTTTTTGAAGGTAATGTGATTACAGTCTGAAATCCAGCCAAAAATCTGCCTACCGTTGTCGACCAACACCACCCACACGATGGGTCACACCTTAATCGACTTTATTTTTTTTATTTAATCTTATTGAATATTATTTTAAAGTTTTACTAAATTAAAATTTTAAATATTATTTTACATACTTAATTTAATGTTATGAACAAAAGAAAATAAATTCACTAAATTCACTAAATTATATAAAAATATACTCACTAGGGTGTGTTATAATATATTCCTGTAATCAAAGGAACATGCTTATTATTATTTGAAATATTTATTCGTCATCGCATGAAACCAGCTGGAATATAAATGAGAGAATCTTTAAACAATATAATTTGGCGTCATACTTTTGCACGACATTGTATTACAAATAATTTAACAATTTAATATCTATAAATATTCTGATTATAAAAAGTGGATCATGTGCATGAAGATTGTTCAAGGATGAAAGATATAATTATGAATACATGAATTTAAAATATATTTAAGACCAAAAGATAAAGTAATCTATCAGGATTAGTTACTCTTACTCTCATTCAGGCAGCAGCGATTCGGTTTATTCAATTAATATCATCATTAACAACCTTCTACATTGGATTTCATTGAAACAATTATAAATTGTGATCAGTATTTTCAAAACCGGACAGGATCAAGTGTCATTACTGGATACTAGTCCAATTGGTTTGGCCGGTTGACCATGGGTTCAACCGGTGATAACATCACCGTGATGTAATATCTATTTGAATTTTTTGTAAAATATATATATTTGCCATAATTTCAAGTGGTTCAATATAAAAAGAAGTATCATTACACCAAACATAACATATCTAACTTAAAAAAATGACATCAAACAGAATGTCCAACATAAAAGGAAAAAAATAAAACATCTAAAAAATAACAAGCAATGCTTAAAAAAACAATATCACGAAATCATAATAAAATATTAAAAAATATGAAATGATTCACATATTTTATAACTTACGAGAAATTAAAAATGTTTATATATAACATACAAGACACCTATTGTTGAATTATATGGATTTTTTGATAAGACATACATAAAATATTACTTTATAATTATTTCAAAATAATAATAAATTATATAATATGTTTTGTTCTAAAAATTGGCTTATGATTTAAACAAAATAAAAAAATTAAGAAAAAGAAAAATGAAGGCCGGTCAACTAGTTCACTGGTTGGCCAGTTTTTGACCATATAGATGGAACATGTGGAGTAGATTGAAAAGAAGAACAAGTCTGCTCCAGACACAAAAAAAAGAACCAGTCATAACTTGGTTCCCCAAACCAAAATGGTATGGCAGAAAGAAGAAATCAGACATTAATAGACATGATGCATAGTATTTTTGGTAGTTCTAAACTTTCTAATTCATTGTGTACTGAAGCTCTTAAAATAACAGCGTATATATTAAACCGAGTTTCAACAAAGACTATCTCAAAGACACCATTTGAGTTATGGAAAAGTGTGGAAACCTAGTTTGCAACATATACGTATTTGGGGATGTCCGTCTAAGATAATGGTTTATAATCCACAAGAAAAGACGTTGGATCTGAGGACCATTAATGGGTATTTTCGTTTGATATGCAAAATAGTCTAAGGATACATATTTTATGTAGATTTCACATCACTAATTTTGTGGAATTAGGGTCTGCGAAGTTTTTTGAAAATGTCGTGATCAGTGGGAGCGAACGATTCCAGGATAGTAGTTCTGAAATCTATCATTATGATTCTCATTCATCCACTGCAAGTGATGAGTCAATGTTTTTCATAACCACCCTCAGGTTCAAATGTATGTTGATGAAGCAGTCTTAGAGATTCCACAAGTTGTTGATAATGATCTAGTAGTTCCTCATGATCGACAGATTCCAGATATTGTCGAGAACCCCATTGAACAAATGATACTGTCTTACAGGAAAATGATGATGCAACAATGAGAAAAGAAGGAGATCAATAATTTGTAGTGATTGCGTTGTGTCCTTACAAGAATCTGACTATAATGTTCGAGCATAGAATGATCCTGAGACGTTTTCACAAGCAACAAAAAATAATGAATCCAAGTTGTGATTCAATGCAATGAATGATGAAATGGATTCAATGATTGAACGTTGATAAGTGTGATTTTTACACTTATTTTTTGCTATGAATTTATGTGCGTTTTATTATGATTCTGGAACGATATTATGTGCTTATGGTATATATTTATATGTTTCAGGAATCTAGGTAGAAGTTCGTAAAAGTGGAGGAAATGAGCTAAAATGACGAAAAAGGACCAAACCGAGCCAACACATCGAAGGAAGGAAGAAAATAATTGAGCAACAAAATTCAAGTCCTCGCTATCGATCGGTACTGATAGCGAGATCGATCGCAAAAGGTAGAAAATTTGGGAAACGAGATTTAGCAACACGCGATCGTTCGGTAATATGGCGCGATTGATCGCCCTCCCGGAAGTTTTGAAAAATAATTCCTTTTAGAGTTTGATTCCCACAAGGACACTTCCTTGTTCCTCTTCCACTACAAACCACATGAAAGTGGAGGACTTTTGCATACCACTTTTCATACCTAAACATAGCTTCCACCATATCATCATCTTCCACCATCACAAACCATTGAAGAGCAAGACATCGGGAAAGACGGGATGATGCAGTGAAGCAATGATTCAACGCCTAGTATCTTTTCGTATTTCTTCTTGCTCTTCTTCTTCTTCTTCTTCTTCTTCTTCTTGCCATTGTTCTTGTCTATTTTGCTTCCAAGCCCAGCCTACGTGTTTTCCTTGTAAGTACCTTGCACCATATTAGCAGGAAGAGTATCAATCATATGAACTTTAAAACACATTTGCTCAGTATGTAAGTGTGTCAAATTTTGAAACATATTAAAAGTAATTTGATCCTCTCCTACAAGGAGGATCAACTTCCCCTCTTGGACGTCAATCAATCCCGTCACTAGGAATGGTCTTCCTAGGATCAATGGCATCTCAGCATCTTCCTTCATGTCCAAAAAAATAAAATCCACCGGAATGATGAATTTATCAACCTTGATTGGAACATCCTCCACAATCCCTTGTGGGTACTTGATGGACTTGTCCGCCATCTGCAGTGAGACCCTGACAGGTTTTAGCTCTCCTAATCCAAGCTTCCTATTGATAAGTGTGATTTTTACACTTGTTTTGTTGTGTATTTTTATATGGATTCCTGGACGATTTTACGCTTTCTGGTATATTTTCATTGATTTCAGGAATCTAGGTCCAATTATATAAAAGTAGACGAAACGAGCTAAAAATGTTGAAAAATGACCAAACCAAGCGAACACATTGAAATAAGGACAGGAATCTCGAGATTGAATATTTTGAGCTCCACAATCGATCGACAGCATTACCGCTATCGATCGCGGAGTTGTTATTTGAGGAACACAAATTACGAACTGGCGATCGATCGCCACCTTCCAGAAGATTTTTTTGATCGATTGGTAATCCATCCCGATCGATCGCGGATATGAAAATGTTTGTCATTTAGTTCAAAATGTTGTGGCGATCGATCGGCAACTTACGGCGATCGATCGCCAAACCCAAAAAAATCAAAATTTTATTTTCTTGTTGGCTATGGTAAACTCCTCCACCACTATATAAGGATGACTTTTGACGATTGCAAGGGTCTTTTGCTCAGTTTTATACCCTAAAACACAGCCTCCATTCAACCTCAAGCCATTGAAGAGCAAGCCGGAATCGAAGTGACGGGACGACGCAACGAAGCAAGGAGTCGACGCCTAGCATTTTTAGTTTTTCTAAACTCTTAGTGTTGTTTATTTTTGGATTTAGAATGATTGATTTGTTGTTAGAAAAGTTTTTACATTCATATTTGATGATGGTAGTTGGCTAATTTATTTATCAAGACTAGTAGATCCCTTGTATGAACCCATATTTCAAGTTTGAGTTTTTGATTGATTTTTCTACAACTCTTTGAGTATGATTATTTTTTAATGTTTTTCAAGGATTAACTATCTTTGAATTGATGTTAGTAATTATAATTGACTTGACTATACGATATTATAATTTGACAAGATATTTCATACCGTGGGTTTTAGATTGAAACTGACCACGTAAAATCTAGCACACGTGTGATAGCTATAGATTTACCAAAATCCAAAGCTAGAAGTTTTCATAGAGCGCATGCAATATTGAATGTTAAATGAGTACATGACCATTGACTTATTACATTTTAGTATTAGATTCAATATAACTTGACCATAGTATATTGGATAAAATCGGAAAACTCGTCACCTTAGAACGTTGAATTTGAAGTCTTAACTAAAAGGAGAATTGTGGGGGATTACATCGGTGAACCGAAGTCTTGATATTCATCTCATTTGATTTTCGTCGCTTTTCATCGCTTGTTTTTTTGGATTGGCTAAATTTTTGGGTTTACAATAATTAAGCTTCACTCAATATTCGTAGGCTAAATATAGTTAGGCTAATTAACTTTGGTAATTGCTACTAGTCCATATGGGTACGACATCCTTACTCTCATATCATTATACTAAAACTTGACACCGTGCACTTGTGGTATAATCGTGCTGTTGTGGAATTTTATTGTTTAAATATATCACGATCAAGTTTGGCGTCGTTGCTGGGGACTAGTTTAAGTAATATAATAGGAGATTAATTGACTATAGTTTAGCCATTTTTCATTTTTTATTATTACTTTGGTTACGTTTTATACTATTTCACTACTGTTGTTTCTTCATTGTTTGACTTTTGCAGGTAGTTGTCTCCGTGGTGCATACTAAGGAGTCACAACCCTATATTAGAGCCACTCGACTTAGAGATTAAGCAAACTTGTCGTAGACTTCGGAGAGAAACTCGAGAGATGGCTGATAACAATCAAGGAGGGAATGGTAAAAAATGTAAGGCCCCGATGCTAATTAATCCGGATTAACGATGATTAAGCAAAACCGGATAATTAAAAGTGCAAACATGGATTAAGGTGTTCCGGACTGCATTGAGTCAACCAACTAGTGGAACATGTTTTAGTGCACGAGCATGTGCATGATCACATGACACTTGGAAAACGCATGCCATTATTTAATTTAACTCATGTTTAATACATGATTTTGGAGCTTTAATCTTGCAAGATAGTGATGTATTGACACATGGATTCCACAATACATCAAATGAATTAAAAATATTGCCAAATGTGATAAGAAGCT
The DNA here is from genome assembly GCA_907163345.1 of Haberlea rhodopensis. NCBI lineage: Eukaryota > Viridiplantae > Streptophyta > Magnoliopsida > Lamiales > Gesneriaceae > Haberlea > Haberlea rhodopensis. Next base: position 8,555 of record CAJQUN010000238.1, on the reverse strand, counting down.
CACGCCTAAACCCATGCATTTCAGATTTTGTCTCAAATTTCCACCCATTTCTCTCTCTTCATTCCCATCAAAGAAATTCTCCTCCTTCTCTCTAGGCATTTCGAATTTCCAGCCTCTTTTTCCTACCAAATTCTTGTGAAATCTTTAGTGCATGTTACATGCAATTAAGGATTTAGAAGCTAAAAGGCTAGGGAAGAGGAACCCATCAAGAATTTTCTAATTTGGAGCAATTGGAGAAGTGAAAGCTTGGTTTGAGCTAGGTTGATGGTTTGTGCATCAAATATTCAAGAGGAGTGAAGGTATAACACTTTTATTGAGTTTTATATACCTTGGTGTTGTTTAAGGATCGAAATTTATGAGTCTTGGCATGAGAAATGTAGAGATAACTTGCTGTCAAAAAGTGTGCAACAGATTTCAGCATGCATATATCTGTCATTTCGAATTTTGGGTTTAGTTAAGTTTCGAATTTGAGGTTGGGGTTCAAATACAAGTTGTAGATTGTTGGAATACCTTCGATTTGACAGTAAATTCGACTAATTTGGAGTTTTGATGAAAACGTTATGGTCATTTTACCAATATGTGTGAAATCTGGAAATTTAGTGCATGCGAGTTCATTTATGTTCTGTTTCTTCGAGTTTCTGGGTAAATTTGTTTTCGAATTTGATGTTGGTATTCAAATAACAGTTGTAGATATATGTGTTTTCGTCCTGTGGTTAAAATTTGAGACGATTTGGACTTAAAATGAATGAGTTATGATGTTTTTACCACAAGGTGCACAATCTGGAACATGCATGTAGGCGGGTTGCACATGCAGTGTGTTCTTGGTAAATATGGGCAACATTTGCTACGATTATGACCTTGGTGTCTGAATAACAGTTGTAAACATTTGAGTTATCGTGCATTAGAAACTGGCCTCACATGATGTGGAGTTTATTTGTGCAAGATATTCACTTTTTCCTAGAACTGCTCACTCTGTCAAAACAGAGTGTATAGGTATTTTCAACACTGCCATACTTTGTTTTGCATGTGCCTCTAGATGAGCGAACTAGCTTCTGGACATTAAATATGAACTGTAGTACTTTGAGGTTTCGTGATTTTCCCACTAGCCTCAAGTCATTTGGACGTCATATGAATTTATTATGAGTTTTATACAAACATGGGTCAGGCTGGAATTTGGTGAATTGTCCTGTTTTTCTAGCAGATTGTTCGTAGCCATTTTACCTAGGCTAAATAAACGAATTTGAAGATGTGTTGAACTGATGAAATGTTTATTTTTGAGTTATCTTTGAAAATAAATTGGACCCATGTGATTTTATTAAGTATCGGACAAGTTATGAGCCGATCTCTACGGTTGCGCAGGCTGAAATTTAGAGAATTTGTTTTGGGTCTATGTTTGAGTTTTATTTGATATGTTTAAGGCTAGTATGTGACATTATGTTGTATTTGGAACTGTTATGGCCAGGTTTATTAATCATGAGATTGAGTCGAGGATCACTTGGTAATTAGCTAACGGTTTGAGGTACGTAGAAAACGGGTTTTTATCACAATGTCTGGCAAAGACATGTGATGTTCCCGGGTATGATTTACTTGTCATTACTTGCTCCTTATGTGACTATGTGATAAGTTGATTTGCAGTATGTGAATTACATGGTACATTGACTGCATGATATATGATGACATGAGATTTGAGGTGCATCACATGAGATTATGATATTGCATGATGCATTGACACGCATGGACATTGAGCATGTCATGTTGGGCCTATCGATTCGTTTCTTGGTACCTATATCTTTTCTTTGGTATCTGTGATGCGTGTCTGGGGATGATGGGCAGCCGTTGGCTCGGCAGGAGTGAGAGTGAGCTGAGTGATGCCGGAGCGACGAGCGTGCCGACGTCGCCCAGACACGAGGATGATGGACCGCAAATGGCTCGACTGAGAGATAGATCGGAGCGCGGAGCGTGTCACATCCTGCTCGAGCACTGATGAGTGATTGATGATTTCCTTTGGAACCCTTGAGACAGGGATATTCGAGATTTGATACCCTTCATGTGCATTTGCATTCATGCACGGCATACATCGCATGTTATTTGTCATATACTGTGATTTTATATGTTTCTCGTACTGGGGTTCTGACCCCCTTCGCGGGGGGCTGTCATGTATTTGTTGGATGGACATGACAGGTATTGCAGGTGGACGTACTGTGGATGCTCGAGATGAAGCATCGATAAATACCAGAGCTCCTTGAGAGCGAGCTCAGGTATACGATTTATGTTTTGAGTCCCAGTAGTTGTTTAGTATTTTTACTTATGTTTTAAATTACCGGGGTATGCCCTGAGTATCTGATTTTTAAGTATTACTTTACTGAGATCTTATATGTAATGCTTATGCGATGAATATCATGTTAGATGTAAAACTGAAATAAATATTTTCACTATTCGGAAAATGTTTTAGAAACAAAATGCGAAAAATTTGAGGGGCACTTGATAAAGTTTTTAACTAAATCTTCCGCTGTTTACGTTAAAATAACAATCGTGTGTTAATTAAACCTCTGATTAGGACCAGGCCCTCACAGTTGGTATCAAGGCATAATCTGGGATATGCTCGAACTAGAGTTAGGACACTGAGAATAGACACAAATGAATTGTTTGTGCATGTGTCTGACTATCTGATTTATATGCTCTTGCCTGCTATGTTTACATGTTCGATAATGAAGTTTTATACATGTAATGGATTATTGAGCAGGGATAATTAGTGGTCATATCTCTGAATATTTAAATATGCTGAGTTGCATATAATGTAGGGAATTTGAATGCTGAGTTGCATATATTATGCTGAGTTGCATATAATTTTGAGAATTTTATCTGTTAGCTCTGATAGTTGTTGATAGGATGATGATGTAGAATGAATGATGATAACATCTATGACTTGTAGATGGCCGGGTTAAACCGGACCCGTGCCGGATTCGGACCGTTAAGTCTTTACGAAACCGAATTGGACTATAACGGTTAATGTTCGCCCCGGAAATTGTTTTAAACTTTGGTCCTTATGATTTTGCCAAGAATTAAACCTTTTAGTGACCACCGGTTAAGTCCTACCGGTCCGGTTCCGGTTCCGTAACCTGGAACCGGTATGATTTTTAAAAAAAAAAAAAATAAAAAAAAAAAAATAAATTGTAGAAGGCACGTTAACATTGTAACTTGCCTTCAACGTGAAGAATGTTAACGTTGGCAACGGCTCTTAGCCGTTGCCAACGTTAACTTTTATTTCAGTTTTTATAAAATTTTTAATAAAAAAAAAACTCTAATAGAAGGGATGTTGAGTAATGTATTGATTTCATAAAATTCTTGATAATCGAAAATTACTTCATCTCATATTTTCCTCTCAATAGCTATTACAATTTATTTATAGTCTTATATCATAATGGCATCTTCATCTAGCAGTGGTGCTGGTCGTAGCCGGGGTCGTAGTCGGGGTCTCGTTTCCGGGTCGTCTATCACTGAGTTCATCTTCTGCAATGAATTTGCCTGTGCCAATTCCTGAGTTAAATGAAAGTTATGATTTTTTTGCTGACCTCGATGTTGTGGTTCTTCTATGAATGTAGAACCCCAACACCCCAACAACCTGCCGAACCTGTGCAGCCATGCCCAACCCCTGAGAAAGACAACATGTGGAGTCATCCGGACCACTACAGCAGCAAGTAGACTACCTACTCGTGCAAAAAGAAGTAAGATATGGATCACTTTGAACTCGGTCAAAAAGAAGGTACTAATGAATCTGTTGCAATATGTAAATTATGTAAGATCCATATTCATATAAAGCCGGTGGTTCCAGTGGAGGCACCGGAACATTTAAAAAACACTTAGTAAAAAACATAATTTGATGAACAACATACAACCATTAAGTCGAGAAGCAACACAAGCACAAATTAATGTTCTTACTGGCACGAATTTTATTTTAACTGCTGAAATTAATCGTAGGTCACTTTTAGATATGTGATCAGATGTGAACTACCTTTTATACAAGCTGAACGTGCTGGTTTTATTGAATTTGCTTCGTCTATACAACCCATGTTTAAACATATATCCAGGCACCACTAAAAGAAATTGTATGGACGTATTTGTTGAATATGAAATACATTGTTTCAACATCTTTCTAGTTTTGCCTTGTAGGGTTAGTTTAACAACTGATATTGGACAAATGTAAATTCTGATTCATATCTTGTTGTCACTTGTCATTGGATTGATGATAATTGGTGTATGCAAAAAAGGATTTTGTCTTTAGATGGTTAGATTGTGCACATACTGGTTATGTATTGCTAAATATGTATTCAAACACTTGTAGACATTATGGAATGCAGGATAAGGTATTTTCAATCACATTAGACAATGCTGCGAAGAACAATGCTGCGATGCGTGATTTAAGACCTATCTTAAACCAATGTTTGATGGTATTTTTTTTCATGTTAGATGTGCATGTCATGTGATTAATTTGGCTGTTAAAGTTGGTTATGAGGACAATCACTCAGCATGTATTGAGAAAATGAAATACTGCGCTAAATGGTTACGCACGAGCCGTGTTAAGCGTGATTGGAAACAATTATGTTTATCTAATGGTTTTAAGCATCTTCTTTTTCCATCACCAATAGAAACTAGGTGGAATTCGTTTTGTACAATTTGTTGCATGCTATGTTACCTTACAAAGATATTTTAATAACTCCATTTTATAATTCATATCAAATGCCTGATAGCGATGAAAGTATTTATTTGAGTGATGATGATTGGGAATTTGTTGAAAATTGTGTATCATTGTTAGGTACTTTCAAAGAAGCGACGGAACGTTTCTCTGGTGTTACTTATCCAACTTCCGTTTATTTTCTCTTCCTTTATATTTAACATGTTTGATAATTTATAGAATTTAGAGATGACTATGACTTGCATGCTTTTTTTTAGTGCAATGGAAACTAAATTTATAAAGTATTGGAACAAGTCCCACCCGTGCACTGTCATCGCAACATTGCTAGATCCTAGTCAATGTTTATCTTCATTTGAGATATTTTTTGAATATTATGCTAAATTTTTTGGGGAAGGTGTTGACGATCAAAAGACGTCTACAATGCAATCTCTCCAAAATATGTTTCAATTGTATATATCAACAGGCAAGTGAATCATCGCAACAAAGGCCCTGTTGAAGAACAACCCAAGCTCAATCTAAAGGTGGGGGCATCAATTTGCTTAGACTGCTGGGCAGGAAAAAACTTAAGGAAAAGGACCTTCTACTAGCACGTCGACTGAGTTGCAAATTTATAATTTCTTATCAATTTCTAACCGAAGACAACTTCGACGTCTTACAATGGTGGAAGTCCAATGCAGCACAATTCCCTATCTTAGCCAAAATGGCCAGAGACGTGTATGCTGTACAAGCTTCAAGCGTCGCTTCTTCTGAATCGGCATTCTCAACATGCGGCCGTATTATTGGAGACTACAGAAGTAGTCTATCAGCTGATTCGTTATGCATGCTCACGTTACTTAAAGATTGGTTTGAAGCAGAATGCAAAAATAGAAGAGATGGGACGGTTTGACGAATTCGTAAATCATTATGACGAGCAAGAAGAAGAGATAGCCAAAACAATACTTATCAATTATGAGACTGTTAAGTACTAAATTGTAATATTTTTTTTATTTAGATTTTCAATTGTCTGTCTTTACAATTATTTGTATGCTAGAAATATTTAACACATAGACATGTTTAAATAACCCATAAAAATTGTTAAATTTCTAAACCTTTATTTAATTTCCACTTTATTTAATTTTTTTTTTTTTGTTTTTTAAAGGAGGCGTAACTACGCCACTTTGGAGGCGTAGTTACACCTCTTAAATAAAAAAAAGCCGTAGCTTAGGCGTAACTACGCCTGAATGGGGCGTAGTTACGCCCTCCGAAAAAAAAAAAAAAAAAAAAGGAAAAATCCGATAAACCACCACCGAATCAAACCGGAACCGGTTGGAACCGGAACCGGTTCGATCCGGTTCCTTACGGACCGGAACCGTTCCGCCCATAACGGGGCCCGGAACCGGCCGGTTCCGGACCGGACCGGACGGTTCCAACCGGTAAGCACCCCTAATAACATCTATGACTTGAGATGTATGAATTATGTTGGAGAGTTAGTGTTTGGATAGGTAGCTGTGATATAGACTTTACGAGCTACTATCGAATCTGTAGACACTATAAACTGTTAATTGCACTATAATTTAGTGATAATGTGTCCCATTATTGGAAATTGTATTTATCACTTTGGGATTTAATCCTTATGATTAGTGGATGCCACTAGAATTATTTAAACACTTTTTGTCGATTGACATCGGGAATTAAGTCTGAAAGACCAAGGTTATCCGTATGAGTTTACGTCAAACCTGTGTACACCAAGATGATAATTTAGAACTTGAGAATATTGAAACTAGCAAGATTTCAACTGAAGAATGGAGTGTAGTTGTTGTGAGAAACAACGAGAATTGTTTGACTGAGGACTTGGATTGGGGACTGTCGTAATTCAGTGCTAGTTTTATGTCCACTTATGAATAAATACTACAAGATGAACTCTTTTAGAAGAGACTATCTAGAGTAATGGTATTGATGAACATGGAAATGATATTGATTATCGTGGACTTGAGAAATGGAAATCTGCTTAATCTCAATAGCTATTCACTAGTGAAGAGATTAGATTTTTGACTAAGGGAATAAGACACCAAGGTGGTGCGAAGTAATTAGAACTGGATTAAAGATTAATGAAGTGACTATCATTGCGATAATCCAAGTAATCCTGGCAAAGTTTCAGAAGTATCACTCAAATATTATCCAGCTCTAGTAGTTCTAGAGGTACTATGAGATTGTAGAATACCAATTTTTTTGAGGTCACAGTGGATGTAAATATCTACTGATCCATTTGAAAGAATAAAGAAACTAATATCGATTGTGGCCAGTCAGAGCATGTCCCATGACGTTGCTCAGGAACATATGCGCCATGAAAACCAATACCCTGAGCTAGGGGTAGATATCATGGTGGTTACTCTTCACGACCCACTCGTTTCAGCAGCAGCAGTTAATTACCTGTAGACCAGAGAGTATACATTGACAATGGGATTGAGATGTCTCCAGGATATATATAACCATTTCGATTTTGGCAATGATAGAGATGCTAGTGATCACAGATACATGTTTTGGGTATTGGTCACACGGCACTAGTTTGATTTGAGATAAATCATTGGTTTCATATATTGCATCAAATGTGCATTGATAATGATGATTGGGATAATACACCCAGCAATGATAATTATACTATCCCACACTTGTTATAGTGAACTGCAGATTACAGTTTGTTGATAGTGCTGTGGATTTGAATGAAATGATGTTGTCGAAATATGGTTTTGATTGTATCAAGGGCATGGATACTCTGATAAATTTTGAGGATATCGTAAGTTGATTTCAGGGGTATATAATTTATAAATTTTTTTCCGTCTTCTGGATACAAATGAAATGTTTATCGCCACGAATAGCAAGCTAAGATACTGATAGTATCACTATGAAAATATTGTGGTTGCAATACTTGGAAACGAGGGATATTTGATAATAAGCAGTTGATGCTTATCAAAAAGAGTCAGGTTGACTGATATTATAGAGGTAAGAAAACCTACCAAGATTTTCCTAAGAAATGAAAGAATTTTCACTAAAGAAGGAAATTGATTTTAACTATTCGTTTGATGACAAGGAATAGATTTGATATCGAAAGCACTGTACGAAATGTCATCAGCAGAGTTGACAGATATATGAATAGTTGCTGAATATCCTCGATACCTGTACATATGTCTGAGTATGTCACCTTGAGGGAACATCAGTATTGTTCGTGAAGAAGAAAATGATATGATGAAGATGTTATCGATTAAAGGTAGTTGAATCGGGCTATTGTCAAGAATAAATACCCCACTACCTAAGATCGAAAGTAACTGATCAAGTTGTAAGGAACTTTAATGTAAAAGAAGAACGATTTTTACTCTGTTTACCATCAGTTTGAGTCATAAGAGAAAATGTTCTCTAGGCATTTGGTCAAAACCAGATATAGACATTTTGAATTTTTGGAAATGTCGTGTGGTCTGCTCACTAATCTGCTGTAGAGTTATGAATTTGATGAAGAAAATTTTTCGTAACTTTTGGGCGGAAGTGTAATCATATTCATCAGTGGTATACGTGTATACGAGATCCGGAAGAACCACAACGAAACACATGTGATTGATTTTTTCAGACGCTTCGTGAAGCTCAAAGGGTGTACCAAGTTTTAGTGAAATGTAAATCTTGGTTGAATCAAGTGTTGTTTTGGGATAGGTGATATCATCTCTCACAGATACCTATTGATTCCAGTAAGTAAAGATAGTACTAATTGGCCAAGACCAATCATTGTACTCAAGATGAAAAGTTTTTATGAATTTTGGCAGATACTACAGGCTTTTACGGAAGGATATTCTAGGATAGCCATGTCTTATGAACTAATTGACCAAGAAGAAATTTG